>JBBPCZ010000042.1:31930909-31950118 GCA_037974445.1 Brycinus macrolepidotus
TTTTTTTCTACACAATTAAACATTTGAATGAACATCTTCTGAGAGGGGTGATTCCATACTTTTTGCCAGGGGTTGTAGACAAATGCTCCATTTTCGAGCTTCGCATGGCCGTCGCTCCGGTTCCCCGGTGAGGAGAGCTTCGTGACCGGCCTTGTTCGAAAGGTCTCGGGGAGCTGTGGGTTACTGTAAAGTTTGAGCGTGATCGGTTTTTCCCCGGCCAAGCTACGGGGCAAAATGCCCCGTTTCAACTGGCTCACGGTGCAAAATGCTCCGTTTTAGGTAAACGGTGGGAGTAACTATGACTTTCTTAAGGTAGAAGAAGCTGGAGCGCTTTCTAAGTCTTAAGCTCTTGGTACAAGCGTGCAGCGCAGAAGGGCGATAGGTTTGTCTCCAGCTGAGCTGCGGCGCTAAATGCTCCATTTTAGCCGGCTCACGGCTCACAGCGCATTTAAAGGGGCAGGTTCCCCTTTTTTTTCCCCCTTCGTTAAAAAGCCATAGGGGGCTTTGGGGCTTAAAAAGTCAGGTTCCCCGGGGGCTAGCGGGGCAAACGAGGACTTGTTGGAAAGGTCTCGGGGAAATCTATGGGCATGCCCGGCTGAGCCACGCGGTATAATTGGCTCAGACAACCAAGCGCGCGCTGTATCATTTTCACTGTCTCGATCAACTTTTAAATTAATATATTTGAAAAAAACGCGATAGAGTGAAGACGTGAAAGTCGAAGCGCGAAGTGGCGAGGGACGACTGTACTGGAATTTATGGCAAAGAATGATAATTGTTTTCATGTGATAACAAGTGCTCCACAAATGTGGCTATGCCAAAACACACCTTGAAGATTTTGATTCCAAGTGTAGGAAGGTGTCATGGTCATGGTCACACTTGAGGCCAAATCAAACTATTTGGCCTCAACACCAAACGGTACATCTGACGGAAAGCCAGTACAACTCACCGTCCAAAGAACACCAAACCCACAGTAGCATCCTGTTGTGAGGGTGGTCTCTCTGAAGCAGGATCCGAGGCACCTGTCGGGATAGAAGGACAAATCGATGGGGCAAAATACCATCAAATTCTTGAGGAAAACCTGCTGCCCCCGCCAAAAAGTTGTCAATGGGAAGAATTTTCACCTTCCAACACGACAGTGACCCAAAGCACACGGCAGAATTGAAAAAAAGTGAATGTCCTTTTGTGACCTAGTCAGAGCCTAGCCTACCGGATCTTATTGAAAATCTGTAGAATAGATTAAAAATTGCAGTCCACCAACGGTCACAATCCAGTTTGGCTGAGCTGGAACACTTGAACAGTTCTGTAAGGAAGAGTGGGCAAATATTGCAGTCTAGATGTGTAAAGTTGGTAGAGAAGTATCCCGGCAGACTTGAGGCAGTAATTAAAGCAAAAGGGGGTTGATTCTTTATCAATCTCAGTGATTGAATTTTTTATTTTTTATTAACTCTTGCTGTCATACCTTTCACTTGGATCTTGCATTGAGTAAATACAGCTGGGGGAAAAAAAATTTGCGTGTGCTTTTATTTTAAGCCGGAAAAGTGACTATTAATTATATCTGTATTATATATCATTAGAACTCTGTAGAATCAATGCATAAAATGACAGTTTTAAAACATACAGTATTAAACAAAATTTTGACAAGCATATCAAAATAAAAAATGTGCATTGTTACACATCTGTTCTGAAGACAGATTTTACAGAATGTGATAAAAGTCACATTTAATGTAATAAATTAATTAAAGAGCAACTTACAATCATTAGTTGCAGGGACAGTCCCTCTGGAGCAACTGAGGGTTAAGTGTCTTGCTCAAGGACACAACGGTAGAAAGTAGGGTTTGAACCTGCCACTTTGTGGTCACCAGGTTCACAGGCAAGTGTCTTACCCACTAGGCTACTACCACCCAGTTAATGAATGTTATGAACCGAATTAAACCAAACTGAAACTAAGCAGGTTGGAAACAACAACAACAACAAATTTCTTTCTCTCTAACATTACCTTGATAACCATGTACACACATGGGGGAAAAAAAAAACCATTAGACGTTTGCGACCTCACCACATTTTGTTACAAGATTTGTGGGCCGAGCACGAATAGGTCAGTTTAGACTGCTGATATTTACATGAATGGCATTTAGCAAATTTATCCAAAATGAGTTCCAAAAGTGATTTTTAAAAAAAATATGTTTTATTGTCTATTTAGTACAGTATGTAAAAAAGCAGTCCAAAATGCCCTTTGAGCTGAGATACTGTCAGTGCTGATACTAAAAAGATATAAAGATCAATACGGTAAAAAGACACTTCATCAAATGCTGCACAAGGACACTAAACTGAATGAAAATTAAAAGCCCAAGTGCTGGACAAGACATTTCAAAAAGTGTTGACTGTTAAATACTCATTCCAGTGTGATATAACCTGTTCCTCTGTGTTGCGCAGTGATACTGAAAGGAACAATGTGGACCCTGCTGTGCGACACACACGTTAACCAGGACCTGATGGCTCAAGCTGTCTTTCAATGTAAAAGTAATACTTTTTAACAGTGCCCTTCTAAATTAACTGTGAAATCATATGCAGTTCATTGACACAATTTGCAATTTTCACCCTTTTTTCTTTTTTCTGCTACTATTAATAATGTTTGTACTTTTAATTTGCTCTGTATTTTAAGTGTTTGTGTTGCAATAGTGGTGTCTTGCCATAGTCCAGATTTATATATGAGGATGTTCTCACTGATAAATGGAGTTTGCGATGTTACAGGCAGTGCATCCAGATTTTATAGATAAATTTACAGGAATTCAGTGTTTCTTATCTTGCGAGTTCTTCTAGATTACTCATGGGGAGTACATGCAACCCTCCAGTTTCTATAGTTTCAAACTAATTATAATCTTGAGGGAATTACAGACTTCCCTCAAAGTCCTGTCTGTCCGACAATTGCCACAATCATTTCAACATGTTTGTTTTAGAAGTTATGGGGAAAATCTTTTATTTCCCCTTAAAAATAGAACCTCCCTTATAATAGAAGCCACTGGGAAGCTGCCGAATATTTTGAGTAATTTACAAAGCACGTTTATACGCATATTTGGCTTTAGGCACGTTACATAAATACAAGCAGCTGGAAAATAGACTTTTAAAAAGTAATGCTTAAACGTAATCAAAATAAGACAATTAAAATTGTAATAAATTGAATGTGGATAAATGAATGAACAATGTAAAAGGACAGTAATGTTTGAAATACATAAGTAATCTGTAAGTAAAATTTCAGTTTACTTACAGATTTTAGCAGCTGCCCATTGACTTCTGTTATAAATGTGAGTAAACAGGTTTCCTGTTCTTATACTAAGTACTTAGGGTGTATCGATACTCCGAATCAGTCCAGTATGAGCCAGAATCATTGGATAGGACATCAGAGAGATACATAGATGTGGTCACAAGTAGCACAGATGAGCAGTGAGGCTGTGTCTCAAATGGCTCCCTACTCCTTATGTAGTGCAATAATTGAAATACAGGATGCTGCACCCAAATAGTGTATAGTATGTCTAACAAAGAGCCACTGGTGATTCAGTCATGTAGGCAGAATTTCATAATGGACAAATTGTGCACTATGTGGGTGTAGTAACTGGAATTTTATAACTTACATGGTGCACTTTAGGTGAAATAGGGAGCCAGTTTGGATTCAAAGTGCATCCAGACAAATGTATTATCAACAGCTTCGTTGTTTAAGAGAAGGAAAAAAGTATTGGATAGGTATTGGCATCAGCCGATTCTCAAGGTTGCAGTATCGGTATCTGTAACAGACTACTAAGTTCAGGGAAACTTGGCGAAATTGTTCTTTATAATCGACTATGCTAATTAAACTTTAAATGTTATTTGATTATTTAAAAGGACCAGATGCTGAAAATAACCTTGGCATTAGGTTGTAACTGATAAAATAGTTGTAATCAGCTTCCCTTCAGTAAACTTTCAAACTTGTGATCATGAAACACTGAAATCCTTCAACAGTTTTAATTATTGGTGCTTTCTTTTAGTTTTTGTGCATGAGTCACAAGACATTTTCAGTCATAGAAAAATGTGAACAATATTTTGGTCATTGTGAACACCAACATTTTCTTTCATTCTTTCTTTCATTTCTTTCATTCTTTTATTATTTATCTCTCAACAAGTGAAACGTCAACTTTTAAGGCTTTAAATGTTTTTAAACATTCAAAGTGAGACCAGTTTACCTCTCAGATTATTTTTGTTCACTAGAACAGTAGTTTCTGACTTCAGTCCTGGGGACCCATTGCCCTGCATAATGCCAAACCACATCTGATCCAGCTCGTCAGTTAAGCCTTTCATGAGCTGGCTTAGGTGCATAAGGGGCAGAGAATACCAGACACTGTGAAGGGCAGTGGGTCTCCAGGACAGGACCTGGAAAACACTGCATTTTCAAACCCAAAGGGCTGATTCTTTATCTATGTAATCACCTTAATCAATAATGACTGTTAACAAGGCAACACTTAATTCAAATGGCATAATCTGTGGGTTTTAAGATGATATTTTGGTTTATAAGCTCCTTTGCTCTTATGTTCACGGCTAAGAAAACAGTGGTAAACTCTAAACCTATTAAAGGCCAGTTTTTTACATTGAGATTAAGGATGTCTTAAAGGAGAAGTTCTGTGCAAAAATAAATTGGCCTGATTTTCCACTTGCCCCAGATGTAGTCAATCAACTAAGACATGTTTAGTGTCCGAATTTTGCTTCTTGATCTTAGCGCTGGAGCCGCAAGGCCTATGTTTCTATCAAAAATTAGAAGTCATTAATCAGTCAGATAAAAACTCCATTGGAAAAACTTTTGTCAACCAGCTCAGACCACATCCAGCTCTTCATTTAAGCTCAGGCAGAATAGGCCTCATTCCTGCTTTGTTGATATCTGCTCTGTTGGTATCTGAAATGGCTGCAATGAGTATTAAAGTTTTAATTTTAAATTTTTGTACTTACTACTCTGCATCATATAAGACCTGGATGCAGTTTGAGCGGGTTGAGAGAAGTCTGTTTTTCTTTTACGGACACAATTTGAACTGTTCAGCAGACTGTTGAGTTCTAGTATCAGCCCTGGCCTTGCAGCTGGAGTTTTAACTAAAGAAGCAACATTTTGATACTGATTCTCTTTGCTGATTGGCTACATCTGGGATAAGGAGGGGTGTAAATTCAATTATTTTGGCTGAACTTTTCCTTTAAGTACTATTCACATGAGAATTTCCATTGGGAGGTGAGATTGTAATTTTATCATTGGTTGCTGCCGTGTTTGACATGAGATCTCAGTATAAATTACTTTCACTCCAAAAACTATACAAAACATGTCGGTGTTTAATGTTTAATGTTTTTTTGTTTAACCATCTACCCTGCTCATATGGTTTTATTAATTATACAGCTTGTTTTTATGGAGGGCAAAATCTTTCCTGATGCGTCGATAAAATTGACATGGGAGATTCATATGGGACTAAAGTCACTGTGAAATGCTGGTTTAAATGATCCCACCTCCTTATGGAAGACTAATCCCATCCAATTAGTCCTTTAGACTAATTACCTCTAGGGTTTTTCTAGTACTTTGCTTAATCTGTTTGGAAAATTTGAGCCATAAATGATTTTCTGAACAGATTGCTGGCTGATGTTAGAGTGTTACCACTCTAGAAAACTACATTAATGGAACTCTCTTATCTGGTGGGTGCTCGGTCATTTGGGTCACTAATTTTGTAGAAATATGGTGCTTCTGGGGAAGGGTGGTATCTAGTCTTCAGTTGTAGACTGTGTTCATTATTTAAAAACGGTTTGTCTTTTTCCTTTGTGTGTTGTGTAAGACCAGGATGGGCATTAGCATTGCTAGATGCTATTTGAGAATAAAATAGGAAACAGACAGATAACACAATTTTGTTAAACGATAGACAAGCGAAGAAAAAGCATGACTAGTGCACAACTTTGTCAAAAGTGTTCTGTGCCCAAATGTACTAACCTGAGTCAGTAGTGCTGAACTTCAGTTTGATTTGTCCACATCACTGTATTCACCTTAGTATTAACAACAAAAACTGAATGCTGATCAGCACACATCTGACTAACACAGCTCAAAATGAATGCATCTGAGAAGATTTTTTTTACACAACTTCACCTTTTTATGTGTACATTGTATATGTTTACCTTTGCTTTAGCAAAAGTTATTTTAGAAATAATGTTTCATGACTTTAAAGCCAGCTGAAATTAAGTAAACATTTTTCTATATATATATATATATCTACAGAAGAACATTTTGTACTCTGCAGTTTAAATGTTTGGATCTGATTTTCTTTTTTTTTTTTTTTTTTTTTTTTTGAAAGAAGCCTCCCTCAAATGGGATTAATTTTATAAACTGATAAATAAATTTCACTTTTTGATCAAATGGTTCTGATGTGTCTTGTAAATGCTTGAAGCTACAGATTCTGATGCATAAATAGAGTCTGTGTAAAGAAAAAAAGCAAAGTTAAATTTACTTTTGAGTTTTAATATCTACTTTGCTTTTCTGTCAGCCAGATGTTTTGTTAACTGTTCAAGTGGGCTGTACTTGGTCACTTTACAGTTACAAGTGCCATATACTCTGATGAGCCACTTTATCAGCTCCACTTGCATGTATGTGCACATTGTGGATTACAAATATAGACTAGTTCATCATTTATCCTCCTTTGCCCTCTTCAGCAATGGTCAGAACTATTGTCGAATCATTTTCAGCACCGACATGACAATATGTTGCTGTGTATGTGTGGTACAGAGTGGACACTGGAGTCTTTAAATACGTAAGAGTCACTGCTGGGATGAAAATAGACCACCAGCCAAAGTGGCCCTGTGGCCAGAAACTGACCACTGATAAAAAGCTACATGATGACCAACACAAACTCTGTAGCATCAGAAGAACTGTTATAAGACATGCTAAGGGTACAAGGCTCACACATCAAGTCAAAAATGTCTTGTCTAGTTTTTCTCTCATGAAGTTATTTTCTATATAGGACACAATGACGTTGGGAAAAAAAAGGTTGGGCTCAACTGGATGCTAAGTTTAAAAGGTTTAGGCATTATGAACCTAAGACAAGCAAGATAAGATAACCTTTTATTAGTCCCACAGGTGGGACATTTGCATTGTTACAGCAGCAAAGTGGACAGCACAAAAGAAGAAAGAAGCAGAATAACCAATAGAATAAAAGCTGTACAATTTAAAAAGTACACTATACAAATATTATAAATATAGAAATATATAATAGAAATATATATATAAATATAGAAACTCTAATACAGGGCTGTATTAGTTTGTCCTCAGTTGGCATTAAAATAAATCAGCAGAATTGTCTTGGGGTCAAAGTGTGTGATGTGCTTTTCTGACAACTTCAGACGTAGTGCTGACTTAAAAGAGCTTGTGTGATTTTTTACAGATTGTGGTTTCATTCAGGGTTGAGGATGAGATTAGAGGTAAATGACCGTCCCCCCGGTGTGTGAGGCTCGGTGGGTCCGGTGTGTGAGGTCCGGTGTGTCCGGTTTGTCATAACCGGTGCGCGAGCACGCGCAGGCGCGCCACCGGTCCTCCGCGCGCCTATTGCGTGGCCTTTGAACCCATTGTTGTGTCGCGGGTGACGTCAGCGCCGTGTGCGCGAGAGACAGGCGGAGCGGCGGGCGGGCGCGTGGCGAGACAAAAGACAGACCGGGAGAGAGAGAGACACACGGGTCCGAGCGGGCATGTTTTTGTTTTTGTGGGACTGCACACGCATGGAAATGTGAAGAATTGCGTGAAACGTATTGCGCCGAGACATGGAAAAGTGAAAAAATATATATATTTTTAATTATTTATTCTTATTTTTCCCCCAGGCGCTGGACGATTCCCCGGTGTCTCTCCTCTCCGGATGGTTTTTTAAATCTTTTCTTCTCCTACGCCCCCCCAAAAAATCCAAAATTAGCAAGACCACAGCCAAAAAAGGAGAGAGAGACTGCTTTACATCTTTATTATTATTATTCCTCCTCGGAATCCAAAGAAAGGAAGAAGACCCGAGCGTGCGAGGTAAATCACGCTTTGTTTTGTTTAATTACTCGTTTTAAAAAATATATATGCCCTGATCGATCGGTGAACTTTGTTCGGGGGCTCCGCGGGGTGTGTGGGGCTGTGTGTGTGTGGATCTCTCCACAAACAAAGGCGGCGACAACGTGACTTACCTTCTGCTGTGCTAGCTGGCTAACGTTAGTTTGCTAACAACAAAATATCATTTTTCCTGCTCGTAATTGTCCCTTTCTGGGGCTTAACCTCTCCCAAATCGCCTCCTAGTCCATCCCGTGTGTTGTTTTTGTAAATGTCAGGGCTTTATTTGAAGAAAAAGACGATGGGGAAGAGAGTTAAAACATTGTACTAAGTGGTACTAGCTAGTTGTGATGCTATGTAGCCGCGTTAGCCGCTCGGCTAACAAAACTGGCAGAGAGAAACAATAAGGACAAAGCAGAGCCGAGAGGAGGGCAGTCTGTGTGCTCTTCACACATGGACTAGACTTTGGGGAAACATCTTGGATGCCACATTGTTTGTGCGTTTTGTAGTTCAATTTCTTATTGTACAATTTTGCCCGAATCCCTCTTTTTCTCCCCCTGTTTCAGAGGACCGCTCCCTCCCCATCGCCACCCCGGAGTCTGATGCTCATCCACGGGGACTGAGTTACTATGCCTAGCCCCCTGTTCCACCCTGAAATTATGGATCACGACTTGGTAGTGAGCGGCCAGCAGAACGGGGTCACTCTGCCCAGGGAGACGGACCCGGAGTCCCGGGACGAGGACCACCAGGAAGCCCTCCGCTTCGCCCTGGACCAGCTGTCACTCATGGGACTGGATAAAGTGGATCCACTGGACGGGACGACGACCACAGCCGTGTCTGATAATGGCACCGGAGGAGGAGGCAGCGGAGGATACGTCGACCTGCAGATGTTGGAGCACCCGGGCGGTTCTCGCGAGTCTCCCACCTCGTGCTCCCCGTCTCCGGAGTACTACGGCCCGGGCGGATACCACATCGGCCCCCCGCACTCTCACGCGGTCCTCAGCGAGCAGAGCTCGGTCCTGTGCAGCCGAAAGAGGAGCGTCAACATGACCGAGTGTGTGCCTGTACCCAGCTCGGAGCACGTTGCAGAAATTGTGGGACGGCAAGGTAACGTTTATGCATCATTCCAGTCTCTTCTGCATGCCTGTTTGTTTACAAAAGTAAACAACTGAGGCGTTCCAGCCAGTCACCCTTATAAGACTCTCTCTCTTTGTCTGGGAAGTTACTGCTGCTTGGCTAGATGTATCATGTAGGTGCTGTGGCTGCGTTAACATTAGCATGCTGGATGTTTTTCTAAGGGAAGCAGCCGTTTTACTCATGTAAAAACATCAACAGCCACTCTCAGACAATGATGGCCACTGGACTGATTGTCTGGTAGCCCTTCTTGGGCAGATGGAAGTAGCTTTGGAGGGGGAGGGGAGCTGAGGGGAGGGGGGGTCAGACAAAGCGGCAGATTGTGGGGGAGTCTGGACGTGTCTAGCAGTCTGCCCCAAACAAAAGAACCGTATCGACCGATGCCGTTTGGCCAGACCCAAGTCCATGTTCACGTACCAAACTGCTATCAGGTCACATTTTTATGATCTGTAACGTCTGAGAGTTTGTGTTCGTTCCTATATTTTGCGTAATGTGGCAGGAATGCGTACGCAAAGTGGGGCCGAGTGCGCACCGGGACGGGTCTGGGCGGTGTTTTGCTGTCTCTGCGGCGCACTGAGAAGGAACAGCCGCAATTAAGTGAACCTTAAGCTTATTTGTGTGTGTTTTTAAATGTTGTTGTCCGTGCGGAATACAGACTGAAAGCGATGTGGCGCTAAAAAGCGTTTGAGATCTGCTTATCGCATTGTTCTCTTTGTTTGAAAATGCCATGCTTTCTGCCACCGACCATGACATCACGCACCACGCTCTCCATTGGCTGCGCGCAGGAAACCGTCCGCTTTTAAAGACACAGCAGCTCCCTGTTGGGTAACCAGAGCTCACATGCTAACCACTCATTAGCCCAGGAGAAGAGGACAATACAACTGTGCCGTCTAACACTTTCGTTTTTATAGCACCTTCTTAAACAAATCAACATAACTAATTAACAAACCAAACCGCCCTCTATCGCAGTCCTCCAAACATTATTTTACGTAATCCACCAGTTTGCATCAATTTTACATCGGGACAGTATGGGACAAAGACATTGTAGCATGCCAATGTTTTACTTTCAGTCTTCTTATTTAGAACTTTTTTTAAATACTGTGTTTCCATATTCCATATGTTTTTGTGCTCCTGAGACTCATCAGGCAACTTCCATTAACCATATGTTATGAGTTTGTTTAGCTTTAGCAGTTAGTTGGTTTTATTCAATGCTGAATTTGTTTTAATCCTTTGTGAAATTATTTTGACACAAGGTGCTATGGGTTTTAATTCTAAATGATCCTTATTTTGTTCCTCCAGGGTCCAGTTATGGCATTGTTTGTGTGTAGTTTTTTTTCTTTTCTTTTCTTTTCATGAACCAAAAACATTACTTCATGGCTATTTTTCAGCTTCTGCCTTTTGTCATAGAATTAAACAGACTTTTTTAAGGTGCTTTTAAGATTGTCTATTATTATTAATTTTTTTAATTTGTATTGTTTTAATTAAAGTTTCTAAAATTTATTTTTAATTGCAGGTTGTAAGATTAAAGCCCTGCGTGCAAAGACCAACACTTACATCAAGACCCCTGTCCGAGGAGAAGACCCAGTATTCATTGTAACTGGTCGTCGTGAGGATGTTGAAATGGCCAAACGTGAGATTATCTCAGCCGCAGAGCACTTCTCCATGATCCGTGCCTCTCGCTGCAAAGCTGGGGCTGGAGGCAGTGGTGGGGGCTCCCTCCCAGGACCCCCTCACTTGCCTGGCCAGACCACTATTCAAGTGCGCGTTCCCTACCGGGTGGTAGGCCTGGTGGTGGGGCCTAAAGGGGCCACGATCAAACGCATCCAGCAGCAGACACATACATACATAGTGACACCAAGCCGGGAGAAGGACCCCGTGTTCGAGGTGACAGGGATGCCGGAGAACGTGGACCGAGCACGAGAAGAGATCGAGACGCACATCACTCTCCGCACGGGCGCCTTTGTAGACCTGCAGGGAGACAACGACTTCCATAGCAACGGCACTGATGTCAGCCTAGAGGGTCTGGGGTCGCTGGGACTTGGGGGTACTTTATGGTCCCGTGGTGGCGGTCATAGCCACGCCACTCAGCCTCCGCCACCTCCACCTCCTCCGCCCCCCCTCCCTCTTTCCATGCACCACTCCACCCGCAAGATGTCCTCCACCTCCTACCACAATGGCGGCCTAAGCTCTGACTCCTATTCATCCAGCCGGCGGCCCACCGAAAGTGGCAGTCCCACAAGCCCCTTCAGCACAGGCAGTGGCGGTGGTGGTGGCGGCGGCTTCACCTTTGCTGGCGACTCTACCCCAGGCCTCCCGGCCACAGCCTCTGACGACCTGAGCTTCGAGTTTACTGGCTCCAACATCTGGGCGCCCTTCATGAATGGCGGCAAGCAGCCACAAGCCATCCGACGCAACAGCAGTGGCCTGAGTGGCGGAAACATCACTCCCCGCCTCTCACCCACTCTGCCCGCCGACTCCTCTGCCTTGGATCACCCACTGGCCCGCCGTGCCCAGAGCGACCCTCTTAGCACACTGTCCTGGCTTCAGACCGGGTCATCCTTCTCTGGAGGCAGCAGCAGCAGCGGCGGAAGCACCACCGGCTACTCCTCCTGTTCCGCGTCCTCCTTACCTGGGGGTTCCCCCACTGACTCTGAGGGTGGGGGAAGTGGAGTGGGTATGGCCTCCGGCGTGCTGGGCCGTCTGAAAGCCAGTGGCCTGACCAGCATGGTGCCCAGTGGTGGCAACAGGGACTGTTTTGTGTGCTTCGAGAGTGAGGTTACGGCAGCGCTGGTGCCCTGCGGCCACAACCTGTTCTGTATGGACTGCGCTGGGCAGATATGCCAATCGCAAGAGCCTGAATGCCCCGTGTGCCACACCCCTGCCACGCAGTGCATCCGCATCTTCTCTTAATGTCACGTAGTCAGACCATATTGGGGGTTGGGAGGGGGGTGCTGTATTTGAAAACCAATAAAAACATCCTACTGTCCTATTTAGAAAGTCTACAGCAAAACTAGGAGAGAGGAAGATGTGTATCTGCAACCTGCCTACACATAGGATTGACAAAAATAAGTACGATATTAGATATGACACTATTCTGATGTTGATTTATTATTAATATTAATAATAACTATGATGACTATTATTTACTGACTCTTGTACTTGTCCCAGGCTGTGTGGAATCAGCAGGTTGTGTTTTTTTTTTTTTTTTTTTTTTTTTTTTTTTTTTTTGGGAACTGAAATTTTATTGTGGATGAGGAGGATGGATACCAGTGTCTTATCTTTCTTTAGGCATTAATTTTATCTAACGCCAATGAGTCTGTCCATGTATAATACATTCCCCCTCCCTTCATTTTTGCTTCTAAGCTGAGCCTGACCACAGGTTATTATTTTTTGCTTGGGACTTTTTTCTACTTGCAGATATTTTTCGATTTAAGCTGCATAGGTCTGCACTTTTTTCTAATGGTTCATTTTGAAATCTTTCAAGGGACGGGAACGCGCTTTGTTTTTAATCCCGTCTGTTTGTGCGTTGGGCGCTGTTGAAGTGAGCGGCGACACAATGACAACGAGCCTGTAACAGTGAGCTTGGAAAAACGCAAGACTGTGGAGCCTGCACACCCGTCAGACCAAAATATTACAGAATTTTCTTTTTTCAATGAAGAATGAAACACTTAATATTTATTCAAGTTAAGAGTTGCTATCCAACATAATGGTTAATGTTCAATATAAAGATAAGTAGGTAGATAGAATAGTTAACGTTGCATAAGAAATATCCTTACAGTGCTAAGAGGTTGGTGTTCCACCTGTCTCTTGTCTTTGTCTCTCTAGCCTTGCAACCTTAAAACACTCATACTCCAGTTCAGTGGAGGGTGCTGTTAGCCCCTCTGTAACTAACCGTGAGATCTGTGGCCCATGTGTTTTCTTGTATAGGGCAGGCTGGTCATGTACACTTCATCACCACAGATGCTCTTTTGTATTTGCTACTACGATCAAAAAGGTCAGAGATTTGTTCATTCCAGTTTTGTGCCCTGTCTCAAGGGGGCGCCAAAACCACCATTTAAAACGCACCACGGACATCGCACAGTCTGGAGTCGCCTTTTAGACCACGGAAAACCTTATCTGTTACAGTTTTTATTGTTCTGTGAGAGATTCTTTTAACATTAGCTGTCCTGGTTGTTGCTTTGGAGTTGGACAGACGTAGCCTCTTCTCCACCAACCACATTGTTCGATAAATTCATTGAAATTATTGAATTCTAGCATAGATAGGTCTTTGTAACTTTGCAAGAATGTTACTCCTTACTGTGTGTGTATATTCGTGTGTGTGATTGAGAGAGAGAGTGTGGAGAAAGAAGGAGAGTGGGATTTTTTTAATATTTATTTAGCAGACTGTTGTAGAGCCATCCCACTTCGTGCACTGCGACACATTGCAATGTTCTTTTGATCTGCCAGGGCCACAGTGGATCTTTTGGGCCAAAATGGAGCAAATGCCGGTCTTCCACCCCTTCCATTTATGAGCTCCTCCACCCTATTAATGTGTTTTCATGTCGTCCCTGTTGTATCAAAACTTTCTCTTAGGATTTTGGGGGTCTTAAAAAAAAAACTGCCCTTTATATTGTCTAAATTGGCCAATAGAAATCATCCAAAGTTGTTTGAGGTAAATGGTCTCGTTACATTAACGTACATTTAAGGAATGTTTATCTCCTGAAAAGGTACGGTCTAGGAGATGTAAAGGTTTTGATATGACGGAGACGATATGCTGCCGCTTATGTTATTTTTTTATTTTATTTTTTTTTTGTGCCGCCAATGTACAGCCTTTGGTCAGAAATGGAGTCGGTAGCCCTTTGGAAAAGTTTGTTACAATTTTTATGTGACAAGCCACGGCGACACCATACCATTTTATAAAGGGCTTCCTGTGACTGCACTGCAATTCAGGTCTCATTCAGTTAACAATAACCAGGAAAAATCCCAATCAGAACCTGGCAGCTATATCACCCAGGGCTTCCATACACTTTTGTTTGTGCTAATGTGTCTTGAGAGCTGCAGAAGTAGGTTTTTAGGGGTCTGGGCTGCTGTGATCTTCCTGGTAACCTGGCTTAGAACTGAACCCAGAAGGAGACTTTAAAACTGCAAGTTAGGGTCAGAGGCACCTTTTCTCCTGATTGTTTTTGGCATGGTTTGCATCTGTGTTGTCCGAGGACTTTGAAGGCTTTAACTTGGAGTGTATGAAATCAAGCAAGCCTCATCAATCTTCCCCCCTCCCCCCTCGTGTCTTTGAAGACTGTGTTTTTGCTTCATCCACATATGTGGAGTATTGCGAAATAATTCGGTAGTGCCAGTCCAGTTATTCCAGTCGAGACCAGTTGACGGTGCCTTGGTGGTGCAGATCACTACTGACGATTGGTCCTTTTTAGAAGCGGGACAGGATTATTCTGTGTTTGTTCGCTGACCACACAAGTCGCCCTGTAGCTGATTTGGAATAGCGACAAATGCGCTGTTTCCTGCTGTTACTTCAAATGCAGAACAATTTCAATAATGCGATGAGAATGAAAAGTATTTGTTCAGAGTGTGACATGGCATCTGAGCACGTCTAGATGACTTTTTTCTCCTTGTTTTTCCCCCTTTCTAACACAAGTCATATTGTGAGTTCCTTGAGTTTTGGGAGTTTATCAGCCGACGTTTAGGTGTTTTTAGTAAGATTAGTTTTATGAAATGTGTTCAAAAGGACCCGAGGTTGTTCTTTTTTTCCTGGAAATGTACAGTAGGAAAATGGATTAAATGGTACAAAATTAGCTCCGAGTCAGTAGTGTACTGTAAAGGTGCCTCCGAAGCTGTGTTGTCTGTGCTCCAAGCACTTCTCAGAAACCTCAGAAATCAGCCTAGAGGACAAAGCTTTCCTCCATCAATCTGTCACTCCGAGCCTGGATGCACCGAGACCACAGACACTTGGAGATGGAAATTGTTAAATCTGTAACTCCCCTCCCCCTTTCTTCCCTTTTCTGATTTTCAATCTAACCCCTCCCCCCACAAGGTTTAAAAACAGGGTTTACAGAAGTTCTGAGGGGAGATCACGGGCACAGTCTTGCATCGGAATGGCACCAACTGCCGTTTTCCAGTGAATCACTTAGCCCTCTAACTTTGCTCTCCTTTAGTTTTATTTTACTTTTTTTTTGCTTTAATTCTATGTATGCAGAACCAAAAGTTGTTTCAATAACAAGGTTTCAGACCTACCTGTAAATACCCTGAATTACAATCATTGGGATTTGTTTTCCAGAAGTACAAAACTGATAAGGTTAATGTAGTTTTTAAACACATGTATCATTATTTGTAAGTTAACTATCTGCATGTCTTGAAGCCATTCAGGCATTAGCTAATAATTTTGTAAAGAAAAAAAGTCTACAAAAAAACAACAAAAAAAAAACTTTTTACACATTTTATTTTTACAATTTATTTGCTTACCTTGACATAAATATCCCAGATTATAATGTGACCCTTTTATTACTGCAAATTTATCTTTATTTTCCATATTTCTGTTTCCTGTGTACAACGTATAGGCAATTTATAACAAAATGAGAATTATTGAAGAAATTTAAAATTGAAATATATTTTATTTGAAAGTTTATGGACCTTTTAGCCGTGAGTTGGAGCAATTGTATACCCGTATGATTTGAACTGACTTGACGGTTATGAGAAATGTATCAAGAGTTTTATTTTTTATGCTTCTTTAATAAAATCTTGTTTTTTGTTTTCGTTTTTTACTGTAAAACAATAAACCGCAGTCTCTTGGTGCTTTTCCTTTGGTTTACAACAGGCCAACACAGGGGAGTTCTTCCATATGTGGTCGGTGCTTTAAAACCAGTAGGTCCTCAAGTTGAGTCATCAGTCTTTATGCTTTGATTCTTCACAGCCACGTTGCTTTGATTTATATGAAAGACACAACATAGGTCTAATAAACCGGTTGCATTTGTTCAGGAGAATGCTGTTGCAGGCTAGAACAAGTTAAGTTTTTAACAGCTGAGTTTTAATCATTTGTCTAAAACTGACATGCAGTACTTAATACTATCGCTAGGGGGCACCAAAAACTAAGTGAACTGCAGTGAGACAGTGAAAGGCTGCTGTTTTCTTCTCCTGAGTGTACACATTATGGTGTGTATATGAACTAATGTACATTTCCAGCACTTGTCAAAAAAATTTTTTTTTTACTCTATTATACATTTTCTAAACCTCTACACAGCACAGATAGTCCTACTGCAATCAAGTTCCATGTATTTCATAGAAATGCATATATATACGGTAGACTATATGAATGCTATAATAAGAGGTGCACTTGGCTTTTTTCCTTTTGATTGTCATTGTGATCTTAACACTATCCAGTGGAAAATATCTTCAAAATAAAAAGCATTGCAATCTGTTTAACAGATTGAAGTGAGCGTTAGGGGCTGAAGATGTGCTTTGTCTTTTTCTAAACATTGACTCATACAAATATAGGGTAAAATGCCTAATTAGACCATTTTTTTTTCAAGGTTTTGTGCTTGCTTCACTGGGTTGTACATTTTTGAAAATTGGCTTTGCTCAGGTCCAAATGACAGCCCTCCAATAAATTGCGTTTTTTTCTTTCCTCATGGACAAAACTTTGACAAGTGTTCTTGTTTACTGGTCATTTTTGCACCAGCTGTTCGCCTACTTTCACATCTGTTGAATGTCTGTCGTTGCTTTAGAAAGTCCTATGTTGGGGCTTTCATTTTAAAACATTTGGTGACATACTAGTCATTGCTGTTAAAGGGGCACTCTAACTCTGGGACAGCAAATTGGTAAGATTTTCATGATTTGCTAAAAATATGAAGGAAAGGCTTGACATGCTCCAATTCTGTTCTATGTGCAAGATGATGTACAGCTACACTGTATGTCTAAAAGTTTGCAGACACCTACACTTCATTATTTCTTCTGATAAGGATTGCAGTTTTTCTCAATTGCTAAGACACATTCTCTAAAACCATTCACAATTTTCTTAAAACTACCCACACACATTCTCAAAATGGCATTCTCCATAAAACCATCTACCTTTAGCTGGTTTAACTTTGTCATTTTTCTTCTGAAATCAGTATATTAAGAATCTGCTTGCTTTCAGTTTTATAACATCACTTTACAGATTAACCAAACAGGACAACACAATCGAGAGACATTCAAAACAATACAACACCTTTGTGGTGCCACACTAACCAATTTACTGTATGATGAGTTTCAGTCTTTTAGTTGGTCTTTTACTGGCTGAAAACCAGAAATGTTGGAATGAACAGTGGTATATGGGATAGTCAAGTACAATTTTGAAAAAGAAAAAACCCACTTAAAAATATGTACATAGATAAAGATAAATAAATGTATTTCCATATGGTGAATTTAATTACCACTACTTTGCATCAGCTTTTCTCTAGTTTGGATCTGGCCACAAAATTTAATCAGCATTAGAAATGATGTTTTCCCTGGCTAGACAATGTGGGAACTATGCCCTGGTATGTCTAATCCAGCCTTGGATGACTTCTAAGGACACATACCCACAGTCCTCCATGGAAATTAAAAGATTTTCTCTTGTCTAGGAGTTTCTATCATAAACTATTCACAGTCATGCTGTGAAAATTTCTCTACTGCATTGAGGAATAGGGTATATAAAAAGATTGTGAATGTGGGGTGGCCATTGAATCAGGTGCAAACTAGAGTGGCCTGGTGGAATCTAATGTTATCCCTAATGAAATACTGGAGACTGCTCTGGTTGTCCTGTAAAGTTGACCGGTAGATGGGCAGTGGCATGGTGGTGGAGGACCCCTTGATTACTGATTGCAATGATGTTCTGTCCCCCTCTGTGCCTTGTTGTGGGGTTAAACCCTGCCTCATCAACAAAGCTTGACTCAGGGGGCTGAGGCATTGTATCAAGTTCATAGGGGCTCTATAAAATTAAGCTGAAAAACATGTAAATGCAGTGATGTAAATACACATAGGCCTACTACATTTACACTAAAATGAAAGGTGTGCCATGCCTAAAGTAAAGAACCACGAAGTTCAGTACTGTGCACAAGTCTTAGGCACCTATGCAAATTGTTTAAAGCCATTTTTCTCAGCGTGTGTTAGTGTCTTTCGGCTATTCTAAGTTAACATTAGACTAATTGCAAACAAGAAAGCAGTAAAAAGTATCTTGATATTTTGTAGTTGACATTTTGTGAGCTGGTAAGGAGAACACAGGTTTGGTTTCAGACTTCACATCAATGACTCCAGTCATTGTTTCAATTTGTGAAATTCCATCAGCAGCTCCTGATTTAATTAAAAGAAGGACTGATTGAATCAAACCAAGCTGACAACTGCATTTTACTGGTGGCCTGGTGTTTAGGGAGTTGCCCCTGCAATCAGAAGGTTGTGGGTTTGAATCAAAGGACTGCCAGTGGCACCACTGAGGTACCCTTGAGCAAGATACCGTCCCCACACACTGCTCCTCCACACACTGCTTCGTGGGCGCTGCGTCACTGGCTGCTTCACTTGGTGAATGGATTAAATGCAGAGAAAAAATCCACATTGTTCACACTGTGTGCTGTGTTGTGGAGTGTTCACGCGTAACAAAAATGGCCACTTTATGCTTTATTTTTTGCCCATCTGTCAGCAGTCAGTACCTACTCCCAGCAGAGGGCAGCCTTTCAGTTCTGAAAAAGAATCCTGTTAGCTACTGGTCATTCATTACTGTGGAGCTGTAAAAACTATGCTGAAAACACAAGCATTGTTACAGTCCGAACATGCGCTACAACATTGCCCTACATGTATGCTTGCATGACTGTAATCCCAATGCAAAGTATCTGTTTTCTTGCGTAAAAGTGTGGACAATAGAAGCAACAGTGAAATGACTTAAGTTTGGATGCACACTCTGTCCCGCTTTCCACATGGTCCTCCCACGTACTAGAAATGTGAATCAGAATCAGAATCAGAATCAGAAAACTTTATTGATCCCGGAGGAAATTGCTTATGTGATGACTGCCACAACA
>JBBPCZ010000042.1:31970724-31985501 GCA_037974445.1 Brycinus macrolepidotus
CACACACACACACACACACACACACACACACACACACACACACACACACACACACACACACACACACACACAGTTTTACTGTTTTCCTGGCCTTGTCTGTGTGACAAAGCACATACATATACACATACTAATGTACAAAAACCCACATACCACTTTCTCCTTATTACAGTGGCTGGGGAAGTCCTTGGCAATGATATCAGCATAAGACAGAAGTACAGTTCCGATAGTCTAAAAGGGGAGATTGAAAGAGAGCTAAGAGATATATTAAGCATAAAGTTGTGTAAAGTGAGACTCAGTTAACAGTTCAGTTACATGCTAATTACATGGCAGGTAAACATGGCCTCCTTACATAAGCTGGCAAGGCAAGAAGCAGCACATTAATTAGGCCTGAATTTTGAACCAAACTCAATCACAGCCTGACAACACTGCTCCAGTCCAGCTACGGTATCAGCACCTAGCTCTACTGTAGCCCAACAAAATTCTATCCTAACCTGGCTGCAGCCTCTGTGTTTGTAAACTACACATTTAAATTGAAAAACATAAAATGTTCTTAAAAGTGCCATACATCATCATAGCTGATCAGTCAAGAGCAAAGAGAGCATCTCTCCAGTGAGACCCTGTATAGGAAAACCTATTTTTGCTTTCAAACACTGAGAGCTTCAATATATAAATATCTTGGTCTTTCTGTCAGATAGCTGTAAATCAAATGCATCAATCCACCCCCTAAGAAATGCATCTTTCTTCTTTTTAAGCTTGATACACGGCCTGAACGCCCTCTGCAGAAGAATAAGGCAGCACCTTTGCAAATCTCTTCATGTAATTGCCAACGATCTGAGGGT
The DNA here is from genome assembly GCA_037974445.1 of Brycinus macrolepidotus. NCBI lineage: Eukaryota > Metazoa > Chordata > Actinopteri > Characiformes > Alestidae > Brycinus > Brycinus macrolepidotus. Next base: position 31,971,564 of record JBBPCZ010000042.1, read on the forward strand.
CAGGGCACTCCAACTTCCGAATAATCTCAAAGCTCTGATTGAGCTGAGAGAAAACATCCACCACAGAGCAGGAGAACAGGGCATGCTCTGACGTCTGTTGAAACTGTGGAGAGAGAGAGAGGGAGAGAGGGAGCATGTTGATATGTGAAGTGTGCATTGACAAAGATATAGTAAAAGAAGCAGAAGATCATAGAAGAATCATTAAACTGCCTGGATCAATAGAAAGAAATTATTTGATGAATTAATGACATCCTTATGACATTGACATACATTCGGCATTTAGGCAATGCTCCACAAGTTATATGAACAAAACTCTAGAATCAGACCTACTGCCAGACACTAAAAGATCAATAAAGTCAAAGTGCACCTCTTGTTTACAGACTAAAAACATGACCAAGATGGAATTTTTATTTAATTTTAAAATGTAAAACTGGTTAACTGTAATAAGTCTAATTAATTATAACATCAGGCTACTGATGTGACATATACAAAGTGCATAGTGTAGAAACAATGACCATAAACAATGAAATACAAATAGAGATATTTACCCCATCCTTTGCATCTCTCACAAGGGCACCATGCAGGAAGTCCTTAGATACTTCTTCATTTTCATCCAACCAGAGAATCACAAATGGCTCAAACCACCTGTCAGGGACATTAAGGTGTCAGCAAATTAAAACACATACAAACAGATGTCCAGTATTATTTATACTGTGTTGTTGTTGTCACCCTACCCTAACTACGGTCATATCATAACATATATGGGCAGCATGTATGCAGTACTTGGTTAGAGTATTCTAAAAGAGAGTATTCGATTTATTGTTGTTCTGTGAGGTATTCGAACAAGAAACCTTTCTTTAAGGCACTGTAGAGCAATTTGATAAACTATTATTACAGTCCATAAAAGTACTTGGAACTATGATTCACAGTCCATTCATCATCTAGCATTCTAAGCATCAACGTACGTTTCACCGTATTTCTTTCTCTCACTTTACTAAACTAACTGTTTGTACTTTCAGCAGGATGTGCAGTATTTCAGTAGGATTTGAAGATACTAACGTAGGGTACTCTGGCACGCGTTCCTTGAAGCAGGGCAGCTCCTTGCAGTACTCGTTATACAGCCACTTGACTTTAAAGTGAAGGTTCATGTAATCAGCGCTCTTACATTGCCGGTGCTTCTCATGCTCTAAATTAAGACGACAGACAACATCAGTCTATCAGGGCAGAGCACACTTAAAGCAGAGATTTGCTCAAGTAAAGTGCAGAGATAAACGGAGCATAGGTGGAGAAGAATCAGCTCAGGCAGCTGTGCACTCTGTAATGCATCTTTATCAGCAGGAGCAAAAGGTTGATATCTGATTCTGATATAAAACATGATACAAACAGTCCTCACCTTCCATGGCATACTTCATGTCCTGAGCAAACATGTTCCACATGACCTCAGCGCTGATCTTCCCGACATTCAGCTCCTGAGGGAACCTGTACATTGATGAGTTATGGGTATTGCAGTATGTTTATACTTTCTCCAAAATTCCAGGAAATACAAGGGGTCTGAAATGAATAATTACACACATTTTACAGTATAAATGCTTTATTTCTAAACACTCACTGATTTAGACAAGGCGTGTAGGAATTCTTGTCCTCTTCTATAATGGAAACAATTAGAGTGATGAGTTTGGACCAGAAGTCAAGGTTTTTGATGCTGGGGCCTTGCTCTTCTGGAGGGACACTCTTAGACTGGAAATACCCTCACACACACACACACACACACACATAGAGTAAACATATACATCTTCCATCTTGATTTTAAATGCTGAAGAGAAGAGAAGAGAGGAAAAGAGAAGAGAAGTTAAGACAGGAAAAGAGAAGAGAAAAGAGAAGAGAAGAGAAGGAAAGAGAGAAGAGAAGAGGAGAGAAGGAAAGAGAGAAGAGAAGAGGAGAGAAGGGAAGAGAAGAGAAGAGAGAAGGGAAGAGAAGAGAAGAGAAAAGAAGAGAAGAGAAGAGAGGAAAAGAGAAGAGAGGATAAGACAGAAAAAAAGAAGAGAAAAGAGAAGAGAAGAGAAGGAAAGAGAGAAGAGAAGAGGAGATAAGGGAAGGGAAGAGAAGAGGAGAGAAGGGAAGAGAAGAGAAGAGAAGAGAAGAGAAGACAAGAGAAGAGAAGAGGAGAGCAGAGAAGGGAGGGAAGAGAACAGAAGAGAACAGAAGAGAAGCAAAGGGAAGAGGAAAAGGGAAGAGAAGATAGGAGATGAAAAGAAAGGAGAAAAAGATGGGGAGGAAAAGAAATGAACAAAGAAGCAAAAGAGAAGGAAAAAGAAGAATAGAAAAGAAGGGTAGAGAATAAGAGATGGCTGGCACACTGCAGGTCTCTCTGTTCATAGCTGCCGGGCCACCTCAATGATCAATGATTCATCGTCCGTAAAAAAGGAACGTCCATCAGAGGTGCTCCCTGTTCACCGCCTTCTGCTGCTGAATAACAAAACAGTCGCCTGCGGTGGAATCACCATGACAACTTGAGCATGAAACCAGTGAAAAACTGCAGCGTGCCCTGGAGGGAACAGCTCGTTTCATGACTCCAAAACTCTGCATCACACACCTGCACACTCTTAAATCACCATAAAACAACTCCCTGCCACTCACACCTGCATAAACACGTCTGCATTTAATAACTCTAAACTACTACCTATTAAATAACTCTCTGCAGGAGATGAGATTATGTGCTGCATTAAACTCTCAATGATGTTTACTTATTTTGTAATAACAAAGTCAAACAACAAAATAATTCTTGCTAAATTATTAAAGTTCCACATGCATGTGACATGTCCCAGAAAGCTTTGCACACAAGCAAATGAAATGTAGCACACAAATAAACACATATTAAATCAAACTTTACTGCTTTCCTCCGGGATCAATAAAGTTTTCTGATTCTGATACTGATTAATGACCCAGACAGTTTAGAAATATTCCCTTAATAATAAAAGGTAAGATCAATACACAAGTTTGTGCATCTCTGTCAAATGACCATGTTTTGTTGATTTTCTAGGTGAAAATAACTACATATCCTCAACATAGAGTGCACTTTTTGTCACAGTATAATTGTTTATTGGCTGAATGTAACATATTAAACTTATTTTATGTTTTATTTTTTCTAACATGTTAAACTCAGCAAATGCCATATTTCAGTTTGTTCCCTAGAGATGGATATTTTAAATCAACAAAACATATAATTTGACCAAGGGTCCTTAAACCTTAAGGGTGCATATGACTGTACATAAAAGACAACTTACACTTTGAATTACTATGTGTTTTCAATAATCTTGTATAGTTTAAGTAAAGGTATCACTTAATGGACATTATATGCATATCCCTTATTTAGTTTTACACGCAACTGTATAGGGCACACGTACAGACAAAAATACACACACACACACACACACACACACACACACACACAAACTGACCGGATCTGTCTGATATTCTCGGCTGTAGAGCTCATGGCAGTTGTTGAAGATGTACTCATATGTGGAATTCAAACAAGCCTTCACGCAATCTTTAACCACCTGACTTGCACGAGGAGGACTCTGCAGCTCCTGGACCTACACACACACACACACACACACACACACACACACACACACATACACAAACACACATACACACAAGAAAGCAGAAGTGTGATCAAACTGCAGGACAGAACCTGACAGTGCTGACATATAAAGAATATATAAAAAACAGAAAAGAGAAACAGAAAAAGTGTGTGAGAAAGTGTATGAATTGTAATAGGAACCTTCATTCTAAAGAAGGTGATACTGGTAAGAAGATCCACAGTAGACTTCAGGTCCTGAAGCCTCTCTGGACTGCTGGCAGGGAAATTATTCTGCAACACAAACAAAAATACATATACTAACACATAAGAAGCTTTAATAATATTGGTACAAAGTATATACATATATACACACTGAAGTATCCTTAGTATCAGTGCAGAGTGGGAGTGTAAATGTATAGTGGGTGTACAGAGTATCAGTGTGTATTGAATAAGTACCCTGTACATGGAGAGGTCGATCCTTAGAGAGTTGTGCAGTTGGTCCAGCAGCTTCACGAACCTTTCTTTCTGTTGGACACACCAACAGGCAAAATATTTTCATCTCAAACTCACCAGCAAATGGCCATGGTCAACAACCTTAAACCTTTATACTAATGATGCTGAAGAGAAAGTGTTATTTTTCATTTGAATACCTCTGGTCAAATTACATGTTATGTTAATTTTTATAAACATGGCATTTTACAGCAAATGTGAATACGTAATTTCTGTTTGTTGTGTTTGACCTTTTGCACAGATTTTCAGCTCTGATCAGTGTATATTAAATTTTATTTGATAAGATAAAAATGATCTGAATAACATACCCCAAAGTTGGAGGCAGCAAAACGGTCAGAGGCAGACACGTTGTTGGAGGACTGGGTGGTGTGAGCATAGTAAGCGTTGATGTTGGCCAGGAGGGTGCTCATGACAGCCGGAACTCCAGGACACATGTACTTTGATGACAAACATGCGAAGTGCCTGCAAATAACACAACAAACAAGGCTGAACGTTTCAATAATAAGATGGATGTAATCCATCAGTATGTCCATATGTATCACAAACACGGGGCTAGATCAATGTAATTATTATTATTATTATTATTATTATTATTATTATTATTATTATACACTGCCACAAAGACAATACATTGCCACAGACACAATACATCGCACCTTTACCCATTAATTTAACACTTGGGTTCTCCACAATGTGAGATTACATTATCATGTAATCATCAGACAAAAAACCTGAGAAAATGAGCAGGATGACAACAAGAGTTACTAAACTGAGCCAAGATTTGGACCTAATCATGGCTCAGGCACTGAGGACTGAAGCACGAAAATGGTAAATCTTTGCAGCTGTAATAAGCATGATGACTGTACTGTAACATGTTCATAGGGTTCTGGTCAAAACCTTAGTTTTGTACTTCATGTTTTAGTCCTTGATCATGTTAAAACAATATCTGTTTCAAAAAGCAACCTGCTAGACAGTCATAGGCAAAATAAGACCTGATAAATATGTTTATGCACAAAGCTGTTGTCTCTGTACACTGTTCAGTTTGCTACAATGGTTTATGGTGAACAACCACCCTGACCCCATTAGAGTTGTTCTAACTTAATTTAACTGTACACACAGTATTTCCTATGAACTCATTAATGTAATGCGACTCAGATGAGACAAGACATATTTTTTTTACATGAACCACTGAATAGTGGATTGTGGTCAAATGTTTTTGCACACACAGATTTTCTAGATTTGCATGTTCATTAACATTTACTAAAATACACTCAGTATTCATTGTTAAGAAATAAATTTACTGTATGCTCACCATTTGAGTACCCTTAGTAGCCAGAAAATTTCATATTTTTATTCATCACTACTGACCTATAAAAAGCCTCCTAATATACTTGTAATGTGAATCACTAGACAAGTGTTAGATATTTAATGAGCTATTAAGTGACATCCAATGGGATGAGACCAGTGGCGACTGCTCTAAGACTACAAGGGAAGCTCCGCTTCCTCTAATATGTCAGAAAATAAATGCTCAAATATGTCGTATTTATATTGTTTTTAGATCGAGTTCAACTTCATGACGAGCTCGTTCAGAATCAGCTATTTATTGTAGATTGTTTGACGCGATTTTCTTGTCATACATTTCTCGTCAGCACAGTGCATTAAACCCTCCTGAAGCGCAGCTTCACTGGGGTTCTATGGCCCGGCACAGAAGAGCTTTTTTCACTGCAGAAAAGCTGGACAGTGATTGGACAAATGCAGCAAAATGTCACTTCCAGGGAAACTCAGCGTCTCTGGGAGTGAATGGAGCACTGGGCGGGCCAGGACGCTGGGCTGCGGCATGATGATTGGAGGAGCTGTCTAAAGGGCAGAACCCCTTTTTGATTGACAGCATGTTTTAAATTTACACTGGCAGTCTGAACTGGAGCGATTCGAGCTCAGTCCAAGGGGATCTGCAAGAGAAGTTGTGAGTCAAACTGCAGCACGTACTGTGTTTTTAGCTTGTGATATAAACCATTTCCATTTGTACATATAATTCTTTAAATAAAAACATAATTACAGCGTTCTTGAATGTGCTCCTTGTTTCATATCATTAAAGGAGCTCTTGGAAGGGGAAACTAGCCAGCTAGCAAATACTGTTGACCTGCTTTTGGCAAAGCCATTTAATAATCTTCCTTACCACGAGAGACTCCAAATTAAACAGCAGGGCAGACCAACACCCAAGACTGATTTGGGGCAAAAATCAGGAAAAAATAACAGGTCTTTTCAGCTCTCCTAGTATGACAAGGTGAACTGGCTAAGTTGTCTGGGCAGGATCGTTGAACATTCAAACAATGAAGGTCTTCACATTCACGTGGCAAAACATAATGAAGCTATAAAAAAACAGGGCCTTTCTGAACCGCCTAATTGATGTGACTTCCTAGCTGGCATTCAGGGGGCATGATGGGAATAGTGAATCAGTAAATACTGGGAATTACAGAAACATTAGCTAAATATGAGTCTGTCTTGGCCACACAATTTCAGTCATCAGCTGTGTTTTCGGGTATGTCCCAATCAATCCAAAATGACTTGATCTCTGCTCTTGCAGCCACTGTTTCTGATCATGTCAAAAGTAAATTCAGACTCCTCCCTTTATAGTATAGCAGGTGGATGAAGTACGACAGGGTCACAAACCATTTTCTGAAAAAGGAACAGAGGGCAGAATTTATGTACAAATAACATAACGAATTTCATGATGTAGGCCTAAAATGAGCTTCCTCTGTTTGAAAGACTAGCAGCCGCCACTGGATGAGACAGTTAACTTTTAAACATTTAAAGTTAAAGAACAGTGTAGACTTTGACTCTGTATTATCCCACAACCAGTTAACAGGACGTCAGACTTGCACTGTTACATATTCTTTCCATCTTATAAAGGAAACTTGTTTTATCTGACATGTTTCCATTTCACTCCGCAATTTTCCAATGCTTAAAAATAATAAAAACCAGTTGAAATAATTGGATAAGTGCTAAAAACCTGTGGTGTGCAAAAATGTTTGACTGGTAATGGGTTTATGTCTTTTTTTCTAGAGTTGATGTTCCATTTGCTATACTGGCATTGTAAAAACGCTGCAGGTCAAGAGGTTCCTTCCTACTGATGTTTTAGCTGCACATCTTGTGTTGATGGTCAATAAATTTACTGTAAAATGATCATGATCATGTATAAAAATCCCCTTATCCATTAATCCATTTCATTCTTTTTGTTTCATCTTCATTCACTTACGTCATGGCCTGGTAGATGGACTCCACTCCATATCTCATGGCGAACTCATCCACGATCTCCTGTGCTGTCTCCTCAAAGTAAACCTTCCAAGCATCGTCCCCCTTAGCATCAGGAATCTTTACCACACCACTGTTCTGCTCTTCAGTGGTGTAATGAAACAGGTGCTGCACACACCAACACAGCCAGTAAGACCCTCAAGAAACTCCCCATCAACACTGAGACAGATTTAAAACTGCGGTTTTGTGAAAAATTAGGTTTGCCCAGGCAGCCAAGTGTCTACCAAATAATGAACACATACACCCCCACCCCCACCAACACCATACTGTATAGCATCATACCGTGAAAGAGTTAACGAAAAAACAACAGTCTCAGACATTTTTGCCCCTACATTTGTCAGTTTTAGTAAATAACAGTGTGTTATACAGTTGAAGAAACTGCATAAGAAAATTTATGTCATGCCTCAAACTTGACATGTTTGAGGCATAATTTAGACATGTAGTTTGCAGAAAGCAATTAGTGGACCATACACTTCCATGTCTTGTTAGCTACCTTAGCCTCATAGCTCCAGTGCAAACTGAAAACCCAAACTTCAGACACCAATAATGTCTTGGCTGATCTACATTTGGGGTAAGGGGAGAACTATGCTTGATCTTAAAGTTTAAAGTAAAGAAAAGTGAAGTGGCCCCTTATAGTCACGTGTGAACACACCACACAGTGTGAACAATGTGAAATTCCTTCTCTGCATTAAACCTATTCACCAAATGAAGCAGTGGGCTGCCACCAACAAGGGGTGCCCAGGCAGCAGCGTGTGGGGACGGTACCTTGCTCAAGGGCACCTCAGTGATGACACTAGCAGTGTTGGGATTTGAACCCACAACCTTTACAGGGTTGCTGGGGCAACGCCCTAACCACTAGGCCATCCAGCTGCCCAAGCTAGATTTAACTGTGTGAAAAAAAAGGTTATTGCCAGAAATGCCAAATCAGTGTTTGAAAACAGTGTTATGTGATGTTTTGTTGATTGGCACATAGAGTGTGACTGGCTGACCTCGTGCAGGCAGGTATACTGGACATGGTACGGAGCCACAGTCTCCTCTCCCTTGATCTCCACGCTGATGTGCATACGGATGGCTCCAGATACGGCGGACTTGTCAGTGCGCTTGTCTTTGTGGAGAATAGAAGAGAGAAATAAAAACAAGTCATGATTTAATTTAAACTCTTTCTATTTTTGATCTCCCTTATTGCCCCTATCTTTAGCCTTCATTAGCATAATTAAGCTCTCTCACACACACACACATACACACACATGCTCACCCAGGTTGTACCAAACGTCCATCTCTCCGCTGAGTGTTCGGACCTCGATGATGGTCTGTCCCAGGAAGTCGTCAGACTCTCGTTTGAAGCGCTGCTTCACACGAGACTTAATGTCATCGTCCTCATCCCACACTCGCACTTTTATACGATCTGATGAGTTATGGCATTCACTGTCCACATGGAGAAAAGCTCAGCATTAGAGTGCATATGAATATGTTTTATCTCTATATTAAATAATTGTAAGCTAAGCCCTTCAGCTTGATATTAAGTAAGTAGCAATAATTCCTTTAACCATCAGAAGTCTTGGCTATTGCCAACAATAGTAAAGTTCATCCATTCATTATTTGAGCCACTTATCCTAACCTAACCAGAGTTGTGGAGGGTGCTGAAGCCTATCCCAGTGCTGATAGAGTGACATATTTGTCTCACATGCGTGTTTTTTTAACATCTTATTCTTACCCTAAAGATACATTTGTACGTATATGACTTATTTAATAGTTTATATATATATGTTTTATATATATAAACCATTAAATATATAAATATATATAAAGTGAGAGTGTGCATGAATATTCAAGCATTTGGTAGCTTTTTGTGTTAAGAAATACAGAGTAGTGATGTAATTTTACAATATGAGTATAAAAATGGAAGAAATATTAATAATAAATTTGAAGTTGTGTCATTGTTTGATAGAAAACATCAGAAGCGCGGACCCAATCTGTTTGTACAGAATAAAAATAAAATGTAAATGCCATTATGTAACTGAAGAGGCAATCAATTATGTAAATACATTTCAATATTAGTACAAGACAATATTAATAACTCCAGACTTATAAGGATTAGCTTTAAACTTTCAGCATAAATAGCTTTTCCTAACGACACAGGCAGTGTTGAGAACACTGTGAGAGAGAAAAACGAAGGCAAGCACTTACAAGTGGAAATTCTCATCCCAGATGGGGTTCAGGTTGCCGTAGATGGTCTTTGTCCTCTTCTTGGTCTTTCCCACCTGTACAGTTACATAGGGGTCACTGGAGCCAGTTTTATCCTTGGCCTGCAGACCCTGGGCACACACCACTGAAGGACAAACACACATAAACACACACATACACACATATATCCATTTCCATCATTGATGCCTTGAAGTAATTTACTTTGAATGTATCAAAGACACTACAGGCAGAATTTATGATTTTTGTCCCACCAACCATTTTCATATTTTTTGAGAAATTGCATGACACATGTAATTCAGTTCATGTCCATTCATTTCAAAATATATTTTCCAAAATTTAGCAACATTAATGAAGGCACGGAACTGCCTATACATTTTATAATAAAAATTACCTAATAACCATGTTTTACTAGGGCAAAGTGCTGTCTTCTTTTAACGATAATATGAGACCAATCTGAGACCAAAAATAATCTTATTTACCTGTAGTTTAATGCCTTAAATGGAAAAAACAAACTAAAAAAATTACCTTTACTAGTTTCTAATAAAGCTGACTGCTTATGAGAAAAATGTAATACATAACCAGAGACTGATAAAAAGGTTCACACATAATCTGAAAAGTAATTTGACAACTCATTGTTAAGCTGCGCCTTGAGTATCTGTGTGCCATAGTGGAAGACCAAGAAAAATTCAGGCGTTCAGAAAAACTGCTAAATGAATCAAGACTGGGTCACAGTCCAGTTACTTGGAGACTAAATCACATGACCTGAACTGATGCTGAATTCTCCACTAATGTTCCACTAAATTTCAGGATTCAGATGAGATTTATTTACAGGCTTTTGTGACAATGCCTCTCAATCAGCAGCGCTAACCTGTTATGCTGATCTTGGCTGACCATTTGGAGGTACCATCAAGCACGCTCTGTTTGATTTGCTTCATCTGTGTGCCATGAGTTGCCTTTGCCACACCAAACACTTCCTGGATTAACTCGAAGATCTCTGGTTTGTTGCGCTCACGGATCTTCATTCGGTCTTTCAGCACCATGATGATGTTCTGAGTGCGATCCTCTGCACCATGTTTAGAACTCTTCTCAGCAGCTCCTGAGACACATAAAATGGATCATCAGGTGAACTCAACAGAGCAAGAATAAGTACATTTAAGCCATGGGCCATACAATTCTTATACAGTCAAAATTAGTTAAGTGACCAACTACTGAACAGCAATCAGGTCTCACTTTCTGTTTCAGGAAAACACCTGTGACTGTACTTTACAGTCCAAATGCACCGATCAGCCACAATGCTAAACGTGAAGTGAAAAGCATTGGTTATCTCCTTACAATGGCACCTGTCAAGCAGGTGAACAGTCAGTTCTCGAACTTGATGTACTGGAGGCAGGAAGCCAAGGCTCACTGATGTGCATGAGGAGTGAACACTAGCCTGTCTAGTCTGATCCCACAGAATTGCTGTATTGAAGAAGGTGGCCTGGTCTAATAAGTCACATTTTCTTTTATATTATGTGGACTGCTGGACTGAGGAAGAGATGTAACCAGGGTGCACTATGGGAAGAACGCAAGCTTCTGGAAATATTGTGATGCTCTGGGTAATGTTTTTCTGGGAAACTTTGGGTCCTGGCATTCATGTGAATGTTGCTTTGAAATGTTCCACTTACATAAACGTCGTTGCAGACCAAGTACACCCCTTCATGGCAACGGTATTATTTAATGGCAGTCACCATCCAGAAGGATAATGCACTCTGCCACACAGCAAAACTGTTCAGGAATGGTTTGAGGAACATGACTAAGAGGTGTTGACCCGGCCTCCAAAATCTACAGATTTCAAACTGAGCATCTGTGGGATGTGCTCGAGAACGTAGTCTGGCCCCACCTTGCAGCTTATGGGACTTAAATGATCTGCTGCTAATGTCTTGGTGCAGATACCACAGCCCACCTTCAGAGGTCTTGTGGAGTCCATGCGGTTTTAATGTTATGGCTGATCGGTGTATATTAGCAGTCTAGAAAAGCAAAGATTTGCTTTATATAAAGCAAATATGGTGGGCCCTAGACACATACTTCACAGTGAACTTATGCTATTAAGCAAATTCCATTTAAATGAATAGTTGCTAATGCTAATGACTCTCTCTAGGTCCTATAATCTATGCATGATTACATCACATCTAAATTTGCTAATGGAACGCTGAAATATTCATTAGATGTTCCATTAGATATGACACATTACAGCCACCAACAGGTATATAATTATATTTATGTGTATGTAATCCATGTGTTCCATCAATATATTAGTAGAACAGATTTGAAGTTTATAGAATTTGAATTTTAGATTTTGAAGATTATAGAAGCATCATTAAAGTAGTCATATTTATAAAATGCTGTAAACAATATCTCACTCTGTAGGCAGTCAGCATTGAGCAGATCCTGGCACTTTTCATGGCATTTGACCCCACACTCGGTACAGCGCATCCCTTGGCGTGCAATGCCCCACAGCAGCCCCTCACACTCGTAGCAGTAGGTGGGAGTGGTGGCCGTCCACACTTCGAAGTTATGGGGCGTGGTGGAGGAGATGGGGTAGATCAGAGCCTGCAATGTCTTTTTATAAACATGACTCTTCTGCAGGAGTAAAAGACATAAGAAGTGTGAAATTGTCATATGTTTTGTTCATCACTACTATAACTATAAAAAAGCCACCTAATATGATTATAACTGTTAACTTGTGCATTTAAAGTTCAAGGACAGCCTAGAATTTGATTCTGCATCACCACACAACCAGTCAGACATGCAGTGTTACATATTCTTTCCATCTTATAAAGGAAACCTGTTTTATTTAACATATTTTCATTTATAGCTGTTCACTCAACAACTTTTCAACGCTTAATTAGAGTAAAATTCTGCAATTTATGAAATAAATGGATAAGTGGTAAAAACCTGAGGTGCAAAAACTTGTGACCAGTACTGTATGTTACTGTGTCTTAATAAGCTCAATCAATTCATCTATTCACCCATGCATTTCATGCACTCTCACAAACCCTTATCCCCCTACCTATACCCTACTCACCAGTTCTTCGTTGTTAAGCGTGCTACATGCCATAGCAGATGTAATTCCAGCCTTACGGGAGTTCTGGACCAAAGACTGCATTCAGAAACATGGAGAGAGAAAATCAGGAATACCAGGACACATGGCAAATCATAGCAATTCAGATTTATTCAGATCTTTATTTGTGTGATACCTGACATGGATATTGCTTACCATAGCCTGGAAGAGGAAACAGCAAAAGACAAAACAATGTCATACTCTAAAACATCCATCAAATTGAAAACAAATACAGCACAGTGCAAAAGTCTCAGCCACCTATACAAATTGTTTGTTCTCAGCATGTAATAATGTGTCTTTCTGCTAGCGAAGTTAAAATTAGAATAAATGCAAACAAACAAGAAAGCAGTAAAAAGCATCGAGATTTGTTTTGTTTGTAAAAAAGTAGTTGGTATTTTGTTAGCTGGTAAGGAGAACACAGGTTTGGTTCCAGATTTCTCCTCAGTTCCTCCAGCCATTGGTTGAATTTGTGAAATTCTATTAGCAGCTGCTGGTTTAATTTAATGAAGGACTGATTTAGTCAAACCAGGTTTCTGATGGTAACTACAAGTAGTTCCTGGGCTTTCACAAGGAACACACTGATATACTAAAATCACTATTTACTGTATAATGTTAATTGCATTTATTCTTTTAAGTGTTATTTAGTATATTTAGTAATATTCTCAGATTTGAACAAAAATTACTTTAAGCAATTTTAATAACTGAACAAAGATTAGAAGCGTTGGTATTAGATATTCATACGTCTTTTGGTTAGTTGTATGAGGTACACTGAACCTGACTAGTATGTTTAGTGTATATATGTGTGTGTGTGTGTGTGTGTGTGTGTGTGTGTGTGTGTTATTTGGGGGTGGGTGTTACAAAGTGTGTCTCACTCACCAAGTCCCTGACCAATGGGATGGCTTTCCTCTTGCGCAGGTCAGGCATGCTGTCTATGCTGTATAGAGCTCCTCCCATCCTGCCAGAACAGTGGAAACACAAAAGACCTAAGCACAGAGCTCTGTCTGGAAGGTCGGGATTTAGCTGACCAAGTGTGCCCAGCTAACCCTCTACAAATTGCATTCAAAATTAAGTTCTTTTCTTATCTTTATTTTATTGCTTTTATTATGTTAATCTTTTTTTTTCCACTGATCATTTGTTTCTGGAGACCTTTAAAATCAGAATCAGAATCAGAATCAGAATCGCATTTATTGGCCAAGTATGTGAGTGAACACATACAAGGAATTTGATT
>JBBPCZ010000042.1:31995421-32010421 GCA_037974445.1 Brycinus macrolepidotus
TGTTTATGTTGTTTTGTCTAATAAAGACATTATTTATATGGAGTCTCGCGCCTGTGCCTCGCTCCCTACAAGGTGTGCGAACCACCCCGTGACACAAAAAAGGCAACAGTGTATAAGCACATTTCTGCCAATTCAAGTCAGAGTAAGATCTACTTTTGTAAACAAAAGTGGTGTCTGTTGAAATCCACACTTTTGACGGGATTGCTTTTTTCAATGAGCTCCAGGCGAGCAATAAGTGCCATAAAATTGCAACATGATTTTTTTTTTCTGTTGTGCTAATGAAATACTCACGTTACTACATTTCCTAAGAGCAGATGACACACACACACATACACACACACACACACATACCTGATTGCTCTGTGGTGGTCATAGTCAATATCACAGCTGTTGTTGGAGCGGGAGTAGGTGGTGCGGGGAGCGCGGTGCTGGTTCATGGGGTACTGGTGGACTGAGGCGTTGGGTTGTGAGGTGGTGTAGTATGGTGGAGGGATGCTGTTACTGGTCTCACTGCGATAATCACTGTCCCGGTCATCCACTGCACTGTCCGGATCTTCATCTATGGGCAGACAGAAGCTGTGCATAACAGGAACACTCCAGTGTTTTTGCAATCTATTCTCCATGTCTCAGATCTATATAACAGAGTCAGTTATTACAGATTAATACTTTGCATTGTACTTAGAAATGCAGGTGCTTCAGTATCTGCCCATTGGCTTTTACTATATAAAACTGTGCAGAAGTATTGAGCCACCCCGTATTTCTTTATATTTTGCTTTTAATCACTTTGTTGGTCCAAAAATATTATTTTATGCTTCTCAAACTGTCTTGGGAACAAATGTTTAACTGTGACAGGCTGCAAAGTGCCTAAATATGTAAGGTGCCTAGATAAAGGTGGTCCAACTACTCAGCATTCAGCACCACCAGTATACTAATCACCGGACTAATCATCTGGAATCATCTGCACCTGTTTCTTCTCTGGTTCAGGCCTTGAGTTAAACGGCTTTGTTCTGCTTGAATGATTGATATATAGGTCACAGTGTGGCTTAACAAACAAAAACATTCCTCTGAAAATTCTCAGGTACAGGGACTGCACCTGAATGTCTGGCTCTATGGAAGCAAAATATGAAGAAATGAGGGGTGGCTCAAGACTTTTCCTATCAAAGTAAGGTCTCAGAAAGGTCTCAGAATGATATCAGGGTAAGAATTATATCCTGCAGTAAGCACAGTATTCAAAGAGGAAGAAGAGGGTGAAAGTGACTCATAGGTGAAGATCAGAGCACAAGGCTGTGTTCAGCATGGCTCCGATACGAGTTAAACTCTTCATTAGCATTATGCACCAGAGAGCAGGGCCAAGGCAGGGCATGAGAGCGGTGTGACAAATCACCTGACAGGCCAACTGGGCACCCGCCAGCAATCCCATCTGCTGATCTGCACAGCAGGAAGTGTGTGTGTGTGTGTGTGTGTGTGTGTGTGTGTGTGTGTAAAAAAGTGAGTGTCTGATTCATAAACACTCTTTTGGTGAGCTACTTTTTGTTTAAAGGAAGTTGAAAGTTTGTCATAGTGATGCAAGCAGAAGCAGTGCTCTTGAGGGCCTAACAATATATATATTTTACCATTATTGGAGTTGTTCCATAATTATGTGCACATTTTGCATTTAACAACAAAAAAACACATATATATTCTAATGTAGTACCTCCAAAAGTTATTATTAATGTTACTATATTCACTATCTGGCAAGCTCAAGAATGATTTTTTGATTATTTTGCACAATTATTAAAAAAATTAGATGTCAGATGTTTGATTTGTCAGTGATGTTATATATGCACAAATAAAAACACACCCACCAATCAGCCATAACATTAAAACCATGGACAGGTGAATAACATTAAACAACTTTATGTCATTACAGTGGCACCTGTTGAGGAGTGGGTTATATCAAGCAGCAAGTGAACAGTCAGTTCTTGAAGTTGATATGTTGGAAACAGGAAAAATGGGCAAGCATAAGGATCTGAGTGACTCTGACTCTGTTGGAGGCAGGTAAGTGTAAGTGTAATATGTAAGTGTAAGGTGTAAGTTTAGGGATCTTTGACAAGGGCCAGATTGTGATGGTTCAATGACTGGGTTAGAGCATCTCCAAAACGACAGGTCTTGTGTTGTGTTCCTGATATGCAGCGGTTACTACCTACCAAAAGTGATCCAAAGTAGGAAAACTGCTAAACAAGTGACAGGGTTGTGGGCGCTCAAGGTTCACTGATGTATGTGGGGAGCGAAGGCAAGAACGCCTGATCCCACAGAAGAGCTGCTATAGCATGAATTGCTCAAAACGTTAATGCTGGCTATGAAGGTGTCAGAACACACAGTGCACCACAGTGTATGGGGTTGCACAGTTGCAGACCGGTCAGAGTTCCCATGCTGACCCTTGTCCACTACCACAGTGTCTAGAATGGGGATGTGAGCATCAGAACTGGACCATGGAGCAATGGAAGAAGGTGGCATGATCTGAATCACGTTTTCTTTTACATCATGGAGTGTGTGTGTGTCGCTTACCTGGAGATGAGAACAGGATGAACTATGGGAAGAATGTAAGTTGGCAGAGGCAGTGTGATGCTGGGAAACCTTGGGCCCTGGCATTCATGTGGATGTTCCCATACCACATACCACCTACCTAAACATTGTTAATTTATTCTCTAATGGCAGTAATTGTGTGATAATATTAAACTAGTTTATCTAGTTATCTAGCACCCAACATTTGTATCTAACAACTTATTTTCTAAAATAAGTCTCATTTTTATGTACCATACAGCACTGGTCTCTGGAATATTGCTGATGAGTAAGCTGTGAGGGTTCTGATGAATTCTAGGGACCCATGTGGTCTGACAAATGATCATATAGACACAAAGCTGTATCATCTACCAAGTCAAATTATATGTAGAGGGTTTAACGGTGTGGTCTATCATAATACATTCATCTAGTAATTCAATTGAATGAAATTTAACATTGCTACTCATATTCTAATACATATTGTGCAGGCTTATTGTTTTAATGACAGTAACAAATGACTTACTCTGGTGATCTCCCCACAGATTCCAGTTACCTGTAGGAGAGTAATTGGCACAGTCAATGTAGTGGAAAGGTGTAAGTGAAACTGATAAATAACATTATGTAATAATAAAACCTCCTGCACAAGCAGTGGTGGCATTTTAGGAAGCAAATGTCTTCAATTATACCTCTCTCGCTGACGCTTCACATTGTGACCTTAGCTTTGCGTGTCTCCATAGCATTGTATTTTACTGTTTTTGCTTTTCTATGAAGATTACACGGTTGTGTGTGTGCCATTTAACACTACTGTCAACAATTACAGGTGGTGTATGGATACGTTCTGACATATAGTGTTATTCCCAGAAGGTTGCATGAACACTAGGGACGTACTACTCTCGAACACACCTCATTATAAAAGTTTTACTGTTTGCTGCACTAAGCCTGAATGACTTTGAGAAATGACACCCAGTGTGAAGTCATTGTTATGTGACTGTTACTGTTAAGTTAGTTTTCATGACTTCCCCCAGAAGGCAGACTGTTGCCCTGGTGATGCTTCACTGACCCATGATTAACACATCGTAAGTCTGGCAGCTAGCCAATGACAAACATCTGCTGTCGGCCTGAGCGAATGAAAAATTCCCATTGTTTGAGTCAGACAATGCAAAACTCCCCCACCACTAACTGAATCAGCCAATGACAAACCACTGCTGTCTGAGTCAGCTAATGACAAACTCCTGCTGTTTGAATCCGCCAATCACAACTCCCCCACTGTCTGCCCTAGCCAATGATAGGCCACCTGTGTCTATCCAAGCCCACTGATAACTGTGACAGCACTGCTTGGGGAGTGTGAATGTGTGTGTGTGTGTGTGTGTTTACGTGTGTGTGTGGTTATGGAACAGTTACACACTCCTGAGACCCATTCATCATTATTCTACCCGCTAAACAAAATGTCATTCATATTTCTCATTCACACACTGCTGCATCATCAAAAATGACCAGCCAATTACAAACTGAGACAACTGTAGTCCACAGAAAGTGCAGAGCAGCAGTGAGCAAGGGACAAGGGACGACACAGAGACTTCGTATTCAATTTTTTTCTTGCCCATGTTCAATTTTTTTCTGTGTTTACCATTTAGGTCCACGTTTGTTTGGTTTTATACATCAAAGTCAGGCCCAATTTATTTTTACATTTTGCATTTTTACATGCAACCTCTTATTGTGTCTTACAGTTAAGCTGTTTTCGCTCCTGTGCTGTAATGACTGATATGTATAAGTGACTTCTGTTCTGATTTGCTGCCCTGCATTGTTTATCATTCAAAAAGCACTCCAGATCAGAATATGTGAACAGTGTGTTATGTTTGGACTGTAATCTTCAAGTATGCTGAAAAGCAGAGTGTGTTTCATTGTTTTCCTACACGTTTGATTTCAATAACTCTATAGACCGTGTGCAGGAACAACACATTGCATCACTTCATTGTGAATGGGTGAGGCTATTTTGACATCACATCCAGGCTTAATGTTGGATCTTTCAGGCCCCTACTCAGATAACATTAATATACTGCCTACAAATCTTCACAATGCTGGTAAAGGGAGTACAAGTTGTTGTTGGTATAATGTTCAAAATGTACTAACCCAGAACCTCTACAAATTCATGCTGGGGATTGGGAACACTACAGTTAGGACACCACATGATAACCTATCCTACTATAATGTAGAAAGAGCAACTTACAGCACTGAGTCCCAGGAACAGGTAGAGGCCTCTCCTGCTCCTCTTGATATGAGTACTATGACAGAATCATACTGGGATTAATATACCCAATAATCCCTCCATAAATCCCTCCACAAATCAATCCTTTAAATTCTGAAGGCCCATATGTAGGTCCATAGTTTAGTTTATCACTTTCATAACTACATAACTTACATATCAAGCACTGCTTGAGGTAGATTAGTTTTACCAGATAAGTAATTTGTAAGGGATCTGATCAGTAGTTTCATCTGGTAATTAGGACTGGCCAATGACAATATTTTGTAATATTGTAATCTATGTTTTTCTGAATATATCAAGTATATTGCCAGTAAAATCTTTGTTTTACTAAGGCTGAATCTCAAATGGCTCCCTACTCCCTATATATTGCACTCCTTAAGTTATAAAACTATGGCTTCTGCACTCCAAATGTGCACTAAATCTTAGAGAGGGAGTTGGACAGCTTATGGCTGAATATAAATGATGTTCTGTTAGACATATAATGTACTATTTTGGTGTAGAAGGCGTTATTTTATGAGCTGTGTAGTGCACTACATAGGAAGTAGGAAGCCATTTGTGATTCAGCCAATGTCTACAGCTTCATCACACAATCTGAGCGTAACCTTGCCCACAAGATGGGTGACAGTTTGTATCTTAAACTGATGCAGAGGGCTTAGTAAATTGGGCCCATAGTTTTTGATAGTAATTTATAAATGATGCACCACTGAATCTTTTTTGTCTATTTCAACTTCTCAGAAAAAAAAAAAAGTCACATTCAAATATCTTGTGACTGTCATGATCCCGGATGTCTGGATCCCCGGAGTATTGTACTTGGTACTTGCCTTTCCCCTGTTTTCCCTCTCATTTTGGTTTCTCCCACTAACCTGATCATCCACACCTGTTCTGGATTTCTCTCTCTCCCTACTTATACCCAGCCTGAACCGGAATCTAGCATCCGTTCTCCATCATGAGTACTGGTTATTGTGGCATGGTGTTTATTTGTTTTTGTCTGTCCTCTTTCACAGAGTAGACCAAAGTAGTAT
The DNA here is from genome assembly GCA_037974445.1 of Brycinus macrolepidotus. Lineage (NCBI taxonomy): Eukaryota > Metazoa > Chordata > Actinopteri > Characiformes > Alestidae > Brycinus > Brycinus macrolepidotus. Next base: position 32,001,248 of record JBBPCZ010000042.1, read on the forward strand.
GTCTGGCAGTTCCTCTTCCACGTCAAAGACACTGACCAGGTAGACCTAAACGGCTGAACCTGGTGCTTCCAGACCTCTACACCATGGTGGGTTTTAAGGAGTTTTATGGAACTGCTTCAGTTTCACTGTTTTGCACCCAGTGCTTGTTTCTGGAACTGTTTCTGTTTCACATGTTTGTTTAAAGCAACACTGTTATCAGCGTCTCATTCATTTACCACCAAGACTCCTGAAATAAAATCTCAGGAGTACCTCCTGCGAGTGCATTGTTTATTTGGGCTAGCCTGAATATGATAGTGATATTATATTTTTTGCTGTACCAACTGCCCCAAGATACAATGTGTACTGTTCCCAAGCTGTCACAGTTTGAAAGATCATAGCCTAAACGATTACATGACAGACCCCACACTCAACTGCAATTACGAAACACAACACGGCTGTGTCTTTTAGCAAATTTTGGATTGGAACAGGACTTCTATTACTGAGAGAGATCTGGAGCTATAGATCCATCAAATTACAGAAGTTCATTAACCCCTCTATTATTAATGTCAGACTATAAAACTACACACACTGCAGATTCATACTGTATTAAAATCATTGATCTTATTGGTAATCACAATAGACCAGTCTCCTTGGGTTAGATGAATTCAGTGCAAAAAGAGCTTTAGTGTCAGTAGTTTTAGTGATGATCTTCATTATGGTAGAAATGTAAAAGGTGTTTTACACTTAGTGCTGTAACACATACTGAAGTATAATGGTATCTTAAAGGCAAATTTCAGTCATGGAGCCAATTTCATGGTGCTTGGTTTCAGTGCAGAGGGGGGATAATAAAATGGATAAATGAGTGTTCACCCAAACAGGTTGAACTTACATCCTGGTCCCTCATGGCATTAAGCTGTTCCAGTTTCTTAGCCCAGTATCGAGCTTCCTCCTCAGGGATATCTGTGACAAACAACACAAACACACACAATTCATGTGGTCAGCAAACACACACACACACACACACACACACATGAGAAAACACTACGCTACATCTATCTCCCCCACACCCCCTACCCCCGTTCCAGACGCCCCAACAGTGGGTCCCCCCCACATTAAAATGCTTCTGATGCCCATGCTTGTATGTACATTGTCTTAAACTGCAGCTTATAGATGGACTTAGTTCTATCATTGTTCTTGCTGAAGCATTTTTAATTTTTTTCCCTCAGCATATTAGGTCATATGGCACATGAACAGTGCAAAAAAAGTTTTGCTGTAAACACTTTAACAGCAAAAAATGTGTGCGATTTATTTAGATTAATTAATCAGAAAGCTTATAATTAATTAGATAAATTTTTTAAATTGCTGGACACCCCTAATATAAATACGTATTGTTCAGGTGGTCAGCAAGCACACACACTCACACTCACATACATTTACAGTAAAAACACACACGTTCAGGTGGTCAGTAAGTGCACATACACATGCACGTGTACACTATGTGCACAAAAGTATTGGGACGTCTGACCATTACACCAACAGGGACTTTAATGACATTGTATTCAAATATATAGACTTCAGTATGGAGTTGTTCCGACTTTGCAGCTGTAACAGCTTCCACTCTTCTTGGAAGGCTTTTCACAAGATTTTGGAGTGTTTCTGTGGGAATTTGTGCCCATTCATTCTGTAGAGCATTTATGAGGTCAGGCTCTGATGTTGGACAAGAAGGCCTGGCTCACAATCTCCATTCCATTTTATCCCAAAGGTGTTACATGGGGTTGAGGTCAAGGCTCATCCAACCATGTCTTTAAGGACCTTGCTTTGTGCGCTGGGGCACAGTCATGCTGGGATAGAAAAGGGCCTTCCCCAAACTGTGTCCACAAAGTTGGAAGCATGGCGTAGTCCAAAATGTCTTGGTATGCTGAAACATTCACTGGAAATAATGGGCCACCTGAATTCAATAATGAAGAGGTGTGTCCCAATACTTTTGTCCATATAGAGTACTTACGTACACTCATATGCATACATACAAGTACACACAGCACACATACATTTACATTCACTCATATTCACTTGCATGAGTGCATTTCATACACACACACACATACACACAAACACACACACACACACACACGCGCATGCACGCACGCACACGCAAAAAAACAAACACCCACACAAACACTATGCTTGTTTATGAAAAGAGGAATAAGCCTTTTCTCCTGCTGTGACCTTATGTCAGTACAGGCTTGTTGGCCAAGAGATATTTCAGTAGATGGAATAGGTGTGTTTTCAAGTAAACAGCTTTAACTAAGTGCTGAGCCCTGTGTTTGAAAAATTAGGTCTGTCTCTTCTGAGGGTGTCCTGCTTTCTGTTTTGTGCTTCGGAACTGTTCAGAATGCTGCTTCAGTGCAACTCAAGTCAAACATCTGTGGTACTACAGGCTGCAAATAGAAGGATTATTATTAGTCATGTATGCTGTCAATAAACGCCTTGCCTTTCTGAGTAATGTTTTGATTTTCACTGTTTATTTTCAATGAAATCATACTCCCCCCAGATATGTGCTAGTAGAGGGTGGTGGTGCGCTGTCGCCTTGTAGCAAGAAGGTCATGACACGTATGTCCAAGGTGTTGTCCTATGACCTCTGGGATAGGCTCCAGGACTCCCACGACTCGTGTTAAGGACAATTGGTTCAGATGACGAATTAATATTTGCTCCGTTGTATGAAGAGCAGATTTGACAATTTTCTATTCCAATCTGCTTTTAAAAACACATTTGTTGGCACAAATGTGGGTTACAGAGGTGAAAGGCTTGAGCGCTAATTAGTGCTAACATCAAAACAAAGGTATAAAATGTTTGAGCTTTGGTTTTATTCCCAAAGTAGAGCCTGTGTCAGTTGCTGCTTCAGTTTTGCAGTTTTTGCAAAAAAAGATGGCAAGGCTCCTATTTAATATGTAAATTACTGCACACTAACAAAAAACTAAAAACACTGTGAAAAATTAGGTGTCCCTAAACTTTTGAATGTTTGAATATACTGTGCTCATATTGCAGTGAGTGTACTAACACTATTGCAAATGTGTTTTAATGATAATTAATAATTTTACCCAGTGGCAGTTCAAAGCGTGTGTCGAGCAGCACTCGGTGGAATGTTGGGTCTTTGGTGCCACAGATTTCATTATCTGCCATGATCACCTGCGAGTCCAGTGTCATCCACTCCCCTGGACCCTCCTATTACAACACACACACAATCATGTTTCACTCACTTGGACCCTCCTATTACAACACACCCAAAAACATGGTACACCTCCCTGCTCTTTCAATTTAAGCAATTTCCTCTAAGCAGTTTCCTCCGGGATCAATAAAGTTTTCTGAATCTGATTCTGATTCTGATTCTGATTCTTCCTGACATGAGTATTATGACAGAAACATATTGAGATTAATATCCTCCATTCATTTACACATTTATTGAAACCATAAGGTGTCATAGGCCTGAATGTACACATGACCTGAATGTAGACATGGCCTGGATGTAGACATCAACTTATTTACTTATTAATTGTTACTCCATTAGTGTGAAGTGAATTGGAACAGGACTACGAATTATGAGGAGCCTTGGCCAATTGCAGAAGGCCTTTCACTCAACAATAATTACAGTCATGTAAATAATTTCAGTATATGTAAATCCTTACTTTGATTTGAATCTGATGCCATATAAACTCCCAAATAAGTACTTACCAGTAAATATGGGCTTTATTAATAAGAAAAGTGCACATTGTGTATGTAGAAAGAAATGTAACTACTGAGTGACTCTGATTCTTCACATCATCATAAGTGCTTGTAACCATGTTAAATGTATTACTGTCAAAATCAGATTTTTTGCAGTTATTTGATTATGTGCATGTAAACACAGTCATTGTTTAGACTTCAGGCTAAGGTTGGACTAATGTAAGTTTTGAGTTAATAAAGAGAGTGATGGCACAGTTTTTGAGTTACAAATTTGTTTGCAACTAGAAGAAATATTTTATTTCGATTTGATTTTTAAACATTTAAAACATCTTATTTTGCGATAAGAAAAACTGTCCTTCAAGTTTTTGCCAAGGTTTTGTCATTTTTGACATCAGAAATCTGAAAGCTAATGCAGAATGTAATCGAATGTAGTTCATTATGTAATGTAAATCAAAATGTCAAGTATGGAAGCCTAGGCTTCCATAGGTTCAAAATTACAGAACTAAACACACTAAACACCATCACATGGCCCTCCATTCATAAAAAAGCCACCAAAACACTACTGTTATTCAAGCTGGAATTTCTCCAAATGAAAACTTGGGCAACACCCAAATATTGCTTTCCACTGTCACCACTGCTGTAACCACATTATACTTCAACAGATTACACCATCTTCTTTACTTTTACAGCTTAGGGAGACACATAGACTTGCATATAGAATTGAGAGGCAAAATACTCATTCATAATTAAGGGTGGGTGATATATCATTCATACAGAGTTATGAAAGCATGGGGAAAAAGCCAGAGGTCATTTATAAAACACGACTTAAAAGGCGAAAAGTTTGCCCAGCGATTGCTTACATAACCATCTCTCAGCAGCTGCTGCCGTGTGTCTGTGAGAGTCAAACTGTTTGCTGAGCTCAGTTCAAACAAAGATGTGTCACAAAGGGGAAATGTACGTCCAAAAGCTTGAGTGTCTGCAAATGAGGGGTCGTCCTTCTCAACATTAGCTGATACTCATCAGTGAAAATATAGCTGAAGAACAAGAGTAAGAAACAATGCTTGGTTTTTGTTCTGTAACTTAAATTAAAGCAGAAATCTAACAATTTTCCTGTTTCTTTAGCTGCATTAGCCTTGAAAATCCAAAGCAGAACAAAAAAGAAGCAAACATTAGACACCACACATGGGCTGGCTAATCAGCTACATTTGAAGTAAGGGGAACATTGTGCAAATTAGATTTTTTGCTGAACGAGTCCTTTGTTTTCCAGTTACTAATCTTTAGATGGTAATTGCTATGTAACTAATTGTGTGGGATAAATCAGTTATATGTGGTATAAGGGCATAATCGTGCAAATTAGATTTTTTTGAACGTACTATTGCTTTAAAACCTATGTTCTCTGTACATGCTGGTAAGACGGCTGTAGAACTCCTAGTAGCAGTGACAGCGTGTTATATTCTGCCACCCTAGAGTCATAAATTTATTGTTGATGGGAAGCAATGTACTTTCTATAAGATTTTATTAACCCAAGAAGGTGCTCACTACCCTGCCTAAGGGGTGGAGGCGTGTCTCTCGTCCTGTTTGAAAAACATGGTACTATGAGTCCGCATCTATACACCCAGCAGCTATTGGCCGTAGTCTCATCCAATGGGGTTGCCCTTCGTTAGATTGCCCCTAGCCAAGTGGTTTTGGGGGGTTATCAGGAGTGTCTAATCATAATTCAGAGGGGGGTAATGAAGGTTTTGTTGCCCTTCCTAAAGTGCTGTGATTACCTAGTTCACCTATATGGGCAAGCTGTCCCTGACTTGTAGTATCTATCTTTATTTACATGAAAAAAATTTACATTGAACCAAAGTGTACACCAATAAGACAACAACAAAGAGCATTGACTAGCAGATTAAAATTTGGATTTGACTGAAAACCTCTGATATATAGAGCCTAGTTCCACTACAACACTCCAGAGAACCTCGAGGCATATATAAGCTCTAGAGAACAGTGCAAGAGTGTAAGAATATGGGCACTAGACATGCCCCCACCTCATTTGATTGGCGGATGTTCCGCAGGGGGATCCAGACGGTGCCAACCATAGTATCCCAGATCAGACCTTTATTCCACAACTCTGCGGTCAGGCCCAGGTCCAGTCTGTTTATCTCACTGCAGAAAGATAGAAAGATCATTTGAGAGATGCAGATAGAGTGAGAGACAGCCATATCGATTGAAGTTAATCGTTTTTATTCATGATCATCATGTCCTTTTCTTTGCCAGTAATAAAAGTAATAATGTTTCTTTGTGTTAAAAAATAACTGTTAAAAGAAATGAGTAAAAGGATGAAACAAAAAACACAGCACTGGGAAAGAAATAAAAGTTACCTAGAGTTAGACAAAAGTAAGTTAAGCAAAATAAACCAAATATTACTGTTAGTGCTCCCAGCAAGAGGAATCTAATAAATAATGCAATAATCCGAGTCCAGAAAAGTGATTTTTTTTGTTTGTTTGTTTTTTTCTTCTGCCCAGGGTTTTCAGTCTCCTCAAGAGTGTGAGTAAATGGGCATGCTGTGGGGTACTCTGTTTCCAGGCATAGCAAGAGGTACATGATATTTCCAATATATTTTCATTCTTATCATTAAATTTCCTTAGATTGGAACAGGCTGTTTTCATTACTGTGCCTTTAAGATGCAAGACAGTGTATGTAAATGATGCAAGATGATGTAAATTAGTGGTCCCTCGTACCCGACTGAAAACTCGTGGCGATTGTGCTTTCCAGGCAGTGGCACCTAGGCTCTGGAACAACTTGCCATATGGCTTGCGCACTGCTGTTTCAGTGGACTCTTTTAAAAAACAGCTCAAAACCTTTCTTTTTACTCAGGCTTTTACTCAGAGCTGAGCGGTCTCTGTTTTGTGTTTGTGTTTTGTTTTTACGGCATGTTTTATGTATTTGTTTGCTTTTTATGTAATGTTTTGTACTTTGTCTCACTAGTTTGTATTCTCTCCCCTGTTTTACTTTGTTTTACTACTGTACGCTTGTGACTTTTTGTCTGAGATAAGCGGTTTATAAATAAATTACTTACTTACTTACTTAAATAATGTTTGTAAATAAAAATGTATGTAAATAATTGGCTGCCCTGTATTGTGTCTCATACAAAAAACTGCGTAGACTGAAACACTTCTTCATCACTTCAGCATGAGTGGACAGGGTAGATACCACGTCTAATACTTTTATTAAAAAAAAGTGAGGAACAGTTGGGTTTACACAGGACATTTAAAGGTTCAAGAACCTCCATACAATGTAAAGGTTCTATACCAATTTACAGGTGCTTCCTAGCACTTTTACATTATTTGAAGGCCCTTTGAGGTTTAAAAAAGGTTCTTAAAATGCACATCCCATTTATTAAGATGGTTCGCTGAAGAACTATCCACTGGAAGGTGCTTATTAGAGTCAAAAGTGGTTCTTCAATGGCATAACACAAAGAGCCTTTCTGGCACCTTTATTCAGTTCTATAACAGCAAGCTGTATAATAATTAAATTATGCTGTAAAATATATAATGGAATGTTGGAGCGTTGTTGCGGTAAGAGGAAAATTGACATAATGACATAACGGTATAAAGCCTTGTTGCATAACAGCTGTGGTGCAACACCACTGAAATCCCAGTGCTCTGAGCCCTGAGTGCATGCCGCACACTCACACACACGCGTGCACACACACACACACACACACACACACACAGCTCATTCTGCTCAGCAGGAGCACTGATAAGGAAACAGAGAACAGAGAGGCACAGAAGAGTGTCGAGAGAACGAGAGAGAGTCAGGATGGCCTAGAGGGAGAGGAAGAGAGAGACAGCAATACATGAATGAACTGCTGAGGGAGAAAAAAGGAGTAGGCAGAGAGAATCACAGAGTGATGCGTGACTGACTGACTGAGTAAATGGGCGAGAGGAGGAGAAAGAGACAAGGAAAGGAGAGGTGAAAGTGTGAGTGTGAGACAGAGAGAATAAAGGTGGAGGAAACGCCTGAGAGTGAATGAAAGCGGACAGGAGAGGAGGAGGCGGGGGGCAGGGGGAGCTGAGTCACTTTCTGGATGTGAAATGGGAGAGAAACAGAAAAATGACTCAGTAACTCCTCTTATTGACCCGGTACATCAAAAGTTTGCAGTATTTGCTTTTACTAATATATGTTTTGTTGCAGATACATGTATAAACTTGATACTACTATTCAACAACGTTATACCTTTCAAATACATTTCTAGAAGCGCCTTTAAAACTAATATATGTAATCTCTGTTCTGATTGGCTGCTAAAAAGGACTATAAATAGACAATTACAGTACATTATCTTTTTTTTTTACATCCTTATTCTCCAAACACTCAAAATACTTGAACAAATACTGGAAATAAAATGTCTAATCTAAAATAGTTTATACTATAGTAAGCTAATATTGAACAAAAAAACAGTCATTATTAAAATGAGAAGTCATTCCAAATTTTTGAATGATACTGTATCTTAGATGGCCGTGAAGATAATTTGTAATGAGAGCACATGCACCGTACATATGGGAGTGAATCTACCATGTGTGAATAGGGGGCTGTGAGAAGTCACATGCCCTGGACAGTGTAAGCAAGGCAGTTAGAATGTAATGAGGGCAAATTAAAATGGAGCTAAAGTTATTACATGAAAAAAAGGAGAGAGCAAGGGCCACAGAGACTGAGGGGAAAAAGAAAGAAATAGCAGAGAGAGAGAGAGAGAGAGAGAGAGAGGAAGGGGCCGAAGAGAAGGAGAGAGAATATGAATGTGCCAAGAATACACCCTTGAGGAACACACATACCTGTACTTTACCTTACTGCTCTTATGATTCTGCTTACAACTTCAATTATTCTATCTCTTTGTTTGGGTTAACGTTTTATTTTTGTGCATAATCTATTTTCCGGCTTATTGTTTTGCCTTTAATTTAACTAACAATGTTTTATCATGTTAAAAAAGGATTATTCAATTAAACTGCAAACAAGAAACAGCAAAAACAACTATGAAATATAGATCAGATGTTTAATGAGGAATTAGGATCTGGAGGTTTATCTGGCTTGATTAGACTGCTGCCAGCACGCGCTGCTGGTTTTGCAAGCACATATTCTTTTGAAAGAATTACATTAAACTGCAATATGACAATGCACAACAAAAAACAAAACACAGCAAGACATGTTATTGAGGAGAGAGAGAGAAAGGGGGTAGAGAAAGTGTCAGAGAGAGGGATTTAAACAGAGAAAAAAAGAAAGAGAAAGAGAAGGAAAAAGGAGAGAGAGAAAGGGGGATAGAGAGAGAGAATGAAAAGCAGAAAGAAGAAAAGAGAGAGAAATGAGGAGAGTAAGACAGACTGGGAGAAAGAGGGGAAAACTGAGGAACGAAAGGAGAACAGGAGAGAAAAAAGAGGGATAGAGAGAAAGTAAAATAGAGAGAGAGAGAGAGAGAGAGAGAGAGAAAGAGAGAGA
>JBBPCZ010000042.1:32025990-32053996 GCA_037974445.1 Brycinus macrolepidotus
TATATATATATGAACAAAAGTATTGAGACACCTGATCATTACACCTGAGGATCACCCTGAGTATCTCCCTGACCCTCTCTGCTTTGGCCATAATTTGCCTGATTACAGTAGTTCAAACAGACAGTTACTGGGTGAGACAAATCTTTAATGATCCTTGTTGCTCTGGTCCATAGATGGTAGAGCTGATCTCTGCCAGTTGACTCTCTGTAGGTCCTGAACAGAGCAGGAGATGATGTCCTGAGTCAGAACACTTTCCACAGCGCCAAAGTAAAAAGTCCTTAGGATCACCGGAGAGACCCGAAACTTCCTCAGCTGTCTCAGACGGTAGAGACACTGCCTTGCTTTCTTGGACCGGGCTTGAATATGTTCAGTCCATGTCAGATTTTTGGAGATGTGAACGTCCAGATATTCAAAGCTGCTCACCCTCTCCACTGCAGTCCCGTCATCACCGGCTCCTTGGTTCTGCTGACATTCAGTCTGAGGCAGTTCTCCTGACCCCATGATGTCAGGTTCTCCATCTCCTCTGTGTATGCTGTCTCCTCACTGCTGGAGTTGAAGCCCAGCACTACTGTGTTGTCAGCAAATTTGATGATGGGTGTAGAGAATGCTGGAGACACAACCATCTATAGTCTGCTTGTGAGGAAACTGAAAACTAGGCAAACAGGTGGTCTCTCTCTCTCTCTATCTCTCTTTCTCCACTTGTGTTAGGGATGTTATATTTGATAACGTTATCTATGAAGCACCTGTGTACATCGCTCTTGACGACACTCTTTCAATCAACACTCCAAACCTGTACACCTGTACACAGGTCCTGGGTTCGATTCCAGTACATTCTGTGTGGAGTTTACATGTTCTCCCTGTGTCTGGATGGGTTCCCACTGGGGGGTCTGGTTTCCTCCCTCAGTCCAAAGACAAGCACGAACTGAAGGTGCTGAATTGGTCCTCGGTGAGTGTGTTTATCTGAGTGTCTGCCTTGAGATATACTTTGCCTTTCACTCTGTGAGCACTGGGACAGGCTCCAGCACCCTGTGCGACCCTGGTTAAGGATAAATGGTTAAGATAATGGATGGATGGATAATATAATAACTATAATAAGACTTTATTGATCAAGTATATTAAGCATACAATAAATTTTATTTTCAGTTACACCACAGCTGACAACAGAAATAGTAATCTCTTTTCTTTGGAGTCCCAAAGACATCCATTTATTTGAAGGCTATGCATGTCAGTACAATGTCATAAAGCTTTTTATGGCATGCTGTGATGAATGGCGTGTGGTATTTCTAGATATTTAAGGTTCTCTATAAATGGCACTTAATGCTTATTTATGTGTAATGTCCCTATGACATATACTACACTATATTGCCAAAAGTATTGGGACACCCCTCCAAATCATTGAATTCAGGTGTCATTGAATCACTTCCACGGCCACAGGTGTATAAAATCAAGCACCTAGGCATGCAGACTGCTTCGACAAACATTTGTGAAAGAATGGGTCGCTCTCAGGAGCTCTGTGAATTCAAGTGTGGTACCATGATAGGATGTGACCTGTGCAATAAGTCCATTCATGAAATTTCCTCGCTACTAAATATTTCAATATTCCAGAGTGCAGAACTCGCCAACTGTTTGCATAGTCAATAGCTACATACCTTAAAAACATTTGTGTGGCCTTCAAATTAGCTCAAGAACAGTGCGAAGAGAGCTTCATGGAATGGGTTTCCATGGCTGAGCAGCTGCATCCAAGCCTTACATCACAAAGTCCAAATCAAAGCGTTGGATGCAGTGGTGTAAAGCACACCACCACTGGACTCTAGAGCAGTGGAAACGTTTTCTGTCTGGCAATCCGATGGACGAGTCTGGGTTTGGCGGTTCCCAGGAGAATGGTACTTGCCTGACTATATTGTGCCAAGTGTAAAGTTTGGTGGAGGGGGGGGTTATGGTGTGGTTAATGTTTTTCAGGGGTTGGGCTTGGCCCCTTTGCTCCAGTGAAAGGAACTCTTAATGCTGCAGCATGCAAAGCCATTTTGGACAATTTCATGCTCCCAACTTCGTGGGAACAGTTTGGGGCTGGCCCCTTCCTGTTCCAACATAACTGCGCACCAGTGCACAAAGCAAGATCCATAAGGACATGGATGAGCGAGTCTAGTGTGGAGGAACTTGACTGGCCTGCACAGAGCCCTGACTTCAACCTGACAGATCACCTTTGGGATGAATTAGAGCGGAGACTGCTAGCTAGGCCTTCTCGTCCAACATCAGTGCCAGACCTCACAAATGCTCTCCTGGAAGAATGGTCAACAGTTCCCATAAACACACTCCTAAACCTTGTGGACAACCTTTCCAGAAGCTGTTATAGCTGAAAATGGTGGGTCAACTCTATAATAAAGCCTATGTATTAAGAATGGGATGTCATTAAAGTTCATGTGTGTAAAGGCAGGCGTCCCAATACTTTTGGCAATATAGTGCATATCTAATGACCCTAATAAGTGTAATAAATTTAATAAATAATAATAACCCTGTTATTATCTGTAGGTCCAGTATTAAGATCTGGCGCTGTTCTGTCTCTTGTCTGCTTACTTGTGTAAGTCTCCTTTCTGTTATATGTGTGTTTACAGGATGGGTTTTTTCTTGCTGCAAAGGTTTCCCTAAGTTTGAGAACACTGAGAGTCCATGACCTTGGCTTGTACTCAAAAAAGTTATTCAAAGTCTGCAGCAGGTACAGTGGTGACAGCTGTTAAAAACAAGGTGAATGATGTGTTTGGGTGAAGAGTTCATAGAATGTTTCCTTGTTGCTAAAGGCCAACATTATTTTTAATAATCTGCCTACATGTATTACATTTAGACTGGACAAAATCCCATCCATTATTGGTGCCATGATTTCTTGTCTCCCGTGTTGGCTAGCAAGTCATAGATTTAAACTAAATTAACACGTATTAGGTGTAAATAATTTTTTTTTAAATGATGACTTTATAATTAGACCTATGCCATGCATATATAGCAGTAAATGATCTATATTTTTGTAACATATATATATTAAAAAACAAAAAAAAAACACACACACACACACTATATTGGGACACCTGACCATTACACCAACAGGGGCTTTAATGACATTGCATTCAAATACATTTTAATATTTTAAGATTGGTGCAGTGTTGCCATCTGTATTGAAAATCTTACCACAGAAAAATAAAACTTTTGACAAAAAACTAGATGATTTTCAGACTTTCATTTCTAATTAAGCGTGATTTTAAGTTGATAAAGTCCTGTTTACTGGGTGTTTTCGTGGTGGTCCCCCTCCCCGGGAGTGTCTGGATTAACCCCCTGCGGCTCTGTTCGCCTCGGAGAGCTCCAAGATGGCTGCTGGAGACAACAGTGGCCGAGCGCCCTGTTTGAATTTCTCCCCTCCGGGACCTCTGGGGAACAGCCAGCCGAGCAACAGTCCGTACACTTTGGCCACAAACAACGGAGGAGGTTCTGGGGGGGCGGTCGGAGGCTCACAGAGTGGAGCGAGACGGTCGAACCCCCAGTCGGGGCCTAGCGGCCCTGAAAGCACCGGTGTCGGGTCGGGGCTGCCCCCGAACATGAGGAACTCTCTCCCGCAGGCCGCAGCTCAGGGCTCCGCTGTGGCGGGGGCGATCGGGGGGTCCATCGCCGGCGTAGCATCCAACATGCTGGGCTCGACCTCCAATTCATCGCCCGCTGCAGCAGCTCCAGCTCCACACTCGGCTCTCTCCTCGGCAGCTCCGGCTGCAGCAGCGGTTCTGGTGTACCGAGAGCCCGTCTACAACTGGCAAGCCACGAAAAGCACGGTGAAGGAGAGGTTCGCCTTCCTCTTCAATAACGAGGTTCTCAGCGACGTCCACTTTCTGGTGGGAAAAGGGCTCGGGGTCCAGCGGATACCTGCACACAGGTCAGTACTCACTGCTTTCTAATCTTTTCTGTACACTTTCTTTATATCAAACGTAAAGGGAGCTCAAGGCCTGGTAACTAAACCTTTAAGCAGATCAGGTGCATTATTTTGGAGTGTCACTTTGTTATTGTGTGTACTAGACTAGACTTGTTATTGTGTGTACTAGGCTAGACTGTGGGGTCTGAAAGTTTGATGTAGCATGTAAACATAGGTGGAAATTTCAAAATGCAGTGCTCAACTCCTTGTTGATCCAGTACATATATGTAAACATGGATAGCTGCGGAGGCAGGTCGATTTGAACCAGCACATTTACACGTCCGTGTCTGTCCCAGTTCACATTAAAGTTATAATGAATTTTACATCTTACACTGCATTTTTCTTTCTAATCTTGTGTTCTTTTGGGGGGAAACTTACTTTGTATCAAACGTAAAGGGAGCTCAAGATCTGGAAACTAAACGTTTAAGCAGATCAGGTGCATTGTTTTGGAGTGTCACTTTGTTATTGTGTGTACTAGACTAGACTGTGGGGTCTGGAAGTTTGAAAGTTTGTAGTATGGAAGGGTTGCTAAAAGTTTTAAAATGCAGTGTTCAACTACTTGTTGATCCAGTCCATATATGTGAATATAGATAGCTGTTTTGAATAAATTATTGTATGTCACAAAAACCAACACATTAACATGCCTGTCTGTTCAGTCTACAGCAGTTAAATTTTACAGCTTACACTCCATTTTTCTTTCTAATCTTGTGTTTTTTGGGGACACAAACTTAAATGTAGCTCAACGTCTGGTAACTAAGCCTTTAAACCAATCAGGTGCATTTTTTTGGAGTGTGAAGTTGTTATTGTGTGTAGAATAGTAGACTAGACAGTGGGTGCTGAAAATTTGATACATGTAAACATTGCAAAAGTTTCAAAGTGCGGTGCTTCTTGTTGATACAGTCCATACATGTGAAGACGGATAGCTGTAGAGGCAGGTTGTTTTGATTTGAATTATTTTGTGATGTCACAAAAACCAACACATTTACATGTCTGTGTTCAGTCTACAGCAGTTTAGCTCCACCCGGTTCACATTAAAGTTATGATTTTTTCAGCTTGCACTGATTTTTTTTATTTAATGATTTCTGCACAGCTTTTGAATGAGGGACAATAGAAGGCAGCCAAAAAGATGAATGGTGTAATTAAACAGTAAATCACAATAATCACCCAAACCTTGCTGATGTGTGTCATTGTGTTTGTAGGTTTGTGTTGGCAGTTGGCAGTGCCGTATTTGATGCCATGTTTAACGGTGGCATGGCCACCACTTCGACAGAAATAGAGCTGCCTGATGTTGAACCTGCTGCTTTTCTGGCCTTGCTCAAGTGAGACATTGATCTATGAATTTACTATATGTCCTTAAAACATTTCTTACTACATTAACCATTGGTAGTATTTCCTCACCAAACATTTGCTCATTCCCAGGTTTCTGTACTCAGATGAGGTGCAGATCGGACCTGAGACTGTGATGACCACTCTGTACACGGCGAAAAAATATGCTGTCCCAGCCCTGGAGGCTCACTGTGTGGAGTTCCTCAAGAAGAACCTGCGTGCCGACAATGCCTTTATGCTTCTAACACAGGCATGGATTTTGGACCTTTATAGCAGTCTCTTTATCAAGCATAGCTAAGACAGTTCACTCTGTATCTTTATAAATTTAACCAAAAAAAAAACTAGGGCTGGCCCAAATAGTAATTTTTAGTTTTCAGATATTTGTTACTGTCTTCAAACAAGTACTTGAGTACTTTTTACCTTTTAAAAAAAAAAAAAGTATGTATTTTTGTTACTGCAATTCAAAAAATGTCCGTTAGGGGCATATTACAGTACCAGTGGTTTATGTTCACGTGCTGTATGTTGCTTAAGACTCTACAGTTGTAGCCACCTGTTCAAATACTCCTACTGTCTACATGTCTCACAAAAGCTATAACATTAACAAGTTAGATTTTTTTTTTTAATTGATCACCATTAGGATTTTAGTTAGCAGTGTCAGAAGTGATGGCAGTTGTTAGGGTTCCTTTCCTCATCAAGAACTTGCCAAACAAACAGGTTTGGCTCGTCAGAGACTAGTAGTAGAAACTATTACTTGGATGAGTATCACTATGCTACGTATTTGAAATGATTAATCAAACTTGTTGTGCCTTCATACCAACTTTTGTTTTGCATTGAGCATTTTCTTGTCGTTTGATGATATAAAATGCTCGCATATGTCATCACTCAGGTGTCTCTGCTCTTTTAGCTTTAATGTTTTCATTAAAAACTGTGCACTTCTTTGAAATCTGAGGTGGAATGATGTGGATGGCTGAACTAAACATCAATGTATTTATTAACGTTTTACCTTATAGTAAAAATCACTGTTCTTGGTTGGTGAAGTGTGTTGTAGTTTAGGCTGCACAATTAATGGCTTGAAAAAAGCTTCTGGAAACATCTAAAAACTAAGGATAGAATTGTATACCAACATAATAAGCAAATACATAAGTATTCAGATTGTTTGGGCCAACCCTATTAAAATGCATCCAACAATGTTAATTTACATTTTTATTTGGCTTATGAGCAATTACAGTGGGGACAACATAGAGATAAATGGTGTTTGCTTTTATTTATGATGTCTGTATCTCCAGGCGCGGCTCTTTGATGAACCTCAGCTGGCTAGTCTGTGCCTTGAGAACATTGATAAGAACACAGGAGATGCGTTGGCTGCAGAGGGTTTCACAGATATAGATCTGGGTATGTATGATGGGATTGGGAGAACAAATAAATGAAAATGTCAGTAATTAAATAGAAGTCTTACCAGTATGTTTTTTTATTACTTGCCAGACAATGCTTATGCTTTCCACCTTGCATTATGTCACTTAATTAAAGAAAGATCAGGTTGAATGTAGTGTATAGTCAAGGGTTGCACACAACTCAGAAGTCAAAAATATAGAAACACTTCACATTATCGTCTAAAAGACTGTTTGCTGTAAACTGCTATAAACCGAAACTCACTTGCCATTGTTGTGCATGAGCATCTTATCCATGACAAAAGCTCAACTAAACAAAATATGGTCAAAGTAAGTTGCTGTTTTAGTTTAGTGTATAGGAAAATAAGCATTCACTTAAGAGAAGTTTTGGTTCATTTTTGCTTATTGACCCTTTTATATTTTTGCTGTCTTTGTTCTGGCATCTTTCTCAGACACACTAGTCGCTGTGTTGGAGCGGGACACACTGGGGGTGCGGGAAGTGCGCTTGTTTGGTGCCGCCGTGCGCTGGGCTGAGGCCGAGGCCCATCGTCAGCAGCTTCAGCCCACACCTGAGAACAAGAGGCGCGTGTTGGGTAAAGCCCTCACCCTCATCCGCTTCCCTTTAATGACCATAGAGGAGTTTGCTGCAGGTACACAGCGTCATGCCAGTCACTCTTGGGTTATACCCAGTCGTTCTCAATCCGAGCGATAGGCACCCACCTCCTTGCGTGGGGAGGACTATGCTTTCCCTGCTCTGACACACCTAACTCAAGTTGTGAAATAATTACTGATTAGCTGAATGGGGTTGAATGTCATTGTGCATGGCAGTGGGTTCCAGGATTGTGAACCACTGGGTTACCACAGTTTGTCATTAATCCACGCTCATTTTTCACCTCCAGTGGTGTAATAGTGTTTGAATGTCACTGCATGTAGGTCCAGCGCAGTCGGGTATCCTGACAGACCGGGAGGTGGTCAGTCTGTTCCTGCACTTCACAGTGAACCCCAAACCACGCGTGGAGTTTATCGACCGGCCGCGCTGCTGTCTGCGTGGGAAAGAATGTAGCATTACGCGTTTTGGACAGGTGGAGAGCCGATGGGGATACAGCGGAACCAGTGACCGCATTCGGTAATAGCGAATGCTCACATTCACTTAATTCATTCATATTTGAATGAAACACTATTAGCTATGGAAGCTTAATCCCATTTTAATCGTTTTAAGGCTTTATGCCATAGCAGTCTGTTTACGATGCTGTCAGAGTCTGCATGCTTTCCCTTTTTTTTTTTCTTTTTTTTTTTTTTTTAAATATATATAAAGAATTTAACAGGTGAGCTAAATGTAATTGTTTGGAGTTACCTCAAATATATACAGAAAATGTATTTAGAGTATAAAATCTTACAGATATGCTCTTGATCATTTCTTCTCTTTTTATGAAAGAACCTGAAATTAGATTGAAACAGTCATATCCTTTTTCACTTTTTTTAGCAGGTTCTCTATTAGTTGTCTGGATGATCTGGTTTACAATCCCCTTATTTTTCACTCACGCACAACTTAATGCTTTTTATCCACCTTTACACAGTTCACCTTGGCCTTATGTTGAACCTCTGTAATGTAAAACTTCTGATGAGGTTCGATGATGCTTGTGGAAACAATTTTGAACTGTTATGTTCTGTATCACTGCTGAATTATGGCTGAATCGCTACTGAACACTACTTATGATGTCTAGCCTTATGACGTAGAAAAAAATATTTTTGCATTTGGTTTTTTATAGTTACAAATATTTCTTCTTTATCCTGTAAAGTTACCATTTTTGAGATAATAGGTTTTGTTCTGACAGAGATATGACACACTGCATATACTCATAATAAACCTCACTCTCTCTCTCTCTTAGCTTCTCAGTGAACCGCAGGATATTTGTTGTGGGTTTTGGACTATATGGTTCCATACATGGACCAACAGACTACCAGGTCAACATACAGGTACAGTATAACTTGTTCTGTACATTAGGCCAAAATTGGTATATGTTAATTTAAGGCTTAACTGGGTGACTAGTTGGGTTACATGGCTTAAAATGCCATGTCTGAAGTATGAATAATAAATATTAATTCATAGCAAGACACTGACACTGATTTTCAACTCAATCACACTGTTTATTATGTCAAAGCTGTCATTACAGTGATAAACTGTGTATTAATCGTTTTTGTTCCTTGTGTATATATGTCTCTGTATCCCTTCAGATCATTCACACAGACAGCAATACAATCCTTGGTCAGAACGACACAGGTTTCAGTTGTGATGGATCAGCAAACACCTTCAGGGTTATGTTCAAAGAGCCAGTGGAGATTCTGCCTAATGTCAACTACACAGCCTGTGCTACTCTGAAGGTAGGTCTGACCCGGCACACTAACCGCAACAACTTTTTTTTTTTTTTTATTTTTTTTTTTTTTTATATATAAACATACGCTGTTGCCTCCCATTTGAAGGGCTATTCCTGTAAACAGATGCCAAGTTGAGTATTACAAGCTATTCCATTTGTTTCTCAATTAGTATCTCCTCATCCTCCTTTATAATGTAAGGACTTCGAAAGAGCCAAGAGAACATGCAATATTTTATAGTTTAATATATTGATGATTACATATGCTATATGTAGTGCCAAAATTTTAGTTTGGTTCAGTTTTACATCAGTCTGTGGCCTATTTATCCTTTGTCAGTCAGCTGAGGTTCTACATGCACACACCACATCATTTTAGCACACTTTGGCACTAAATTCTGCCCCACAACTTTCAGGACACCCCTGCCTCCTAGGCTCCCTCACTTCTTGGCAAAGTTAGTGATTTACTGGCGAGTTGAACATTTCAGGGCTAAAAAATGTTGGTGGCAGCAAAATGCCACACTTCAGTGAACCGAGTCAATCAGTAACAATATATATTTTATTACCAGTTGTTTGGTGTCTTGTATATTTATGGAAGATTTGCAGTGATTGTTATCTACCTACAATTATTTAATTGCTTATTAATAAGGATGTGAATGTATCATCATACAGATGATGTATCATCAATTCAACTGGATTATGAATCTTTCAGAAATAATTCTGATAGCAGTTTAGCCACAGGCTCTTTCTTTTTGATTCAAAGTTTAAAATTCTACATTAGAATTTTTTTTTTGGCTGTTAAATAAGTGCCTACTATAATTTACATTATACTTTGTTACAAGCAGTCCTAACTTTTCAAAGTCAGTGCAACTGAATCATCGGTGCATCACAATGCATAGAAGCATTTTTACACTGCTAATGAAATAAATAGGTTTTATATAAATTAATAATATGCTCACAATACTAAAATTATTTAAAATACTCATAATCTGAATTGAAATAATATTGAAATTATAGATGAAGTGTGTTTCTGTGGTCTCTCAGGGTCCAGACTCGCATTATGGTACCAAAGGCATGCGGAAGGTTACACATGAGTCCTCGGGGTCCGGCACCAAAACCTGCTTCACCTTCTGCTACGCTGCCGGCAACAACAATGGCACTTCTGTGGAAGATGGACAGATCCCTGAGGTCATCTTCTACACATAGTGACCTCTGATTTCCTTTTCTTAGGGTCCCAAGAATAGGGGGCTCTCCTGGGCTGAGTCAGAAAAAGCTCACTGGTGGACTTCCTATTTTGTTTAATGCACTATGTTTGGAAGAACTGAGACTGATGACTAATGTAGTGGATGGCGGTGCTACACAGAGACCACGCCCTACTGAGACTTTTCCTCAGAAGTGGAACCAGGAATAATCTGATTGCTTTACAGTAACTGAGAAGGAAAGGTTGTGGACTGTTGAGAAGGAGCACACATTGTCCTGGCATTAAAGCTCCATTTTGATATAAAAGAGCCTGCAGACTGTAAACAAGTCACTTTTTTACTGCTATGACTGACCTGAAGCTGTTTAACAGAAGAGCAAGTGTCTTTAGCAGCTACTTTGTGAGTTAAATGCATTTACTTGAGATAAGTGAAAACTTTCCTCAAACTAAAACATCTCCCACATACATGGAGTGTTATTTGGACTAATTAATGGCATATTCACATCTCTTTTGTGCCTACTTATGCTGGGTCGAGAAGTAACATTATAGAATGAAGCCATTCTACAACACTGGGGAACTGTCAGGTTCTCTCGCCTTTTGTGCCAAAATATTGTGCTTGAATAGAAAGCCCCCTTAGAAGCCACTTGACAAGCTTGCACTCTACTGTATTGTCCATGCTCTACCAACAAATGTGTTCTTTCATAGAAACTGTTGTGAGGTTGGACAAGCTTTATAGAATGTTGGTAAAAATCTTATTCACCCTAAGAAAAACTTTCTTGTATATGACAAAGAGAATGTTCTCAGCATATCTTTTCAGATAACATAAGCCATGCTAAAGTAGTCAGTGGTGATGACTATGATGTTACCTGAATTAACAAAATGCTTACAAAAGCTGAAACCTGTGAACTATTGCTTAGCCTGTCCCTAAAATCCATAAAGACTAAAGAAATAACAATACACCTAATCAAGCTAATGGTGTGGTCTTTTAAAAGCACACCAGACATGATTTGTAATAAATAAGAATTACAGATGTTGGTGTTCGGATGAAACGGCACTGCCCTTTTTCATTATGTTGATTAAAATTTTTGCATGTCAAGCCTTGTAACAGGTGCTATGGACTGAAACATTTGTGAGCAGAGCCTACAAAATCCATTATCACCATTTCTAGGAGGCAAAACCAGCCCAAATCACCCTAAGCTATATATGCAGTTCTGTAGATCACATTAGACTGTTTTGAGAACTAACGTGCACTGGGTGGAGTTTCCACCCTCTGCTTTAGTTGTGCCTAATGTATTGAATCCCCATCTTGATGGTGACTTTCTTCAAATGTGAGTTATATCATAGGCCATTACAAGACAACTGTTTGAATAGATTGTTACAAATCTAGCTGTTGAAATTGTCTTTCTGTGTCTTGTACATCACCTGAAGAATGTGAAACTTCATGGATATATGAAGTTTTAAAGATTCCCAAAGTAGTCTTTGTGTGAGTAGTGAAAAAATAGAAAGAAAGTTTATTGTTTATTATTATTATAACTGTTTTGAAAGCAAAATATGTCTCCTAGTAAACAAGACAACTTCACCAGCAAGCACTTGGTTGACTGGCTTTCTGGGATTCATTTTTTGCTATTATGCTGGCTGAAGTCTTTTGCTCATTTTGCTCATCTTTAATCATAAATCAACTTTATCCAGGACCCTAGTTAATAGACTGACAAATGTCTCAATGCCATGCAGCGTCGACTGGGATTAAGTGACTGTTTTATCACCGATTGCTCTGTAGCTTGACAGCATCTTGTTTAGAACCATTTTTTTGTCTTGCCTTGCTGTTTGCTGGGGGCACAACATGGGGTTTTGGGTCTTTCTAACCGGGATAAAACTGTAAAGTACTGACATCACCTCTTGTGTGGAAAATTTTTCAAACAATGGCTGTTAAATGCATATGCAAATGTTAATCATTTTAGCAGAAGCTGAACATTTGTAATAACCTGAATGTAAGGGGAACCTAAACTGTGCGCAGAAAAACCTTTTTTGTTTTTTCCTTTTTTTTCTTGGCGATATATTTAATTTTCTGGGGGAGGGTAGCGATTAGGGCTGCATAACAAGTAGCATTATAAATAAACCTGGTTTGTATCTGTTATGGAAATTTGTTTTGTATCTGGAATCAAGTTTGCATGTAGACATAACATGATTAGGGCTCTCACTACTGATTAGATTGTATTAATAAAAGAGTAATATGTAGATTATTTTGATGATTAAACAGCATTTAATCCTTAGTTATAAAAAAGGCCAAATAAGGCTATGTATGCCCTTAAAATTTTCATTGGAAAATAGGTAAACAAGAAGGTCTTTAAAATGTATATAAAATCAGAACAGATCTCATTTATGAATCTGTTTTAGGCACGGTAATAAGAACTGCCTGTTTAAGTGAAAGCGACCATTCGGTCATACGTGAACACACCACAGCACACAGTGTGAACAGCACAAAATTCTTCCTCTGCATTTAACACATTCACCATTCACACAGTACCCGGGGAGCAGTGTGTGGGGACGGTACCTTGCTCAAAGGTACCTCAGAGGTGCCACTAGCAGTCTTGGGTTTAATTTAATGGGCTTTAAAATTCCAGAGAGAAGTCAAGTAAAAATGAATTATGACCTTTTTCAGGAGCTTACAATAGTAGTCTATCATGCTCAAACACTCCACAACCCCACAGAAAAAAAAACACAACCAACAACACAAAAGCACACGATGTGAGTGTGTGTTAAATTAGAATAGATTTGTTATGGGATTGGATCAGATTTTTTCTTTTTTCCCTCCAATGTACAATCCAGCATATTTTGCTGATATTGCTCTGATACAAATACCTGGTATCAGTTCAGTACCCCTCCTAAAGAGTACATTTCCTGTGTGACTTTCTCTACTTTTATTCTGTGACAAGAAATCCACAAATCGTCATTATCATACTTTTTATAGTTTATTAAGATTTACAAGCTTTTTAAACCACTTTAAGCTTCATAATGTGCCATAGGACGTGTTTCCATTGTGGAAATGTGTCATGGTGCTTTAGTGCTATGTACAGTCCTGCCCTTGCTGCTACATTTGGAAGAGGGAGTGGACAGGAGGAAGGAACTGGAGGAAGGGAGGAGTATGTATTATAAGGGAGGAATAGATAAGAGAAATGGGGGGGGGGGAAGAGAGAGGGTAGAGTGGCGAGTGGTGAGTGGTGGTAGTAGAGGCGAGGTAGGATTAAAGGAAGTAAAAGTGAAGTGTAGTTGTTGTTCTTTATAATTTGTCTAGGAAGTTGTCGAGCGCAGGGATGCCCTCTTTCAGGCCCTTGCGTTTGCGTGTCTCTGCAACGATCTGGAAAGGTCTGGAGGTGGCGTCTTTGGGGTCACCCTGGAGAATCTGCCAGTGGTCAAACACACACTGAGGAAAGGCCTGTCCACCTGTGTTGGAGCGAAGGTCAGCTGTGAAACCTGGAGAGAATGAATTGGACAGATAAATCGAAATCTAATCAACAGTTCACAAAAGAATCAAGCGTAGACAATCAGCCAAGAAATGGGTAAGTACATTTGATTTCTCACCATACTGTCACATGAAGGAAACAACATGAATGTCCCTGGCATTGAACATCTCCAAAAGAAGGTAATCATCTCACTCACCAAATGACTCATTGACTGGCAGGTAGGCCTTGACAACAAACATGGGTGTGCCCATGACCTGAGACTCTTCAAACACATGACCTCTCTTCCTGTTCAGCACTCCATAGATACCCCCCACAACCTGCTCTGGGCACTGAGAGGTGAAATCGGAGCATTTCATCAGTAGACCTTCAAATACTGAGCAAAAACACAGTCGCCTACAGCATACTGTTAGCAAGGCAGCTGGAAAGAAAAAAATGGAAAACTGAATGCTGAACCTGCCTACACTCAGATCTGTTTAAAGCACTATTAAGGACATCATAAACACTCCTTCCTGTAAATGAAAGAGAAAGAGAGTGGTTTGTACAAAAAACACCAGTTTTTCAGAGGCAAATAATTGTGTGAACTGACTAGAGTTAACCTGCTCAGCATACAGTACTGTTCTACAAACTAACTTGAAATATTTTTAACTAAACACCAATATATGAATAATTTACTGTAACTGTTAATGCACAGTATATAAATAAAGCAATAAAAATATTAAAGACAAAAATATCCTTCAGGCTGTCACAATAGCCATGTTAGGGCAAAAGCATAGTAGATATGGGTTGCACTCTACCACCCCAAAGGAAGAACTACACAGCTAACAGCGTCACAGCACACAATGTGTGGAATGTGTGTGTGTGATACTTTGCTAGATTACATTTGTTAAAAGATTGGATCAGAATTATTCTTTTCTCTTCGTTTTACTGTCCAACATTTTTATGCGATTTCGACCCAATAGGGATGCTCACCAAAACTGATATGTCATCTCTTTTTAAAACTGAAAGGGACTAAAAACTGGCAAGCTACATTTTTGATAGAACAAAATTAATTAGGATGTGTACTTATTTTCACTTTAAAAAATCACCAAAATGTGTCATTTGACCAGAGGCATCCAAACTTTTACACATGAATGTATGTTAGCAGGGCCTGATCAGAGGTTTACCAATTGTAGTTATAAGATATAATGCTGATATAAAGGTTTGTATCTACACAATAAAATTTTAGTCATTAAATCTAAACCTTTTGTGTGAGAGGGTGACACTGACCTGAA
Source organism: Brycinus macrolepidotus (assembly GCA_037974445.1). Lineage (NCBI taxonomy): Eukaryota > Metazoa > Chordata > Actinopteri > Characiformes > Alestidae > Brycinus > Brycinus macrolepidotus. The sequence goes on from JBBPCZ010000042.1 coordinate 32,040,950, forward strand.
TCTCGACCAGGTAAATGGGCTCCATGAGTCTGGGTTCAGCGGTCAGCTGGCAGGCGTACAGCACCCTGCGGGTCGTGGGAATGATCTGACCCCCACCACGGTGAATTGCATCGGCATGCAGTGTCACATCATGGATGTCAAAGCGAACAGCACGCATGTTCTCCTCACACAGCGCCCCCTACGGAGAGGAAAAAAGTGAGAATAAAATTATACAATAAAACATATAATAGTGTTAGTAGTGTTTTGCTAGGTTGATTTGAGGAACAAAGGTATTCATGAGATCTAGAGGCTAACTGTGGCTATTAGAGTGAAGCACGGTCAAACAAGAAGGAAAAAACACATGAAAATGCTAATTTATGCTACCACTTCTATACGATTCTAGTTGTATGTTTGTGATGAGCTAATTTCACTGGACATTTTTGGCCATTCAAGATTAAACACATGCTTTTAAAATGTAAGAGCCATATCTTATATTTTACCATGCACGCAGCACTTCTAAAAAGATTATTTCACTAAAAAGTCTTGGAATAAAGCTTCCACTGCTTACCATCTGACAGAAACCCACTGGTGAGAATCTCGATGAGGTATCTAGGACTTATGAAACTGGTCCCACCCATTGAAAAACGAACTGTTGATTGATTCCTCTGTCACTTCATAATTATGCTGGTAGATAATCTGACACATTAGGCCTTTAATTCAGTGCCAGAAAGCCTTAATAATTAACTATACCTCCCTAGATAATATGGAGATAAAAGAAAATGTGACTGGATATTTTTCCCCTAGGTATTTAACTCCACCAAAACCTAATAACAAAATAAGAGTACAAGCATAAACATAATTCTACTCAATACAAATTAACAAAACGTTGCAGACAGGATATTTTAGGCCTTTCTGAAAGCCTAAAAGGCCTTGAGGGGTTCCACTTCGATATAATCAAACAAAATTAATTACTTTTGCCAACATTGTGCAGGCTACTTTTTAAACACATTACTTGATTATATTATATTACCAGTGTATTTTTAGGAAACTGCCATGTGTATCACAATAAGTAGCAATATAATCAACACTACTATTCTGCAGAAACTCAGGATAATGCTCACATTTACAACATTGCACCTATAGGGGGCACCTTTCATAGAATGCATTAATGCATTGCAACAACAACCTTTATCATTTAATCTAAAGAATTCTCAAGCAGTAACCTTTTGATTACTAAAAAAAAAAACAAAGGAACTTCTTAAGCACCTCTCCAGAGCCTAACTAATGTACATGATGTGATCTGATGTTCATGAGTGAATAATTTTATTTATTATCTGAATGTGTTTCTAATTTTAAAATTGGGCATCTGTGCAGGTCTCAGATACTGTGGAAAGGTTGTCCATCACCTCTTCAGCGTGGTGCATGATTTCTCATCACAGACCTGACAGTATTGCCAAGAAATTTTGAGTTGGGATTCGAACCCAGACTGCAGTGGGAACTCTTATCTTAGTTTCTGTGTTCTAACCTGTCACACCACTTGGGGGCAGGGTACAACGACTCTCCTCTTACTGTGTATAAACCGGGGAAATGCCCTGTGTTCTCTAGCGCTGTTAGAACGTACACATAATTATCAGTACAGACTTCATAGCTATAGTTTGGCAAGAAAATAAAAATAATAAATAACAATACCCAAAATATAGTCCATCAGTTAGGACACTGCACTGAAGCTACAAGGCTAATGTAACAAGGTATGCAGTGTAACAAGTAATAAAAGCCTATATTCCAACACAAATGACTATTATTACCTATAGCATTAAACAAATGTGTGCTGGACAGTTTAAAACAGTAGTAGCATTTTACAATAAACACAGTAAGTGTATGTGAGACTACTCCAATGCAAAACTTCTCTAAAAAAGTAAACTACATACTCTTTTCTGTTCTGCACGTCAGATCTTCTTTACACTTGTAATGTTTATTTGAATATATATATATATATATATATATATATATTCAAATAAACATTACAAGATATAGATATATATAGAATATATACAAACTAAGTACTCACCTCCTTAGTGGCCCACTGGAACCCAGCCACTACACTGTCTTTGATCTCATTTAGGTACTGCACGCCCTTGGTCACGTCCACCAGGATGTTTGGTCCAGTCCCATCTGGCCCAAAGCACCAGATTTTGCGAGCCTCTGTCACCTCCCACTCATACTTGTCAGCTAGGAAACGGGCGCGGGCCTTCAGCTCCTGCCTAGCCGTCACATCCCCCTTCTCTATGTCCTCGGCCAGGCCATCAGGGAAAGGGCGCGCCTTCATGTACAGACGATTGTGCTTGTTTGGAGATTTGGACAGGCACATCTGATCTGACTCTTCACTCACTGTCTCTCTATAGGACACAACCGGGTCTGATTTCTGCAGGTCAGAGAGGATAGAAATAAAGTGGTCAGCTCTGCTTTTCACAAAAGGTCTCCATCATGATGTATTAATTTAAGGTAAGATAAGACAAGAAAGAACTTTATTTATCTCGAGGGAATTCTTTTGTCATAAACATGCTCAGTGCAACAAGAGGAATAAAGATAAGACAGTAAAGAGTTTAAAAAGAACAGTAGTAATAGTGCAAACAGAATAATAAAATAACTCTAAACAAAGTAACAAATAACTATAACTAACAGTTTGTATTATAACTGTATAACTAATTTGTACAAATTTGATTTAATTATTATTATTATTATTACTACTACTATTAGTAGAAATAGTGTTGCTGCTATTGTAGCTATTTTTCTGACGCAAAGTACATGCAAACTGATCGCCATCCATCTGCTTAGTGCATATACATCAATAAAGCAGTGAGATTAGCGGTCAAACTTGTCTTCTGGATATTACAATGGCCATGCTCAACTTGTTTCTGCTACCAATGGGCCAGAAAAGCACATAATGCTTCCAAAGAGATCATTTACAGTATTTTTTGTAAATTTTGGGTCATTTTGGTCTGATCGAATTAGTGATGTTAACATTTAAATAAGTAGAAACAGACATGAAATTAACTGGGCAATTTATTGGACAATTATGCTTTTTCCTCAAAATAATTGATAGACATTGCCATCTAGTGGCAATTAACATGAATTGCACAGTGCTGCATGTCCACTTGGTCTGGCGCTGTGGACCAAGAGGGAGTGTGTTCTAGTGAATAACTTCATAGATCATCACAGCCATGTTATTTGTGTCCTTGAATATTATATTCCTTCAATACAACAGTTCTGTAAAGTAAAGGAAATGAAACCCTAAACATTTGCAATATGGAGCCCTGGGTACCATTTTGCAGTATGACTACCTTTAAAGTGTAGAATGATTGATTTATTTAACCTGAAACCTGAAATAACTGCTCTGTAAACTGCCACATAAGACCAACATCCCTTTCAACCTACCAGGATAAGCTATAGAGCCCATATTCCATGTCCCATACCCAAGCCCACTTCCACTTCATCTGTCCTCCTCACCTTGAGTGGGATACAGGCATGGTCCTCCTCCAGGTCCTTTAGGCAGATCTCCAGGTGCAGCTCTCCAGCTCCGGCGATGATGTGCTCCCCTGATTCCTCAATGATGCACTGCACCATGGGGTCTGACTTTGCCAGGCGTTTCAGGCCCTCCACCAGTTTGGGCAGATCAGCAGGGTTTTTGGCCTCCACAGCCACACGTACCACAGGGCTGACACTAAACTTCATTACACGCATGTTATGCGCTTGTTCATATGTAGTGATGGTCCCTGTTTTAACCAGGAACTGGTCCACTCCCACCAGACCCACAATGTTGCCGCAGGGCACATCCTCTATGGGCTCTACGTAACGCCCCATCATCAAGATGGTCCTGCAGAGGAGGACACAGAACCTTAACACAGTCTGCTGGTCCTGTAAAATGAATTATTTTTGGAAAACAGAACATACTTTTGAACAGGTTTACCTTTCTTTCTCTGGCAAGCACTCTCAACACTCCAAAAAGTCTAAAGTGAATACCAATTTACTGTTGCTGTATGATTTAAATGTAATTAAGCAATTACATAACAAGCTATGTAATTAATTGCTTCTACAATCAACTTCTACAAAAGACAGATTTGAGTCTTTTCTCTGTTTGTTTAGATGACAAGACAAACCACAAAATAAAACTGTACTTACTAACTTTTCACTAAATTCAAATCACAATAAAATATCTTCCTCTACTTACAAAGACAAGTGGGGTATGAATTGAAAGTTCAGAAGCTGAATTTTTACAGAATTTCTCAGCTTGTTTCAATGAGTAAGGGACTCCTATAAGGGAATAAACACGGTCACTGCTACCCTCCAGTGTACATCATCAGTACCTTTACTTAACTGTAACATATTCTCATGTTATACTTTGTAAAAGTTGAATTGGATTTTAATGTTCAAATATTAAATAAAGTGGATGAAAGCAGATGAAGTGTAGTTTTAAAACTCATTTTAAAGCAATGCCTCCCGCCCATTGACCCTAGGATAGGCTCTGGGTACCCGTGACCCTAGTGTGGATTAAATGGTTATAGAAAATGAGTGAGTGAGTGAGTTGGACCTTAAAGGCTATACGGCACCTTTGAGGGTACATTTTTATTTTTATTTTTATCTTGGGGGACTAAAATTTAACTGGGCGGTGTCTATAAGATACTATTTTCGGAGTTCAACTTTTTAACACTACGGCACTTCAGTACTAAGTTAAGGCTGTACTGACCTCTGGATAGGTTTGAGATAGAGATCTTCTTTCTTCCCTGGAGTGAAGTTTGGTCCCATGATTCGAACCTTCTGTCCCGTTGAAACGCAACCAGAGAAGACGCGACCAAATGCGTAAAATCTGCCTTTGTCAGAGGTTGGCACCATCTTAGAGATGTACATCATCAGAGGAGCCTTAGGGTCACAGTTTTTGATTCCTGAGTGAGAGATGGAAAATTAACTTTAATACAGTCAGTATCCGGATGCTACAATAACCAGGTTGGCTAAGAGACATAACATTCTGTCTGAACCCATTAGATCCCCTACAAACATATAATACAATACTATATTCTCTTGGTATCATTATGTTAAAGGATTAGTCTGGCAAAAATCTGATTTACACAATGTTTAGTATTCAAAATTTGCTTCTTAAGTTCTTTACTGGACAAAACGGACAGGCAAAGGTTGCTACCTGGTAGGGTACTAAAATGTATGGGCTGATAAACTACATTTGGGGTGAGGGGAAATTTTGTGTAAGTTAATTTTTTTACTTTAATGGAGACATTTTAATTTAATATAGTTCCCTGTGGTCTTTGAAAGAAAACTGTGAGGGGTATTAAAAACTTTAATTCAGTCTTTGTATAAGGTGTTTTACTCCTCTTTGAAGAACAGATCACTTTCTAGGTGTTGCTTTTGTATATTAATGACCATTGCTCTTACTGTCTCAGTAGAGGGGGTGGGATAGGGATGTGGCTTTGTGCTGTGGTTGAGAGCTGCACAATGGTTGCTGGAGAGCACTGTTAAGAAAGACCATACATGTTCACCCTTTTAAGTTAAAATCATGAGCTTGTGCCAGCCAAGCATGTCAAGTACATAGCAATGTGTCATTTGCTTTATAAGCCGCTTTTGTTTATGATCAGCCCCACTCAGATAATGATTTGCACTAACCTGAGATTTGCCTGTTATGTTAGCACCATGCTAACAGTGGTTAGCTGATATTCTGGCATTTCATAGCAGCTCTCTAGATTAAGTGCAAAAATCTGAAGTTATTTAACAGCTATAACAGATATTTAAGTAACATGTTATTTACTTTGTATGTAAGAGTTTGGAAAGCTGTCTCTTTCAGTAAAGAATTTAACCTCTGAATATTACTGGAACCAGTTACTTAGCTAAATGCCCAACATCAGTTCACCCACAAAGATCCTGTTAACATCAACACAAAAAGTCTACTGAACCGGTTACTGACACAAAAGTTTATATTTGTGATATGTCCATCCATCCATTTTCTGAACTGCTTATTCTTAACCAGGGCTGCAGGCGGTGCTGCAGCCTGTCCATCACAGGGCAGACACACAAACACTCACACACAGTCTCACTTAGGGGCAATTTAGGATCTCCAATTCACCTGCTGTGGATGTCTCTGGGCTGTGGAAGGAAGCTGGAGCTCCTGCCGGAAACCCACGCTGACACGGTTAGAACATGCAAACTCCACACATGTAGAATCCTTGAAACCCAAGACTTTCTTGCTTGGAGGCAACAGCGCTAATCACTGTGCCACCATGCCGCCCCCATTTATGGCACCCCTATTTATTTGAGAAATTTAATATTGTAAATATGAGACATCACATCACTGTTTTACTCTGTCCTGTTCTCCAGAGTCTCTATGTGAAACTGCAGCTGCAACAGTGGAGGTCTGAGAACTGACTGAGTGGGTTTGTTTATCTGAGTGGAGGGTGGGACGCCTGTTTGATGTGATGCAAAATTGAGCAGCTAATCCAAACATCAGTTCACCCACAATGAACCCACAATGCAGAATCAAATGCAACGTATAAAGGGAAATATGGCAAAACAACAAATACTTCACAATTTAGTTTCTCAGATGGTTGACACAGTGACAAGGTCTCTTTTAAGTTAATAAGTCTATCAGAATGGTCAGTTCTGCTAAGAACAAATCAATGAATGGAAGCTGATGGAAGGCATATGGAAATCACTCTCTCACTTCTTTCAAAAGTCTGGAACCAGTTTGGTTGCTGGAAATATGCCAGTCCTGTGTACCTTTACACTAGTAGCTGTTAGCAATGGGTACCGTTAGGATTTTACTGATACCGATATCAATACTGTTTACTGCTACAGATATTGATGCTGATAATCTTATTAATACTACTCTCCATAATTTGGTGCAAAAATTGAAAAGGCACCACATGAAAAGTAAAAAGATCCAAGTTATTTTATTATTGTTTGTTTGGAGAAACAAGCTAAATTGTGTCCTGAGTTTCTTCAATATAGTTAGTGAGGGAGGAGCAATCTCCACAAATGTCTGGTTAACAAATGTCTCCCATCCCTCCCATTGATCCAAAGTACCATCAATGATTTAAAAATACCAGCTATGCAAGCATGCATTAATGTTGCATAAATACTGATAGTAGCAACATCCAGAACCTTATCAATATTTCAGTATTGACCAGTCAGGAATTGGTAACAATTTAGTTCTGGTCATCGATACCCACGCCTATTAGCTATAAATAAAATGATTATGTTTTACCTCAGAAGATTCTAAAATGTTGGAGAAAGCTATATAACATTGAGAATGTGATGAAATAATATCCAGAATGTATAATATTATCAAAAACGGAGATCAAATTTCAAAGCATGCAAAAAAATGAATAGATAAATCCAAAGTATAATTTAACATTTTATTCTATTTTTGTTTAGTAGGCATCTTTTAAAATATCTAAAGGTACATTTGAAATATTTAAATCCACAATGTATTAATGATTATTGTACACAAAATAACTAAAACTCTTCTATCGTAATATTATAAGTGATTCTAGACTTTTGAGCTGTAGTGCATGTAGTAACAATACTAGTTACACTGACAGAGTTATCATATCACTGATGTCAATGTAAGTTCAACTGAAAAGACAAGAAAATGACAGAAATTTTAATAACAGGGAAGCCATACCCATGGCGGCCTCGTCATCACCGGGCCCCTCATACAGCAGCTCACAGCGGTATCTCTGGGCTGTGACAGGCGAGGGCAGGTGGATGGTAATCATCTGGAGCAGAGCCTCTCCAGCAGGCAGCCAGCGGCGCATAACAGCCTTAAGAAGTGGTTTGCCCTCCTTCTCCCGGTCCTCCTGATCCAGTTTAATGTCCAGCTTCTCTATCAGCTTAGCTGTCTCCTCCTTCTTAAAGTTCATGATTGCATTAAACACCTGAAGAATGATGAAAAGATTCAATACTGATAGTTCCTATGCAGAGCTACAGTCAGTCTAGACCAGGCACTGACTTCAATATTTATATTTGTTATTTTTGTATTTATATTTATATTTATCAGTATTGGAAAATAAATTCTCTACAGAAACATGTGAAACAAGTTGACTTGCATGTTTCTCAGTGAAAAAGAAATGGGAAAGCTTCTGTAGATAATTTAATGAATTAAGCCATTTAGAGGAAGGAATTATTAGGATATTTAGTGTGGTTCTTTGCCAAGACGCTTTGTATGGTGAAAATGCAAACTGACAAATGTTTACTTTAAAAATTGGGTCCAGGATGAGCTGGGAGAAAGTACGAGGTAATTTCTTCCCATCAGGGCCAGTAGCAGTCTTACTGAACTTTCCTGTGGCTGGATCAAAATACCTGGGATAGATAAAGGGTGGGGGGGGGGGGGGGAGGGGTGCAAGAAAGAGATGATACAGGGTAGTCTTTGGATAGTATTTTTTCCAAATGACTTACATAACTTGTGTGAGTGTATGTACATGTGTTTGTGTGCTACCTGTCACCCCACAGTTTCTTCATCATGTCTTCCACCTTCTTGCAGCGTTCTGTGGGTCCCAGTTGCGCTTCACCTTTTGCAGCAAATTTTGCCACGTACATTTCAGCAAACTGCTTCAGAGTGAAGGCCCAGCCATGCAGACCAGAACCAAATCCTACTGTACCCACCACTGGGTCAACCTGAGAGAGAGAGAGACAGAGAGAGAGAGAGAGAGAGAGAGAGAGAGAGAAAGAGAGAGAGGAGAGAAAGAGAGAGAGAGAGAGGGGAGAGAAAGAGAGAGAGAGAGGAGAGAAAGAGAGAGAGAGAGAGAGAGACAGAAATGGGAAAAGACAGAGAAAGAGAGAGGAGAAAAGCCTATGTGAGGACCCATAGTTTAGTTACTCTATTTTATATGTTACTCAGAGATCACCTTTTCATTATTTTTCATTGTTTTATTTCAAGTTATTGTTATATTTTCATTTTATTATTATTTAATATTTATTTAATTTATTTTTTTAATATTATTACACTTAGATTAAGCACAACACTATGTAAATAAATGATTCTGATTCAAATTCCCGTAAATAAACACACACGCACACACACACACACAGCATAATCTCACCATGATGTTGCCCATTGGTCCGCTTTCGTCCTCTCCATATGTGGAGATGATGACGTTGACATTCTCTACGATGCGCTGGAAGGTCTGGAAGAGCTCCTCAGGCTCCAGCTGCAGTTCCAGCAGTGCTCGGTCCATCTTATTCATCATCAGCACAGGCTTAATGCGCTCTGCTATAGCCTGCCTGAGCACCGTCTCTGTCTGCACACACACCCCTAAGGAGACAGCCATATAGATTTAAAAGGCTTTATTAAACCTTTTCAACTCCAAAGTTTAAGCTTCCACTACTTGTTGGCTACATAAGAACTTTATGAAACTTTGAAAAAATATGTCTTTGAATCGACCACATTTATAGTAAGAGGAGATATACACATCTTACCGGACACACAGTCCACCACCACCAGCGCTCCATCAGTGACTCGCAAGGCGGCTGTCACCTCTGAGGAGAAGTCCACGTGTCCAGGTGAGTCAATTAGGTTGATGAGGAATCCACAGCCATCCTTACTCTGTTTGATGAAGGCCAAGTCATCATCATTCAGCTCATAGTACAAGGAGATCGCCCTGCAAAGGGAGAAAACACACTTAATGGAACAAACTGCTGTGCTTCTACACAAGCTTCTTCATGTTCAGGTTTCTGTAAAATCAGAAATGTAACTTGGTGTGTTTTGTCTCATAGCAAATCACACAGCGCAAGCATTTGTTCTTGTATAAAAAAATCAGGGACGTGCCCAATTGTAAGAAACTTTAGAGATACACAAAATACTGGAAGATATATTCCATATAAAAATACCTTTCCATTTTGCTAATCTCATTTTAGGAAAAACTGAATTTTTCTCAGAGTACTGTAACAAATACTTATTTGGTATTTTGATATCTGCAGGTAAGAAAGTCATTACTAGACACGGGTCACTTCCTGATTCCCTCACAATAGTAGAATGGACAATGACAGAGTGGTTAATGACATTTAGAAAAAATTACTTTTTCAATTCGATAACAAATGGGAAAATATGGTCTAATTGGATTACTTATATACAGCAAACGCAATCACATCCTCTGGAGGTAAAGGACTGATAGATACCCCCCAAATGCCTGAGCCTCTCAGATTTCTAATCAGATAATTTTATGGATGATAGGGTAACATATGAAAGCACTCAGTCCTTTAGCTAATTATGTTAAATATATTTGTATTCTGATTTTAGTTTAAATGTATTATTATTATTATTATCTCTATATATCTCTGTATTATTATGCAATAACATTTGGTTGTAAATATATACCCTTATATGTAAAATAGTTATCTCACATATTGTAAAATAGTTAAAACCTTTTAGGACACAATTTAAGAAAATGGGACATGAAGGGAAGTGCTGTTAACAGACTGTTCATTGACCTTTATAATTGCACTGTTCTTTCAGTTGTGAAATGTCCTCTTTAAGAAATAAATTACAAAAAAAATAAAAATAAGGGATGCACCAATATGGAATTTCATATTCCATAATAATTATATACAGCTTTTTGTGGCTGTACCAATACCGATAATTGATCTTCTTAAAATTTAAAACAAGTTCACATTATAATTCATATCATTGCTGACAGAAACAAACCTTCAAAACAGGTGATTTTACCGGAAAAAAAAATTCCTAAAAACCTTCTTTCATTGTAAGTTAAAGCAACAACAGACCAGTTCTATTGGTCTGTAAATCATGGGATTTTGTCACAGTTTCATTTGGTTGTCAGGGCTTTATTTGGTATTTTCAAATGTAAAAACAAATAAATAAATAAAAAATGCCAGAAATAAAGATACAAGTACTTTTCAGATGGTGACAACATATATAAAGTGCACAAAATGTAAAACAGGCTAAACACAGCCATATCAAACTTTCGTTAAAGAACTCCAATCCAAAAATGTTCCTGTGTCCTCCCCCCAACCCCTGAGATCCACTGACAACACTTTTGTGAGATTATGTGACAAAAACGAGTTTAATCCTTTTTACATGACCATTTTCCAACCTGTCTTTGGGACATCATACTAGCTATACATTTTAAATGGTTGCGGTTTAATTTCAACTTTAAAGTTTCAAAAAGTTTCAAAATTATGTCATCCATTTCAGTAAATTTGAATGGGAAACTGAAAAGTTGTAATTATTGTCTATCATTTCAACAATAATAATAATAATTGAACGTTCTATTTGTCTGTGAATCTCAAATTGATTGCCAATGTATTAGAAACTTAATAAATATAAACTGTGATAATAGTTTTTTTAATATAATTAATGTTACTTTGACATGCAAAATTGATCAAAAATGTAACTAATACTCAAGTTGAAACGTGAACATAAGACAGGGTGGGGGGCCCTTCCTAAAGTGCCTCCATGGGCAACTGCTTAGTTTGCCTATTTGGACACACTGGCCTTTAAGTCCCTCAATAATTTTGTTGTAACAATCCTAAATGTGTTACAACACTTCATAAACATGTCTTAACCCTTCATAAATGTGTTACTCTATTAAGTTATATACATATTTGTTGATATGTTGAAAGCATTCATATATGTTATAATCCTTCATAAATATCTTATGAATCTTTACACTGGATCATTACATCTTACAGCAGATGCTGCCTCTACCTCTCCGTGCATGTTTATGTGCTGCTTACGTTGATTTGATTGTAATACAGCGCTCCTGCTCATCTTTGCGTGTGTCCGTAAAGCGGGTCTCTCCAGCCCGCGCTGATGCAATGATACCAGCTTTAGACACCAGTGAGTCAGTCAGGGTTGATTTGCCATGGTCCACATGCGCGATCACAGACATGTTGCGGATGTTGGACTTCTTGTCCATGATGGCACGGATTTGGTCCACCGTGAAGTTCACCTGGCAAGGCGAACAAGATAAACTTCAGATAAAATAATATAACAAATGCAGTTAGTTTTACATGTTATAAATACTGGATCAGCTTTACCTCGTCCACATTCTTATACTTACTTCAGATGTACAGTACTGTACAAAAGCCTTATGCTCTTCTGAAAACTGTTTAAAGCCATTTATTTGAGCAGTAAGGGACTTTCCACCAGCAAATACACAGGCTAACTTTAGAAGTAATGCAAACAAACAAGAAAGCATTTAATTACATCAAGATTTGTTTTGTCTGTAAAAAGTACTTAAAGTTTTGTGAGCTGCTTAGAAGAACACAGGTTCGGTTCCAAATTTCACCTCGATGCCCTGGAAATGAATGAATTAATTTGTATAGTCAGAAAAAAACAGTGTGCAGGGGAGCAATGTTACCTGCTATTCAGACTAGGGACCTTTTGTGTATGAGGTGAAGGTGATAATCTCTGCAGTACAGAGACCACTGCAGCTGGAAATACAGTGAAACTTCTTAGTGCATCCAGCACTGATCAACAGAGGAAGTGACATTTGTTAGATTCTATTCTTCTCATCTTCAGGGGCCTCAGTGGGTAGATGCAACTGAATCAATTCACTTCATTGCTAAAAAAACACCTTGTGATCAATAGCCAGTCATGGACAAACACTGTGTATGCATTGCTTAAAACTGGCAACTACCCACACACAATAAGCTGAATCAGGACAGTAATTGCATCTATTCATGTCTTTAATTTTCCTCATCCGGATTAAACGTGGCCTCCCAGCTGCTGCTGCACCCCTTTACTTGCATCATTCATAACACAACTGACCTGCCTGTCCGCCCTGAACATCACTGGTGCCCTGACAGTGTGTGCAGTATAAACACATTTTTGTGTAGTGTGTATCGTGACCACACACTTGATGTGGGACATTAAGCTGAGGCTGGCTTCTTATTCGAGTTTTCCTTTCCTCTGCAACATACACAATATGGACAAAAATATTGGGACACACCTGTTTTTCAGGCTTTGGGCTACGCCCCTTACTTCCAGTTAAGGGCAATCTTAATGCTTCAGCATACCAAGACATTTTGGACAACGCCATGCTTCCAACT
>JBBPCZ010000042.1:32054096-32067899 GCA_037974445.1 Brycinus macrolepidotus
TATACATATCCACATACATACATCATACATACACACACACACACACACACACACACACACACACATATATGTATATATGTATGCATATATACATCTGTGTGTGGCACTTTTATTTTGTTGTTTTTACAATATTGCTTTCTGGCATTCTACCTACCAGACAAAGGAGATGAATGTACGGTATTATAAATCGCTCAAAAATAAGTTCAGAATCGGAACCTTAAACTGTTGCGCGTGTTTAGCCCGAGTCTTATTAACCGACGGACTTACGTAAAGTTTGCCATTAACAAACACATACTGCGCTTGTTAGGAGGCCGGTGGGGCGTAATTCCATGTCTATGCGGTGCGGGTGGACCTACGTTTATAGCGTAGAACCCTGTTCTGCTGAGTTGGGTGGGACTGGGTGTTATCTTCAACCCGCTGCTGCGACTGGCACGACTGGTGTTAGTGATGTGTTTAACTGACATCTGAACTTCTGAGACGGAGCTTTTGAAAAAGGGCCACTCCTGAACGATACTGAACACTCAGAGACTGAAGGACTCCTGGTAAATCAGCTGAATGAACAGAAGCCACTCATTTATTCATTCATTCATTCATTCATTCAGTACTGCTGTTTGCTTTCTGGATTCTTAGGTTACATTAATAACACGGGGTTGTGATAGTGAAAAAAGAAGAAAAGTAAAACATTTAATATCATTGCTCAGCTCATTCATTCAGTATTTATTTTTCTTAGTTTTTCACTAATAGAGTACAACCATGTGTTATTAATGCAACCTAGGGAAAATAAGACCAGTAAACCATTTAACATCATTATTCAGCGTTGTGCTCTGTTAGTGAAAAATAAGAAAAGTGAGACGTTTAACATCATTGCTCTTTTGTTCAGCTGACTGTGCAGACATGGCAAAACGCAGGATCACTCAGGAGACGTTTGACGCCGTGGTCAGAGAGAACATCGACGAGTTCGAGATGGATGAGAGTGAAGCTCTGAGAGAAGCTATTGAACAATTCGAGTCTCAGGGTAATGTCAGCACTTCACTACAGTGCTTTGCAGGAATGGTGCACTGAAAGTCTCATTTACCAGCCCAAATGATCACCCAAGACAAGACATTTCTGTTGTCATAAGTATTAGATCAAGGGTGTGCACACTTATGCAACCAGCTTATTGTATGTTTTTAATTTTTTATATTTTTTTCCTTCCAAATTTGTTTGTTTTTCAATTGAATTGTACAGGTTATAGGTCACATTAAAGGTGGGAAAAGTATTGAAATTATTTTTTGTGGTTTCAGTTTTTTTACAGCACAAAAACCTGGCATTTTAACAGGGGTGTGTACACTTTTTATATCAACTGTATATATGTATATACATGTGTGTGTGTATGTATATATATATATATATATATATATATATACATATATATATATATATACATATATACACACACACACACACACACACACTATATGGACAAAAGTATTGTATTAGGATGCCTCACAATTACACCAACAGGGACTTTAATGACATTACATTCAAATATATAGACTTTATAAGGGAGTTGGTCCCCCCTTTGCAACTATAACAGCTTTTGGAGTGTTTCTGTGGGCATTTGTGCCCATTCATTTATGAGGTCAGGCACTGATGTTCCAGTTCGCAATCTCTGTTCCAGTTCATCCCAAAGGTGTTGGATGGGGTTGAGGTCAGGGCTCTGTGCAGGCCAGTCAAGTTCTTCCACACCCAACTCATCCAACCATGTCTTTGTGGACCTTGCTTTGTGTACTGTGGCACAGTCATGCTGGAATAGAAAAGGGCCTTCCTCAAACTGCGTCCAAAAAGTTGGAAGCATAGCGTTGTCCAAAATGTCTTGGTATGCTAAAGCATTAAGATTGTCCTTCTCTGGAAATAAGGGGCCCAGCCCAAAACCTAAAAAAACAGGTTTGTCCCAGTACTTTTGTCCATATAGTGTACAAGCAGACGATTCAATTTAAACATTGTTTTCTTATTCTGTTTCTTATTTTGTCACTGGTGAATCATATTTGCCTTTTTTTGTGATGCCTCTTTTTGTAAAGGTGTGGACCTCAGTAACATTGTAAAGGCAGTGCCAACAGCTTCTTTTGAAGAGACCACAGAGGTTCAGACCCATGAAGTTCTTCAGGTACACGTGAATGAAAATAAATGTTGATGCTGCTGAGAGCTTTTAAAGCATTCACAGACAAGCCAATGTCAGAGCATACAAGATGATTCAGCTGTTACTTTGTTGGACAGCCTGATATCCTTGTAACTTTGTAACTTCATCTGGTTTATTTTAACATATGCTAAGGTTGTAGTCTTAAGTAAATATTGGAACATTCATATTGGTCCATTTATCTTGAAAAGAACAGCTGGTGTTTTTAAAGAAACCATTCAGAAAAAATCAGTTTTACACAATTTTACACTTAACCCAGATCAGCCAAGACACGTCTGTAGTCCAAACTTTGCTTTTTCGTTGTAGAAGTCAGCAGTCACAAATTTCATACAAAATATTAAATGCCTCCCAAATCCAGCTTTTCATTATGTTGGCACAAACTTGTGGATGTGGTTTAGGGCACAGTGTGACTACTGTTATCAAGAAATATGAACAACTGCAGGCAGCTATTTCAGACAACACCAGGGCTGGTATTTACACTTGTAAGGAGGACTGATCTCGGGTCAAATTCCTCTGTAATTATGATGGTCATTGTTGTAAATACTGATTCAAACTCAGCAGTTCTGTTTGTGGAAACTGACCCTGCTGTCTAAAAAGTAAAGTTTTTTCACAGTAAAGTTTTTTCATTTTTATGGCTCACAGTAAGTCATACTGTGTCCTAAACCACACCGACAAGTCTGCACCACCTTAATAGAGAAATAGACGTAGTCTGAGAGAAGGGTCTTGGCTGATTGACTACATCTGGGTTAAGTGATAAGTTACGTAAATAGATTTTTTGCCAAACTATTCATTTACATGATGTGAAAAATACATTTACAAGGTATTGACAGCAACAATACAAATCCAGATTTGATTTAATGTACATGAAATAATGTCTGCTTATTTTGCTCTAGGCTCTGGATTCTCTCAAAAGTGCATTAGAAGCTTTCTTTACACCCAGCAAGGACAGTCTGAATGTCTTCACAGAGCAGTGCTCCCTCGGTTTTGCCCAGCGTTACCTGGCAGCACAGAAAGACGCTTATCCCACAATCCTCTCTTGCTGCCAGCGCATTACCGAGGACAAAGAGGCGCTCTCCGTTGCTCTAGGTGCTCTTTCCGCCCTCACAGATGGGCAGCCGGACCTTCTGGACGCTGAGGGCCAGAGCTTTTTGATCGACACCTTACGCACCCACCAGGAGAATCCAGCACTCACCTGCCTGGCCGTCCGTACAGTGCGCCACTGTTGTCTGAAGCACGAGCAGAACAGGCAGGACCTGGTGAAGGCTGGTGTTCTCGCTTTGCTCACTGCCGCCATCACACAACATGTCGAACGACCCGAGGTGGTCAAGGAGGCTTCTGTCACTCTCAGGGTCATGACTTTTGACGATGATGTCCGTGTCCCATTTGGCCATGCACATGAACACGCCAAAATTATCGTTTTGGAGAACAACGGATTGAAAGTCATCATAGAAGCTACTAAAGGTGAGATATTGTCAGTGGAACTGTGCTGTACTGTATTCATTACACATTCCTGACTTTGGTCAGAGTTGCAGACCTTAGCTCATCTTTTTCCTCATTTGTTCATCTGTTTCATCATTGCTTAATTTCTGACCATAAGACCACTTGTTGTTCTTAACCCAGCAGTGATAGTTAACAGCCACTCGTGATGGTAAAAACTAATTTACCGACGTAAAAATAACAAAACTGTAGGAAGACATAAATTTTCCCACACAAATGCGACACTAAGATTCCCACAATAATGCCTGCACTGTATTATTACTGCATTTGTAACTCAGAAACAAGTGTTAGACTTCTGAAAATCTCGTTCAGAGAGAGGAATTTTCTTTCAGACAACAAACTACAGGGGAGTGAAACTTCTTCAGACTGAGAAACTTTGTTTCAGCCAGCAATGGGGAGCTAACTCCACTGCCACTAGTGCATACCTCCTTCATATGGAGAGACATTTTTTTTTCAGTGCTGAGGGGTGTGTGTGTGTGTGTGTGTGTGTGTGTGTGTGTGTGTGTGTGTGTACATATTATAAATCTTTGTATTGCCATTAGCAGTTATGTATGTGAAGGATATAGAATATTGCCCCACAATTCCCATATCGCAATGGCCCACAATCCCCCTCGCAATGTCCTACATTAATACCGCATTAATGTAGTTGGTATGAGATTTAATAATGTTTGTTTTAATAACTCAAAATGTCTGTTGAGCTGCAATGGTTCAAAACTTTTACAATAATAATTACTAAAAATACACTCAATATTTATGCTAATGAATACATTTACAGTATGTTTACCGTTTGTGGACTTTTATTAGCCAGAAAATGTAATTTTTCATCAACAAAAAGCCACCTAATATGATCATATTTATAATTATCTTTTGGATCACCAGACAAGTGTTAGATATTTAAGCAGCTGTTTAGTGAAGGTCAATGGGGTGAAACGGTTAACTAGTGCATTTAAAGGTAAAGGGCAGTCTAGAACTTGACTCTACATCACCACACAACCAGTTAATAGGATGTCAGCTATGCACTGTAACAGATTCTTTCAATCTTATAAAGGATACTTGTTTTAGTTGATGTATTTTCATTTATAGTTGTTCACTCAACAGCTTTCCAATGATTTGCCGTGTGTTCAACTGTTCAGTGACACTGAGTGAGCAGCAGCTTGCCCAGAAACAGAATGTTCTACACCCTCCCAGCTTGGTAGCAATACCTGCTCAGATTTTTTCTTATGATTCCTTGATTGAAGGATAGAAGTGAATTTTATCAGTTTTTTCCTTCTTTTTGTAAGTCACTGTTCTGTGCTCGATATGTGAACTGAAGCTCCAGTCCTGGCTTTGCTTCATTTACACAGGCAGCAGCAGGTAGTTCTTTAAACAGGAAACTGACAAACAGTATTGTTTTTATTCTTGTAATGTTAGTTGAATTTCAGACCCAAAATGTGGTCACAAAATGTTTTTGGTACATTTCGCGAGTGATCATACGCTGATGTGTAGAGAATCAGTGCACTATAAATATGCTTGTTGAATGTAAAGCAGCAAGTTAATATTCTTGTTTCCAGCCCACCCTGAGAACATATCGGTCCTCAGTGAACTGTGTGCCACTCTATCTCGACTGGCTGTGAGGAACGAGTTCTGCCAGGACATTGTGGACCTTGGAGGACTGAAGTTCATGATGACGCTGCTGGCAGACAGCTTGGATTGTCAGGTGACAATTTTGTTTGTTGCATTTTTCTGTCAAAACATCCTTCTGCACATTAGGAACTGGTGTGACTGGCAGGTCAGTACTGGCCCTTTTTACACTTGGCATTAGAAATGGATGACTGGGTGTTAATATGTGTATTTAAAAGATGAGTGTAAACCTGTTTTGCAACCAACTGGCCTAACCTTAAGTGCGATCTTAGATAAAAAGACAGGATCGCTCCATCCTGTCTTTTTAAGCTAATTAATTTTGCATAAATGTAAGCTTACGCCTGTTGTTTTAAAGGGCCCATATCATACATTTTGTCTTGTATTTTATTTTCTTTAGAGGTCTACTTAAGAGATTTCTGTGGGTTTATGTACTAAAAATAGTTAATATAATAGTTTACAATTAAGTTGTTGATAGTAAATCATTTTTACATGACCGTTCCCCAACCTCTCCTTATCCCTTAGAATTAAACAGGCTAGTTTTGTTACTGTGCATTTAAAACTGATATATGTAAATGATCTCTGTCTTGTATTGTGCCTGGTTCAAAAAGCAGTCTAGGCTGAAACTCTTCACTGTAAAAGGCTGGGCTATATTGTGTTGGTTTTTGTGACATCATAAAAACAATGAATTCAAAATCCTTTTTTTGCAACATCATTTCCATTGATGGCAGATATGGACTGCGGAATGAATCTTACATTTTGAAACTTTGAACAATTCCAGATCATGATTTACATACTAGATCGTGATCAGTATTTGTTTGGACTAAAAAGGTGCATTTGAAAAGGGCAAGTACAAACATGCCATGTCTTTGGATGATGTTCCGATTATCAGATCTAAGTGATTAGGTGTTAATGCCAGGAGTAAAAAATGCCTTTGAGCACTGCAACAAAAGACCTGTCTTCTTTTCTTACAGGACCTCGTAAAGCAGGTGCTAAGTGCCTTGCGGGCGATTGCGGGAAATGATGATGTTAAAGATGCCGTTGTCAATGCAGGCGGGATTGAACTTATTGTCATGGCAATAAACCGCCATATGAGTAATGCACAGGTATACCCTTTACAGTTTGCAATCATTGTTTAAAATGCTGTTTCAAGTGTGAGGCTGTTTTGTGTCAGTATCTGGCCAAGGCATGTCTCTCAAAGCAAGTTCAGCCTAAACTGCCTAAACTGAAATCCTGCTTTGTGAGACTTTCCCCAGGTGTTTAAAAACATAATCTATTTTATGACAGTGGGAAAGATATGGTGGCTCTACATACCAGCTGTTTCCTAGGGATGGATCTTTATACATGGAAAAGAAAAACACTGCCACAACCTGTTGGATCACTCTTAAACCATCTTTGTCTTTTCTTCTATTTCAGGTGTGTGAACAGGGCTGTGCTGCTCTCTGTGTGCTTGCTCTCCGGAAGCCCAATAACTGCAAAGTCATCATGGAGAGTGGAGGGGCACTAGCTGCCCTGCAGGCAATGAAGGCCCATCCAGCGGAAGTCAGTGTGCAGGTCAGCACATCGGCATGATGCAGCTCGTTTTCAAATTGCTTTTATGGTTAGCTGCAGGGTCATGATACCGAGATTTTGACTTTAATTATGAAACCAAAATGATACTATGGCCAAAAAAAAACTTACACTAAAAAACTTTTTACACTAAACCTTTTACAAACTTTTTACACTAAAAAACTAAAAAAGTTACACAGTGTTTTTGCACACACTAATATTTTCTACATTTGCATGTTAGTCATTTAATATTTACAAAAAATACACTCAATATTCTTTGCTAACAAATAAATTGACAGTATATCATATTTTTATTCATCACTACTGACCTACAAAAAGCCACCTAATATAGTTACAGTTGTAATGTGGATCACCAGACAAGTGTTAGATATTTAGCAAGCTATAAAGTGACAGCCAATTGGATGAAACGGCTAATTAGTGCATTTAAATTTAAAGGACAGTCTAGAATTTGACTCTGCATCAACACACAACCAGTTAATAGGATGTCAAACATGCATTTTTACATATTCTTTCCATATTGTAAAGGAATTTTGTTTTATTTGACATTTTCATCTATAGTTGTTCACTTAACAGCTTTTCACTGCTTAACAAGAATAAAAATTTGATAATAAAAAACAGGTAGTGTATTACATTAACATGTGATTATTGGTTTAAGCACCAATTCAATTTAAACACAAATTTAAATGTTAAATTTAGATTATCAACCCAAGCGCAAGTCTGAAACACCCACTGTATTAATGCATCTGTTCCTACACAGTTCACTGTCAGTTACTGTAAGTGTAGTAAATGGTCTCAATTTGAGGGTTGGGCATATATTAGTGCAAACATGGAATTGATTTGCTGTTACAATTTCTGAGCTTCGACAGAAAAATTCAACAGGGTAGTGCATTTTTTTTTAACCTCATTAACCTCTTTTTTGTCATGTTATAAAAGCTTAAGAAGCTTTTAAAAGCTTAAAAAGGAAACATGTGCCATGTGTTAAACTTGTTGTAAAAACACCATGAACATTAATTATATTATTTGTAATGGTATTAGGAATAGTATTAAATACAGTGACACACCAGAAATAAATTAATTTTTGTATTTACTATATGTGTAATCGTACTATATTTGTAATCAGAAGAAATGTATGATATAAATTTGTGTTTGTACTGTCCATTCTTAAGTGAAACTGTGTTCTCCTTCTTGATGTTACAGAAACAGTCCTGCATGCTGCTGAGGAACCTGGTCGCCCGCACCCGCGATTTCAGCCAGCCCATCCTGGAAATGGGTGCGGAAGCTCTGATTGGTCAGGCTCTGGCCTCTCACAGGGACTGTGGCGACGTGGGAAGGGCCGCCCTCAGGGACCTGGGTTGCCAGGTAGAACTGCGAGAACTCTGGACTGGCAAGAAAGGAAGCCTCAGTAACTAAAAAAAAAAAAACCTGTTGCCATATTGTTGCTTCATTTTCTGTGGAACAGCGTGAAATAGAGGCTGAGCAGTGGGGGTTTACTCATCCAATTAAAGAGACCAAAAAAAGTCTTCAGTTGTACTGAACTGAGGTGAAGATCAGTTCTTTGCTGTTGCGCTGTTCATAAATTTCTCTTAACATATTGTTACAGTGCAAATGTTTTGCTTTTCCCTTGAGTTTTTGTTTTTGAATGCTTGTTCATTTTTTTAAACATTTTCCTCCATGTGAATGCCAGTGTCTTTTTATGTTATCAGATACCTTGCCTTACTCAAGAGGCAAGCTGATTCAAAGAAATGCTCTTGGAATAAGTGTACTTGGTACAGAAAGTGCTTTGCTCTTCAGTCACTTTGCAACATGGTATTTGAACCTGAAGCATCATATTAATACACAGTGCCCTTCCAAACTTGCTGTGATTTCCCTTTTACACACATTGTTGTGCATGAGCGGAGCTCCATTTATTTACATTCCCTAATATTCCCAAGAGATCGCTGACACATCATTGGCCAGGCAGTGAAAAGTCTTCAGTGTAATGTCCACAATGATTTCTTGACAGCTGCTTGATAAGTCAATGTGTAAATCTGTCCTGAATAAATTATGAATTAACATTAAACATGACTTATGAATACAAACTCCCCTTTGCCATATTTTACAAACTCTCATTTGCCATATTTTGTTGAAACCATTATCAAAACTGACTGGTATCCAGGTGCATCCCATCAGTTGAGTGGATGGAGAGGGGGTGACATTCATACACACCTATGATTAAATTTATGTTGCTTATAAATCCGAGATGCGATTTTTAGGCTTAATTTGTTAAGTGTGTGGCTTGACAGGTATCAAAAGTTCTATTTTTATATGTTTGTGTGTATACATAGATATAGATATATATAGAGAGAGATAGGGAGATCTGTAAGATCAAGAATTTCATACATGCATTACAGAGCACCAAAAAACAAGCCTTTCCAAATTAAATACACAAAAGATGTAATTTCATAAAACTAAAAAATATATATTGAAAATCCTATTGAATCAAAAAAATGTGGCCTATATCTTTATGACGTGATCAGTGGTAGAATCCTGAATTTAGAAAGGTAATTGTGACGTCTGTATAATTAGAACAGGGGGAAAACCAGAAATACACCAAGATCTGTTTTTGTTCCGCGTGGAAAACAGTCGCGTGTCTGTGAGCTCGGTCAGTTGCTCACACGCCCCTCCGACTAACCTATCCAGTGGAGCGCCTCGGTCTGGGGACTTCATTTCCCACAATCCAGCGGAGCTCGCCCTTGCTCTCTGGTGTCTGTGTATTCCAAACAGCATGAAAGGTGCAAGTTATCTTACTCAGTTTTCGTGCACCTGAGGCGAGTTAAGAGAAGACACACTCTCGAACCTTGTGGCTTTCGTCGTGGGAGCTTTGTGGCAACTTTTTCAGCTGAAAATGCATGTGTTTACAAGCAGCAGCGTGGCGTGCTTGATCACAACCAGTTTACTTACCCAGCTCTCCTAACGACAGCTAGCCTAACCCTGCTAGCACTGGCATTCAACTCAACCCAAGGGGAGTGGTTGTCCCACTGGCATTTTAGTGACCAGAAAAAGTCGTGCTGTGTGTAATTTGGAGGAGAGACAGGTGCAGGAACGGCCTTTGTCATCAGGAAGGTGAGTCAAAGCATGAATTTAATCCAGAAACTTTATACTTGGTTAACATTAGCTGCTAACTTGCTTGCTAAACCAGTTCTGCACTGGTGTGTGTGTGTGTGTGTGTGTGTGTGTGTGTGTGTGTGTGTGTTTGGGGTCATTCTTGGTCCATTCTGTTGTTGTTTACAGAGAACAGGACAGTGTTTGGTGTGTAAACAGGTTAGTCTTATAGGGGTCACTGTGTGACTTTATAAAGGTGTGGTCACTTCACCTCGAGAAGGTGTCACACTGCGTCTCTGTCGCTGTCTTAAAGTATAATCCATTGGACTCTAAACTGCCAGATATGCACAGCTTCTAGCACTTCAAGGGTTAGTATCTAACAGATGAGATCAGTCTGTGATAAAGGTGTATGTTTTGCTCCTAATAGCTCTTCAAAGGTCAAGATAGGAGGCCAAGCTGGGTTTGATTAGCTGTAGGCCTAAATGACAGCAGACTGACAGTCCCAAAACTGTTTTATTTACCGTATTTTTTGTTACATTTTTATTTACCATATCTTGGCCTAAAGGTGTCATTGTGTTAGACTTGACTTACATATTAAGGTGATTCCTTGTTTAATCACTGGCTTGAAAAGTCTGTTTTGATAAGCAAACTTGCTTCCTTTCCTGGGAACAGCAGGCCGTTTGTGCTGGGGAATTTTCTAGCAGTCCAGTCCATTTTATCAGGTAATAAGAGCCTAAAGCAGCGCACCAGTGACTATAAAAGCCTTGGCAGGGTGGCTGTAAGGTGACCCACAAGAAGAAAAAAGGGGAGAAGTGCAAGGAGTAATGGAGTAGAGCATGACTGATATTGTTCACACCCATGCACACATAACCATATCTGCTGTAAAACTGCCCATGCTGTTTGGTGTACATCTATTTTTAGCACTTTGTCTATTGTATATTTAGTATTTTTTGTTACCACCACCACCACACAGGGGTGTAACAATGCATCAAAATATCATAGCAATGCAAAAAGGTGACAATATGTATCATGGAGAATAAACATTCTATTAATTATGATATTTGATGTATCTGCATTGTTTGTAGTGTCCAACCAGTGCCAGTCAACAACCCAGTCCATCACGGTTCATATATCAACTCTCTGTCCCCCAACGTCCAGCTCTAGTTTCAGTAGTATATTGTGCCACCACTGAATGCAATCATCATTTTCTTAATTCATATTTTATTGTAATTATTGTGAGAATTTTGGATTGTTTTTAGTCATACTTTATATATCACGTGTTGACTATTGAACTGAATCATTACGCCCCTGCCAACACATGGAAAATGTACATCAGTGCTTGCCCAATACAGATCAAGAAATTCTGTCAAGTGTCTGAATAGACACATTTGACAACAGATATATGCATGACTGTAATGGTAACAGCTTGGAGAACACATTTTCTGATTCGATACAGCTAACAATTCTAAGGTCAAGTTTCACTTTGATTTTTGATTTTATGTCTTTAAAATATGTTGCATCTATAGATTTCTACACTCTATGTACACTGGTTCAACCAATAAAAATACACATTTTATTTCAAAAGAAAATATTACAATGCATGTCCTTGTGCAAAATTGTGATCCTATAAAACAGGGCCCAAATGTGTTTAATGAAACATGACACGTGTCTTGTAAAACAACTGTTAACTAACTTCTGTCTTTGTGCTAAAACACCTTTAGAGGGCAGTTGTGAGTAATGTTTGTTTATTT
Source organism: Brycinus macrolepidotus (assembly GCA_037974445.1). Lineage (NCBI taxonomy): Eukaryota > Metazoa > Chordata > Actinopteri > Characiformes > Alestidae > Brycinus > Brycinus macrolepidotus. The sequence goes on from JBBPCZ010000042.1 coordinate 32,065,788, forward strand.
GAGCTAGAGCTAAGTTCAGTTGGGAGCTATTGAATATGGACAACCAGGAAACAAGATAGATTATCAATGTTTTTGGCCACTTTAGGGCTGTACTTTAATAAATGCATACTATAAACAATAAAAGACAATGAACTTGTTAGTTACAATTACTTATATGCATTGACAGCTACAGTTTCATGATGGTGGCTAGGTTTAACAGCATTAAATTTGAGGTGCTGTTATGAATGGTTTTTCAATTAGAAATGTACTAAAATTGTGACAGTCCTGAGCCAGATGTACTGAGTTTCTTATTGTGGGACATCAGCATTGTGTGTGCACCAGTGTGGAATGTAGTTATAAAAGGGGTTAGAGGGTTGAAGGGTTCAGAGACTGTTTTCAGTTCCCTGTCGCCGACCCATCCGATGAGACATGCTGGCCTCCGTTTCCCTAACAACCCTGCCCTCCCTCAGCTGATTTTTCTCTCCCTTCATGTCTTTTTATTCCACCAGCCCCATGCCCATCCCACATGACTCCTCTGTCCAAGTCCAGTTTTCTAAGCTGTCACGAGAGTTAACAATTAACGCTTAAAATAAACAGTTAACGCTTACAATAGAGGAAGAGAGAGGAAGAGAGGAAACCTTTCACCCAGAGAGCCTCCAGTGCAGAAGGACAGTGTCTGATCGCTATGCTGCCCTCATTCTTGGTGACTGAGAATATCATTCACCATTTAGGCCTGTTGGGTCAGGTTCACTTGAGCCACACCATGAGCACATGCGGGCCTTCCATTCACACATATCTCAAAGTGTCATGTGTTTCTGTGGGCGTTTGATAGGATTACTGAGAGATTTCTGCTCTCACTCTCTGCTGTGTAATATGATTAAAATCATGATATTTGAGTACTTTTCCACAATACACGGTGTGTAAGTTGATTCGTGCTAAATGTGCAAGCAAAATGGTAGTACCACATTTAAAATGGCTTGGAAAAACTTTTTTAACATTTGTAATTGGACACGTTTATAAACAGCTGGCTAAAACAAATGAATATAATTAGGTGAATAGCAATGGGTTGACATCCAGTCAGCTACTTGTTACTAGTGGAGCAGTCACTGTACAGTGCACTTTATAACTGCAAACATTTAATTTTATGTGATATGCATAAAATTTGTAACTGAAAACATACATTAATTTGTGAGATCTTGCTGATGCGAGTTTTCTTTCTTTCATCCATACTCACAACTTGAGAGCTAACAGCGCCCCCTTTGTGGAGAATCTGCTAAACACAGCTTTATAATGACCATGTTTATCCTTGACACTACAAACGTATCAGTAAGCAGATTTATTGAGAACATAATATTTAATCTACTGATTCAATTTCTGTGCAGTTCACACAGTTATACTGTATACTGTATATGCCTATAATTCTATTTATTTTAGGTCTGTAATTGTTCTGTTTTCTTATTACACATTCAGTTGTTCAGTGCACTAGAAATATTTCATCATGATGAAGTATTAACATATTGTAATATTGGTAAGCCCTAGTAGTAAGGTTATGTGACCAAAGCATTGTCGTTCATAGGCCTGCCTTTTCTGCACTTAAATAATTCAGTGACTTTGCTAGATTCTGCTATTTTTGGACTCCTGCCATGCACTGCCCTTTTAGATGCGGTTTGATGCTGTGGGTTATAGATAGACTGTTTATTGTTTGCTCCTCTGATGTGTCCCAGTAACCTAGCACTCGGTAGCATTTTGCACAAGCTGTTTCTTGATGATAATAAAACGTCTTAGGTAGAATCAGGTTAATCTACGACACATTTTACCTTTAGGCCTGGTGATTCTTCAGTAGGGAAATCAGGCATATCTGAACACAGTGTAGAACAATAACTGGAACGTAAGCTTTTCTTTGTAGGTCTCTGCTGACTTCAAAGGACTTCACAGAAAATCTTACTGGAAACCAGTGTGCTTCCTAGTGATAACAGACTGAGTGTATGTTCAAAAGAGGGTTCTTTACGTGTTTAGTGTTGCAGTGTTTATCTCTCTCCAAATACCTACTGCCTACTGTAGTGTTGTCACGGTACCAAAATTTCAGTATTCGGTACCAATACCAGTGAAAATCCACGGTACTCGGTACCAATT
>JBBPCZ010000042.1:32071236-32081509 GCA_037974445.1 Brycinus macrolepidotus
CTCGTTGCAGGACAACTTTTTCGCGAGTGAAACTGCAATTTTTTTCCTTGTTTCTGTGAAGTGTGAACCCCAAGAAATTATTATTCCCTGCTTTGTTGAATGTTTTACTAGTTTTCCCCCCCCATTAGCAGTGCTGTGTCTTCATTTTTTAGTAATTTTCTCGATTTTTCGCAGGGACCTGGAACGGATTACACGATTTCCCATAGAAGTCTACGAGAAATTGTGTTTCGCACAAGGATCTCCCCGCATAACGCAATCCGTTCCAGTGTTCCTTGTACCACTGTAATATCCCTGCAACGCGCTTTATTCCGATTCTTCCATTTTTGTAGCTCTGTCTGCATCAATGTAATCGGTGTACCAGGAAATCATGCATTGACAAAAGTTCCCTTTGCTTGGAATGCAATTTGTGATTAAATGCGTTATTTTTTTTTAAATTAATTAATCGCAATTGACGCGTTAAATTCCCACCCCTAATATATATATATTTATACATGTATGTATACACGTGTCAGACCGCAAAGTGCATCGCAGCTTGCAGCTCACACTCAGTCCTCGTAAAGAAGGGTTGTGTTTCACCCACTGAAGCTGCACTGTCAGAATCTGCATACCAACCTAAGCCCCATTTCTGTAAGGTCATGCCTGTTGCTATCAGATGACAGCACTTTGGGAACATCATGCAACTAATGTTAGCAGATAAGCCTAAGTAGAAAAACAGTAACAGTATTATGATGTATACAGTGATGACAGATGTTTTTCTAGTTTATGACTTGTGAGTGGAAACTTGTTGAGCACAGAGGTCTTAATGCTCTCCCCAGATTGTGAATTTAAACATCTTGTAGGACATAAATGAATCGGACATAACATCTTTGAATTACCATCTGTAATTATACCATCACATGATGATTTTCTTAACAACTGTGACTTCTTATGTTGAATAGAGTATTTTAGTAGCCTTTATGACAACTGACACCTTTTGGAATAATGTAGTTTTATGTGAGTTGTCATAAAAGGTTTATGCAGGTGTCATGTAGCCGTATAAATGTTGGTCTTGTGTAAAGTGTTACTGTATTTTCTCCTTATCATGCTGCTCAACTTCACCTAGGGTTGGTTTCTCCATCAGGAATTAAGCCCAGTACTGGGCTGCATTTTATTTTCAGTAGAGAATCTCCATTGAGAATGCTGTGGAATCTAGGACTAGGCTTAGTAAATGTCTGGAAAACCCACCCGTAATGTTGTTAATGGCTTGGTTTGGCATGTCACAGGCATACCATACAGTACCTTGATGCCTGGCACTCAATAACCTCCCTGCTCTCTCTTACAGAGCTTTGCCTCCTGTGCCACGACTCTTGGCTGGCTCACTAGCTGGCACCACTGCCGCCATGCTCACTTATCCTCTTGACATGGTCCGTGCCCGCATGGCCGTCACGCCGAAAGAGATGTAAGATACATTGATCCTTGAGGGGATCCATCTTTTGAGAAAATGTATAAATAACTGATAAAAATGAATGGTGAATGAATGAATGGTGTTGATGGATGGTTAGAATTATTCACAGTGGTTTTCTGTAAATGTTAACCACTGTAGGATTTAGGATGTAAATGTTCGCTACCTTTTCTATTTTAAATTCAACAAATAAGCATGTAGAGCTTTGGATGAAACGGATGTAATTTTCAGCTATTCTACTTTGCAATACTGGATTGATATTTAGCAGAGATATGAAACAGAGTAAATGATTCTGAATGGTGGTAACCACTGTATTGAGTGTTTTTTGTTTTGCGACCCTCAGGTACAGTAATATACTGCATGTATTTGTACGAATCTCTCGTGAGGAAGGGCTCAAGACGCTGTACAGGGGATTCACCCCAACTATGCTGGGAGTAGTCCCCTATGCAGGACTCAGCTTCTTTACCTATGAAACACTCAAAAAACTCCATGCAGGTATTGTGTTCTACCATAATATGTGTCTGTTATGTATTGTGTTTACCACAGTTCTTGAAAATCCTCAAAAGCTTCAGAATTTAGAGAAAAAAATACAAAATACAAGTTTTGCTTCAGTATCAGCCCTTAAAGAACATGTCATGAGTTATTTAATGAATGTAATGAAACCTAAGATACACCGATCAGCCATTACATTAAAGCCACCCACCTAATATTGTGTTGCCTATTGTTGGCTCTTTCGATGGTGGACAGGGGTCAGCAAGCTGTGATGCACTATGTGTTTTGACACCTTTCAATCATAGCCATCATTTACTTTTTCAGCGGTTTGTACTGCCGTAGCTTTTCTGTGGGATTGAACTAGACTTCACTGCCCAAGTGCATCAATGAGCCTTTGGCGTCTATGATCCTGTAGTTAGGATGGTACTGTTCTGAGGAAAAAGGCCAGCACCATCATTTCAGACAGTTCGCACCCCGGTCACCATCTATTTGAACTCCTGCCATCAGCCAAACGTTATAGAACAATAGTCTCGCATAAGCAGACTGAGAAACAGCTTTTTCCCCCGTACTGTGGCCTCCATCACCCCCCACGCAACCCCTCACACAACCCCAACTACTCACTGATTACAATAACTTGCACTGACAATAACTCTCAGGACTATCATTTTATGTAATCACTCACTTAGGTCCAATGTTTACATCTATTTATCTGTGTATTATTATTGTTTATATATTTTTTTGAAACAGGAGAGATGCAAGTCTTAAATGTCATTGGACTTGTATAACGACAATAGAGTTTATTCATTCATTCATTCATTCTTTCATTCATACTAATCACTGCATACCAGGAACACCCCCCCCCAGACCTGCTGTTTTGGAAATGCTCTGAGACAGTCATCTAACCATCACAATTTGTCGCTCATACCCTCAAAGTCGCTCATACCCTTTCACTTTTCTGTTTTTCCTGCTTCCACCACGTCAACGTCAAAAGCTGGCAGTTCACTTGCTGCCTGATATATCCCACTCCTTGACAGGTGCCATTTTAATCAGTTAAACAATGTTAATCACTTCACCTGTCAGTTGTTTTAGTGTGATAGCTGATCGGTGTATTGTTTGCATTAAGTTAGATAAAATGAAAAGAAAACTCAGCACTTTGGATGCAAGTTTTGTCTCTGTAAAACACTGTCAGTCAAGATCAGCAGTCTTGCCAAGCTCAGCCACTCCCCCTTATACTTTTCATATAAGTGCCATGTGTTGGTTTTTCTATTTATTAATTTGCACTTGGACACTTTTGCATGACGTGCACACCTACCTTGCAAAAGTTTTCAAACGTACTTGAAAAGTTACTGAATTTTATATTTGAGGTTTTGGAAAGCCTCCCCTATTCTCGCTTAACGTGTATGGTGTCTCTTTGCTTGTTGGTATAAGAAAGAGTACCTAAAGGGGGAGTTAACGCTAGACTTTTTTTTGTATCAAGCTGCATTTTTCTCTGTTTTCAATGAGAAAGATGTGTTTTACATGCTGTTACATGCTGTCTTTTGTGTGGAGCTCTCAGGGTGTCCCAAGTTGCAAAGTAGTAACCTATGTCACTTCTATGTCGTTTTTTTAGCCAGTCAGATCAAATAGAAGTTATGGCTTCAGTGACATTTACAGTTGCTTAGTGAATAGTTTGATTTTTGCAGGAATACACTTGTAAATCACGTTTCAAAAGGGCAAGTGACAGAATCTTTCCACCTGATAGTTAACTAGCACAGTTGACTGACAGTTGCGATGCCTCACGTGTGTGATGGCAAGAAATTACTGACTAATCATCTAATTATTACAGCAGTATTGTTTATCCAGCTGTGATACCTAATCTCAGTTTTCTCTCTCTCTCTTTTTTTCCTCTCTCTCGTTCTTTCTCTCTCTCTCTCTCTTTTTCTTTCTCTCTTTCTCTCTCTCTTTCTCTCTCTGGCTATCACTCTCAGAGAAGACAGGACGAGCCCAGCCGTACTCATATGAGCGGCTGGCATTTGGGGCATGTGCCGGCCTGATTGGCCAGTCAGCATCTTACCCACTGGATGTGGTGCGTCGGCGCATGCAGACGGCCGGCGTGACGGGCCACACGTACGGCACTATCCTGGGCACCATACGGGAAATTGTGACTGAGGAGGGCATCATCCGGGGCCTGTACAAGGGCCTGAGCATGAACTGGGTCAAGGGGCCCATTGCTGTGGGGATCAGCTTTATGACCTTTGACCTCACACAAATCTTCCTGCGCAAAGTGGGCTATAGCTCACGGTAACCTGGTGGGGGCGACAGAGAGCCACAGAGTAACAGCCCATGAGAGAACAGCAAATTTCAGCAGAGTAACACAAGGAGCAAGGTTCCTGCAAAGTGACAGAAACGGACTTGGGGAGAGACTTAAGCTGTGAAACAGATTTCTGCCTCCATCAGAGGTGGCAGTTGGATGAAAAAAACACAGGGGGCTTCTTTCTGCCCATTTCGAGATAAGCAAAGGAAAAAGTTTCTTTAGCAGCACCTTTAATATTGCTCATATGCTGAATATGGAGCAAATTGGGTCCCTTAACTGATGCGAAGGCACGGAGATTAGACTGAAAATGTGCAGAAATGCATGTTTATGCATTATCAGTGCTCCGAAACGAGATGTTTTTAGTGATTTCGTTTTCTGCTGAATCGGTCAGTACACACTGTGTGTGTATATGTGTGCGTGTGTGCCCATGTGGACAGACTGACAAAATGAATGTTATGTCCTGGATAAGCCCCTCCTCCTCTACACTGCCATCTCACAAGTGTCCAAGCGCAGCAACATTCAGGGTGTCCTCTAAGTGCAATATCTTAATTCTTTTCATGTCCATATCATTCTGCCACTAGCATGGAAACATCTTTTCTTTCTTTTTCTGTTGCTCTCCTTTTTTAAACATGGCTTTCTTGTCGGCCTTCTGCCTTGTGAAGTACGATGAATGAGTTGCCTTGACTGATTGACATTAATTTAAGCAAAAAAAAAAAAAAAAAAAAACCCATAAAGTCAGTTTTCCCTCATATGAGTTCAGTTTCAAATGAGATGGAGATGCACCAAAGTGGGATCACTTGGTAGTAAATGAACCCATAGTGAAGCAGCAGTAAAGACTGTATATTGAAGCAAAAAGCCTCAGCGGAAGTTTAGAGTTGCTCACTGTTGATAAATAGCACCCACCATTAAGTGTGTCCACTGCTTCTATCTTTAGCCTGTGCTATAAGTGTAGCCACTCAAGCCATTGAGTGGTCAGTGCAGCTGTGTGTGTATGTGCTGGTTTGTGGCAGTGAGCTGACCAGGTGCGCCCATCTATGTACTGCTGTGGGCAGTGGAAATGCAGTTTGGGTCAGTGTCTTGCTGAGAGAAGGGTGTCTTATGGAATGTGTCCTCATTTTACTCTTGTATGTGGCTTTCTTGCCCTAAGCTCATGAGGAATGCCATGGTCCATACTAAGTCATTGCACTAAGACAAAGTTCTTTCCCAGTTTTAGTCCAGGAAGGCCTTTGTCCAGCACAATTTGGTCGTTTTCCTGCTTAGGCAAACCAGATTTAACCCATGGTTGCACAGTATATTGTTTGCGCGATATTGCCCTTGGCAATAGTGAGGTCACCAAAGCCTGAGATATGCAAATAAGCCTTTGAACAAAGCACTAAATGTTTTGCTTTTATGTGACATCACTATTTCTCAGACACTCCTGATGACGTTGCTGCAATAATTTTAAGGAATTTGTGTTTTCTAACAAATCCCACATCATTTTGATCAAAATAGCGCAGGCCATGTCATGTTAATGGAATATTCTGACTTTTTTCAGCTTAACTTCTATCTGTCCCATCTGCACCATATGGTTGAATGCCATGGACTGTGATTTCCCTGTAGTTTGATAAGAACAAAAAACCTGATAACTAAAACACAAAGTTGATGCATCTGCCCACTGGCTTCTATCATAAATGAATTTCAAGTTAAGTGGCTTTCTGATTTTTTATTAAATACAGGAAAGCTTGTCGAAATCATTGTCTGTGGTAAATGACTGTATTCTACAGCTGTGACAGATGAAAAGAGTTGAAAAATTGTGAAGTATTACTTTAGCAGTTCACGTATATTGTACATCACAATAGCAACATGCAGCCGTGTAACTGCAGTTTAGATATTTTGTCTATATTATGCCTCCCTACTCAGCAGTTAGTTACCAGTGAGTGGTGCTTGGGCCCCTCTGTACTTAGACTTGTGTGTTGTACAAGTCTGGCTGGAAGATGAAAGTAAATATACACTAAGTGCCTACAATGAAAGAACAAAAACACATACTTTGTTCAAAACTCCCACTCATCTCAGAAACTGATGACTCCATCTTAAGTACCATGTGACAGTGCTCTGAAACTGTCATTAATAGTGCAATAGGTAAAAACGCATTTGATGAGTATTGTGGTTTTCATCGAAACTGCATGATTCTTTATTGTGCAAGTTCCAACAATTTGCTGTTAGGTGGTTTGTTAACACATTGCAAATAATACCATTGTATTTGGTAACTCATATGACTAACTATCATCTCAGCCTTCTGATGGAGTGCTATTGTGAAGTATTAATATATCTGCTTTTATTTACTTCCATCCGTAATCCACTGTCATTCAGTGGTTTGGAATATTATGAATTATTAGGACTAGTACTCTATGAGCCTTGAACATTGTCTCATTCGGACAAATATCATCAAATGAAATGACTTTAAAATGAACAAATGAAATGAAATAAAAAGTCTTTTAAAAAAACTCACCATAGCAGTCTACTAATAGACAATCACACTATGCCAAAGCACAGTTCATGTATTGTGGGCCTGTTTTATCCAGTGTAATGGCATTTTGTTGTTGTTGTTGTTAAATCTAAATAATCCAAAAGGCAAATTAAAACATGCCTTAAGGTGGTTAGTTGTATAACTGTACAAAATGCTTTAAATATTACCATACCACTCTTTGGGGAAGGTGAAGTTTTACAGTGTAAACTCATAAGATGATGATGTTTCATTTGTCCCTCTGTTAGTAACCCAACTGTTTCAGATGTCTTTGACTTCTTCAAGTGTAAATGTATCTAATCCCTTAATAAGATGACTGATTTTAAGGCTTCTGACCTCAAGACTAGTTCTGTAAATTTTAAAGTATTGTGCCAACTGAATGTACATTAAACTAATGAGACTGCAAGAGTTCAGTGTTGCTGTTGGATGGAAATTATAAGTATTCGATTGATATACATGCACTGCACACTAACAAATATTTCTGAATTTCCATATTCTAGTGTATTTAGTTCTTCAGAACTGATTGAGACTGTTTAAAATGACAGTCTACACAAATGTGCTGATCCACCTCTGAAGGGTTTGTTGCTGTGAAATTACTAGTACAATGCACTAGGTGGCATCACTTGATTTCAGTTAAACAAGGTACCCTTTGTCCCTCCAAACAGCCTGTGTTTAGTTTTCCAGCACTGCCCATACTAGAACATCCAACATCTTCAGCACTGTATCCACTGCCTCTGTATTTGGTCATTTGTATACAGGCAACACAACCACTAACACTACACCTCTGCATTTCTATTACATCACTGGCAGCACAAAGAAGCAGTTTTCAGCTATGAATCTAGCTATGAAGGCTTAAAATCCAACTTGTTTTTGGTTGAACTTTTAACATTAAAATGGTCAATTTTTAGAAGCTAAATTTCAGGGATTGGGCTAGGCCCCTTACTTCCAGTGAAGTACAATCTTAATGCTTCCGCATACCAAGACATTTTGGATAACGCCATGCTTCCAACTTTGTGCCCCAGTGCACAAAGCAAGGTCCATAAAGACATGGTTGGATGAGTTTGGTGTGGAAAAACCTGACTGGGGCGCACAGAGCCCTGACCTCAACAACATCCAACACCTTTGGGATGAACTGGGGCGGAGATTGTAAGCCGGGCCTTATAAATGCTCTACAGAATGAATGGACACAAATTCCCACAGAAACAAAATCTTGTGGAAAGGCTTCCAAAAAGAGTGGAAGCTGTTATAGCTGCAAAGGGGGACCAACTCCGTATTAAAGTCTATGTATTTGAATGCTATGTCATAAAGGTCCCTGTTGGTGTAATGGTCAGGCATCCCAATACTTTTATCCATGTAGTGTGTGTATACAAATATCAAATTCAATAAATAAGTAAATAAATAATAAAAGTTCAGACTTATGCCAGGTCAGAAGTAGCTATTTAAGTACTGAGTAACTAAACGAACTGCTGTTTAGCTATTTTATGCATCTTGCATAGAAATTCACATTTTTGTATTCCTGGTCTAGTAAAATAAAATGACAAACCTCAAGAACAAGTGAAAAGTACATACTGTACTCAAGTAAAAGTATTAGCATTTGAAAACCTGTACTATGCAACCTTCTAAACGCTTTACTTGAAAAACTGAAAAAAATGGAACTGTTGTTGCTACTCACTTTTCTGTGCACATTAGAGGCGCTTCCCTTCTCTATCTTAACAATTCAGAGTTTAAAAAAAGCTGGAATAAAAATAAATTGCTAATGTACGATGTGCCAACAGATGGCGCTCCATAACTGAGCAAGAGGTGGCGCCTTATTTCTGCCTGTGACCTGAACTTGACCTTCACGTAGACACTCAGTGAAAAAGGTCCAAACTGGGCTGCTCTTCTTGATGTTTTGGACCTTGAGTTTGTAAATAATGCTAGTGAAGCTTTTCAGTAGTGCTGCAAGTTGCAGTCAGTTTACTGAATGCTTTGCTGTACCAGCAATGCCATTGTGTCAAGTGTACATTTAGTGCATTAAGCGTGCATTGAAGGTACAGCCAACATATGCAATGTGCTCTTTCTGCTTTCCCTGGTCAGCTAATGTTCTCCTGGATAGATCTTACAGCAGCTATTATTATAAGGCACATATGGAGGTAAGTGGTGTATTAATAGAAACATATGTTACAGCAAAAAAGTGAACACTCCAGCTACATCTGACTCAAAATTCATGATCTGCTATTTCGGCCTTATATTCAAGGATTCAGTGAATGAACAAAGGTGCTGGACATGGAAAAGGAGGTGAAATAGAAGCTGTTGTTGTGTGGGGGTGGGTTTAAACACACCACAGGGCATGCGTTGGGTGGAGCCAGTGGATGCGGTTGCCATAGGTACTTCGAGCAGTGCCAGATGAAGGAAAAATGTATTTGCATGTATTCAAATTTCTCATGAATAATTTACAACACGGCATCCCAGCACTGCGGATGGATAGATGCTGGTGTTCACATGTACACACACACACACACATCTCATCTGCTGCTTTAGCAGGCCACGGTTTATCTAAGGAGAACCATCCAAGGTATGCTATGTTATTATAATACATTTGAGATTTTTATAATGGTTTTATGCATTCAAATCTCATTGATTTATTTTATATATTTATCTCTGCCTTTCTTTATAAAATTATTCCGCAGATGCTGATGGAGGCCCTCTGCAGATCCCCTGGTAGTGTGTTTCAAAGAATTTAGAAAATGAGGGTACTATTGTGTATGGGCCTCATATCATTGTGTTTTATGGGGAGTGTCTGACAAATTGATATTCCAGAGCTGATGCCGTCTAGTTCCACACCTGAGTGTCTGAGGAAACCACATTGTGTTACCAAATGTATGGCTACATGTTTTAAGCATCTGATCTTCATGCCTGTACTACATTCTTCTTCATTCTACAGTATCAAATGATATTGTCTTATTGGTTCCTTCTATTGCCTGTAAAGTGATGTAAATAATGGACAAGCAGGGGATTGGGGGGATTTATCAGAGGGAGCGGCCAAGATGGGAGATGGGAGGTCTCCATTTTGCCCATTTGAAAGGCCAGTGGGCAAAAAAAACAGCCCATAGTCTTATTCTTGCTTAAATGTACAAGTGTAGTAATGATACATTTTTGATAATGTAATCTTTTAATTGTATGAAAATTTTGGTATATCATACTGTTTTTTGGGAATGATAAATCTTTATATGTATATTTAACAGGGGGAATACACCTCAGTATTATTATTTCATCCTGTAAATGTGCCACATTTTGCAATCTTTTCCACTTCTGATTTACTAATCTACTATTTTTCTACTGAGACTAATCTCAAACTCAAATAGCCTAATAATAAAACAATCGTAATAAAAGAACCCTAGTGCTCTTTAAAAATAATAATGATGAAATCAATTTTTTTGTGTGCAAATATATATATAAATATCTATCTATCTATCTATCTATCTATATTTTTATCTCTCTCTCTCTCTCTCTCTCTCTCTCTCTCTCTCTATATATATATATATATATATATATATATATATAT
>JBBPCZ010000042.1:32102914-32123996 GCA_037974445.1 Brycinus macrolepidotus
CTTCTTTACACACACACACACACACACACACACACACACACACACTGCTCGCCACTCTAACTGCTCTTTATTTGTTTCCCCTCTGGTTAACTCTGACAATTTGTCACCATGGCAACCTCCCCTCCTCTTCTCTCCTCTGCATCCCTCATACCAGGCCCGAGGTGGAACTCACCTCAGGGAGAGAGAGAGGGAGAAGGAAAGGCTGAGATGAAGAGGGAACAGGAGCAAATGGACAAAGCAAAAGAGAGAGAGAGAGGCATATATATATATATATATATATATATATAGAGAGAGAGAGAGAGAGAGAGAGTGTTAGCGTGTGTGCAAGAAGTGGATCGTCTAAGGATTTTGACATAATGTTTGCTGATGTTAGTGCAGAATACATGCATGCTGAAATAAGTGACCCACACGGTTAAAATAGAAGACTTGTCAGAAGTTTCATCAAGGGGTTATTTGAGCCTAACTTTGTTTTATTTTGGAATGCGTGGAGAGTACAGGGCAAACTACCAATTTTTACCAATGTGGCACTTCTTTAGAATTTCAACTCTATTTGAGCTCCTGAGTGTTGGCCCCATTGGTATTTCAGATTTGATTCCTGGTAATGCCACAGCAAACCGTGGCCAGGAGTCTAAGAGAACATAATCAGCCTTGATCTCTCTGGGTGACCGATCCTTTCCCAGGATCACTCAGCAGAAAGCTAGTTAAGTCAGGCCTGTTAGCTGATGACTTGGTGTTCTTAGCTGAGTTCGTGTTCTACTTCAAGCATGTTGACCTGTGCAGTGATGTATGTGTTTGCAGCACTTCGAAAAGATTTGGTGGCACTTTGTGTCTCAGGGAAAGGATTTGCTGTTCATTTTTGAAGCACTGTGTGATGAGATAGACCTAGCTAGCTGGTGAAATTAGACCTAAATTAAAGACAAGAAATTAGTAAAAATCCAAAAAGACTCATTTTAGATAACCATCCTTTTACGTACCTACCTGTCATGCAAAAGGTTTAAATGGTTTCTCTTTTAACTGAATTATTAAGAATAACAATACACGGAACAGCATTAGTTGGTTGACATACTTTTAGCAGCTCTTTTAGCAGCTAGAAAAAAGGCAATTGCAAGAAAATGACTAAATCCAGAGCCACCCATTGTTAATGAATGGATGAATATAATACATAATATATACATAATAGGAAAGTTTATCAAGGTTCCAGTGAAATTAATGGAATCAAATTAATCATAAGGTTGGATTTTTGTTGAATTTGTGAGAATATGAAGGTGTAATGTGCACTAATCAGCCACAACATTAAAACCACTGACAGGTAAACTGAATAACATTGATTATCTCATTACAGTGGCACCTGTAAAGAGGTGGGATATATTAGACATGAAGTGAACAGTCAGTTTTTGAAGTTGATGTGTTTGAAGCAGGAAAAATGGGCAGGTATAAGGATCTGAGCGACTCTGACAAGGGCCAAATTGCCATGGCTGGGTGATTGTAATGGCTGGTTGACTGGGTAAGATCATCTCCAAAGTGCCTCCCAATGTGTGTGTGGGAAGCAAAGACTAGCCTGTCTGGTCTGATCTGACCGAAGAGCTACTATAGCATAAAGTGCTGAAAAAATTAATGCTGGCTATAATAGAAAGGTGTCAGTTCACACAGTGCATCACAGCTTGCTGCGTATGGGGTTGTGTAGTCACAGACCGGTCAGAGCACCCATGCTGACCCCTGTCCACCCCTGAAAGCATCACAACTGAACCAAGGAACAATAAAAGAAGGTGGTCCAGTCTGAAGAACAATATTTCCTTTTACATCATGTGGAAGGCTGGGTTGCTTTAAAAAAAAAAAGAGATTGCACCAGGATGCATCATGGGAATAAGACAAGCCAGCAGAGGCAGTGGGATGCTCTGGGCAATGTTTTGCTGGGAAACCTTGGGTCCTGGCATTCATATGAATGATACTTTGACACATTCTACCTAAATGTTGTAGACCCCTTCATGGCAACGATGTTCCCTAAAGGCACTGATCTCTTTCATAATAAGTGTAAAGTGACCATTTTGTCACACATGAACTTCTTCTCTGCAATTAACCCATTCACCCAACCAAAGCAGCAAGCAGCCAGGAACACAGCACCCAGGGAGCAGTGTGTGGGGACAGTACCTGGCTCAAGGGAACCTCAGAGGTGCCACTAGCAGTCTTGGGATTCAAACCCACGACTTTCTGTTCGCAGGGGCAACGCCCTAACCACTAGGCCACCAGCTGCCTAATACCCCTGCAATCCTGCAACAATAGCTCATCAGTGGTTTAAGGAATGTGACAAAATCTCAAGGTGTTGACTAGATCCAGTCGAAGATCAATGGGATGTGCTGGACAAACTACTCTGATCCAAAAAGGCCCGACCTCAGTACAGGACGTACAGGACTTGAAGGGTCTGTTGCTTACGTCCTGGTGACAGATACCACAGCACACCTTCAGAAGTCCTGTGCAGTCCATGTCATGATGGGTCTAAACAGATTTGGTGGTATGAAAAAGACCTACACAATATCAGAAAGGTGATTTTAATGTTATGGTTGAACAATGTATGTTCATTTGTATTTACAATTGCCTGTCAAATACATGTTTTGCTGACACATCATCTACAGAGAGCACATTTTACTGCACAGTTACTTTTTATATGGCCAATTGTACATAGTGGGGGAAATAAAAAATGCAAAGATTATGGCACATTTAATGTTATGTTTTATTTTTTTCCCATTATGTTAAATTCAGTACATAAACAGGCAAAATAAGCAAATAAAATGCCATATTGAAGGCTAACACACTCAAGTGTCAAGCTTTAGCACACACGCTATTGATCAGGAGAGGCTGCTCACAGCTGAGAGCCAGAGCTAGCAGCAGCAGCGTTCTTTTCTTAAATGCAGCCTAAACACTTCACATCCTCAACACTACAACAGCTGCTCTTGTGAGAGCATTCCGAGAGCTACGGCGCTATACGGTTTTACAGAACATACTGTATATCTGTGTATATCTGGAGCGCATTCTCAGTTTATAATAGGCTCAGTGTAAAAAAACATTCATTTCCAAGTCAATTCAGGGTATTTCTATTGGTCCATTCACTATAAAATTCATCAGATTAATTCATCACACGCTGTAAAAATATGTAAAAAAAAAAAAAAAAAAAAGAGCTAACAAGCTTTGTAATCTTAACATTGAAGTACAACTGTAATTAATGCTGATGGTTTTTCAATTTGAAACTGAAAACAGATATCCTTTTTCTAAGTGTGTTTCTAAAAAATACAGCCCACTGCTGAACCTGGTTGTTAGGTAATTTTACCGTTATAGTATGTCATCTTATAATGTCTTTTTAGTACCCAACACTCATGTTTAAAATGGACATCATGGATATAATCTGGAAGCTTTAATTTTTAATAACTCTCAAGAAATTTTGAACGAACTGACACTCAAGTGTATTTACCACTAAAAACATCCTGCCATAGAGATTTGGCTGCAAAGTTAATTCTTTACCATTCGATTTCCTTTAAAACACAAATCCAGCAGAAAGTACTCAGGAGACTCTTTAAAAACTCAATAAGTCTGGAGTTTATTTAGTGGTCTGGTAGGAAAGAAGCAATCCATTGGAACATGGATGATGTATTCCCAAGCTTTACTAGCTAATCTGTGTATTGCTAGGGAAATTTTCTACAAGCCTGATAGAGAGAGAGGGAGCGATGGAAAGAGAGAGAGTGAGAGAGAGGGAAGGGCCATTGAAACAGCAGGGACCATACGCTGGATCCTCTCGCTGCCTTAACGGTCTATACATTCCCGCACAAAGCACACACTGATTGGCACTAAGCATCCTCGCATTGAACTAATTAGAGGGAGTCCTCTACTATTCTTCATTTCCATTTGAATCCAGGGAGGGGAAAAAAAGGAAGAAAGGCAGAGAGGAGGTAGCGAGGGGGAGGTGAACGCAACATGCTGATTTGTATTTACTCAAAGGACGGGGGCTTGTGTCTTTGAGTTTTCCTGGAACATAAAGAAGGATAAACAAGGCATGGGGGAGCTAATTGAGCGTGACGTGGCTGTGGGCGCATTCTGCAGGGGGAGCCCTGGTGAAGAGGGCTTCCAACGCTAGGCCTGCCCAAGGCCCTGCTTTTCTACTAATGACCACCACGTTATGCTAATAATGCTAAGGAGGTAGAGTCGGCGGATCCAAAAGGGACGGGGGAGCTTCTTTACTTTGACAAGCGCGTTTGCAAGCCACCTTTGATATTATGCATTGTAATGCACCACCCTGACAGTACAAAGCCATAAAAGAGGCAGAGAAAGAGTGGGAGGACGCTACTGTTTTGTACTTTAGAAGTGCTGTTGCTTCCCCAGTGGACACAGCAGGGAAAGCTAGCACCATTGACCACAGAAAGTCTTACAATTCATTACAGAATTAATGACACTCTCTCATGATACTGTGCATATCGCTTAATAATATGCACTTTAACACAGAATAGCCAGCTGCTAGCAAATGCCCACTGACTTTAATTATAGGTGTTTTTTAGTCACAGGCTTTCTGTTCTTTATAGTGCAGGAAGATGATTATTGTTTTGTATCTGACTACACAGCTTACATGTAGCAGATTAGGTTGAAAACTGGTAAAAACCCTTAAACTTCAGGCCTTTTATGATGTGTAAGTACCCCTTATAACATCTTATAATGTATTTATTAACTGCTGTGAAGCTAATCTGTACATTATGTACTTATGCAAGTAAGGAACTGGAATGTGGATCCACATATCTCCTTTGGGCTTTAATGGGTTGATTAAGGTGTTTTCTTCAGGGTTTGCTTTTTTAGGGTTGAATTGGGTTTGGGTATTTTTATATTGGCACCCTGGGTCCAATTGCAAATGATTCACTTAGACATGCTTACACTTCTTCAAAAAAGAACCTAATTACAGAACATCTCATGAGGAATATAGTAACAGAAATGGTCCAAAATCTCATTTTGTCAGTGTACATAAAGGTTACGAAGTTTGTTTCCATTTTTTTGTAAAATTTCTGTTTTGGAGTAACGAGGTTTTGGATGGTGGCACGGATATTAGTTAGTTTTTTTTTTTTTTTTTTTTTCTTGAGCTTTTCTTCAGCGTTCAAAGTCTAAGATGTGGAAATACTCCCAGCCCCCATTTCTATGTCCTTTGCACACACAAACACACATACACACATACCCTCTTTTGGCCCCCCATTATGGACATAGATCACAGATCTTATTGAATGTCCTTCAGAAAGACATTCCAGCTGCTAAGTTGCTATGTGTTCCACTAACAGACCCCAATACACCACCCCCCCACCTCAGGCCAGTTTGAGTTGAGCTGTTCTTTCTGTCTCGCTAGATCTGTCTGCCCCTCACACACACACACACACACACACACACACACACACACACACACACACACACATTCAGACTTGTTCTTGAGTCACAGACAGATCATGTGCTAGGCCAAGTTTGCCCGACTGGTCTACTAACTGACAAAATCAGTGTCAGACTGTTTTGCAAATGTAAGCAAAACACTAACATGAACATGAAGGTCATCTAAATCAAAACAGTTGAATATTTTCCTGATTAATCAAGTAAACTGCGTGTTAAAAATGACCGAATTATTGTTAATGACTGTTAATTACTGTCTGCAATTGTTTAGCTTTCAAGTACGTTGTTATTGTTTGGCCTTTTTATTACTCTGATTACTCGCAATTCCAGCTCTACAATTAATTGACAAAATAACCAACAGATTACTCAGATATTAATATAATTCAGCAATTATATTAATATAATTTCATCTAAAATTTTCATTTTCATGCATATTAATTTTTATTGAGAGACTACATTTTAACCAACTTTTTAAATTAAGTAATCATGACAGTGCTAATCATTTGAAGGGGGTGACATTCTAAACAGAATAAATAAATAAACATAATTTTATTTACTCATGTTTGAACACTTACACTTACAAAATAAATCAATAAAAAATAATGAATTGTTCTTTGGAGCCATCAAAGAACCACTTTAGGTTCCCTAAAGAACTTTTGAATAAGGCACATAAGTGTGAAGGACCTTTTTAAAGGTTTAAAGAAACTCCAAATTATATTAAGGTTCTGTACTAATTAACATTTTTCCCCATAGAAGTGCACATTTAAACTTTTATTTTAATAGGGCATATTTTTATAGAGTAATGTGCCCTAGTTGTCTGAGAGAGGGACAGATGTCCATCACTGGACTTTCTGGATGTTTTCTCTCTTTCTCTCTTTCTCTCTCTCTCTCTCTCTCTCTCTCTCTCTCTCTCTCTCTCTCTCTCTCTCTCTCTTTCACTCTCTCTCTCTTTCTCCCTCTCTCTCTCCGTGCCTCAGACAGCTCGTTAATTTGCACGCATTCGATATTTTCTCTCTCTCTATGTATATATTAGGCGTGTGACGTGACCCTTACAGACTGCGCGACTGTTTCGTGTCTGGCCGGGCGTGGGAAAAAGGGCTCCACTCCTTTCACAGCTGCCTCTCGCACTGCACCCCACCAGCGGAGGCCCAAAAAAAAGGCCCTGGCCCCCCTTCCCGATCCTTTACCCCCTCTTTTCCATTCAGTCTCCAGTCTGCTCCCTTTCAAAAAGCTCCAGCACCCCCCACCCATCCTCATCGGCCTTCATAAATACATCTCATTATTCAAGCTCTAGTTTGCATAGAAATGTTAAAGAGGCCCAGCCTTCTCTAGCTTATTTTTTCCACAGCAGACCAAACACTTGCTTACACTTGTTTTATTCTACATTATCTTAGCTGGAACAAAGCAATGTATAAGTTTTAAAGACTCCCTCAGTTATATATATTTAAAATACATCTGCTGAGACACCGCTGTTTAAGTCAGGCTTAGTTATTTTTGTTATATTTATTTATTGAGTAGTTTTTTTTGTTGTTGTTGTTTATTCACTGCTGTTTCCTTCTATTTCTTAAAGGGTTAATAAAGTTTCTGTCTCAGTCTGTCTGCCTGCCTGCTTATCTGTCTGTCTTTCCACCTGTGTGTCTGTCTAGCTATCTATTATGTTTTCAATGCATTTGTCTCTTCTGTGTGTTTGGAAGAAGTGCAACTAGTTTAGCTATGTGCATTTTATACATACATGAAAAAAACCTTAGTTCGGAAAAAATGTTTAGACTTTCAGTGGAGTGTGTGTAGCTTATATTTAGATATAAGTAAAATAACTGCAAAAGTAAAAAAAATGGGACTAAAGTTTCTTTTAGCAAAGTGTCTATGTTTCCATCCATGCGTTCATCTGTCTGTCTGTCTGTATGTCTTTTGATATATCAGACTATATATGTGTCTGTCTGTATATCAAACTGTGTGTCTGTCTATGTATCTATCTGATTATCTATCTGTCTATCTATCTATCTATCTATCTCTCTATCTCTCTATCTATCTATCTATCTATCTATCTATCTACTGGCATTTAATAATAATATTCACAAAATAGCTATGAAGGACGCAAACAGTTTCATAAAATAGTGTATGTGAGCTGGAATTATTCTGTCAACAACCTGGCCTACACCCTCACACCCTCACACTTTTCCCCATTCACAAAATTCATTTAGAGAGATTTATTTCCTATCATGCTGCATAATGTGGAGAACATCATTTAAATGAACTTACGAGAAGAGCACTGCAGAGCGTTATGTGCATACAAATGGCCAAAGCTCAGGAAAAAGTCTTGGCCAGTCAAAGGCCGCCCTCGGTCAGTTCAGCTACTCAAAGAGCTGCTGAACTTGTGGGTGAACTTTCACGAGTGTAAATTCTGACCCTGCTTTGGATTTAGTGTTCATCTGCGTATTTTTCTGTATGCTCTATAAATTAATACTGGTTTGTGTTTGTAAAAACCTTTAATTGGTGTAGAACATTTACATAATGTGCAGGTCTTTTTAAAACTGAATCTTTGAAGAGCCATCTACTAAACCCAAGGAACCATCTACTCGTTCCTTAGGGAACCGAAAGTGTTTATTCTCTGGCGTCTTTATGCAAAACTATACATGTGGGACTAATAAAGGGTTATCTTATCTTATCTTACCTTGCATTCCACAGGATTTATATGTTCTTATTTTTGCTCAGATTAACTTTATTTCTGGATTTTGACATTATTTTCTCACTGTTTGAGTCCCTAGCGAATGACATTTAAAAGTAACAGTCATTTCCAAATTTTCTCTTTAGTTATTTTTGCTTTCTTTTGACCTAATTAAACCCTAGTGGGTAGAAAATGACTGAAAGCTTAACTTATAAAATAAGTGTATCATTTCTGAAAGGTGCTGCAAATGACTGTTGAGCATTGTTATGACACTAGATAACATATTTCATGGTTTATATATGTTCTATACTTTTGTTTGCTTTTCAAAAATAACCTTTTATCTCAGCTGTCATGTTTTTTTTTTTGACAATGTGCTTAACCAACTGCCTTCTACATTTTGTAAAAGAAAGAATTAACCAATAAAAATGATCCAAAACATCTCAGAATAAAATCTCTCTACATTAATTTACATTAAAGGCTAAAGTCTTTTGGTCAAACAGAAGTAATATGTATAATTCTCAGTAAAGCTTCAAAATCATGTTTATTTGCAGTTCTCATAATTCGGAAAAAATATTACATAGCAAGCTGAGAAAGCAATATTAAGCATGTTTTTGAACTGTTAAGGAGGGTTGGGGTCTCCAGGACCCCAAACCTAACACGGATCAGTTCAAAACTAAAGCTTTTGAGATACTGAGTGTCCTGTTGAAAGCCACCATCCCCTGCAACTTTATAGAATGCATCCAATCTTGTAGCCTCACTGTTTCACTATAAAGCATTTTAATAAAGCTAAACAGCAGCATTATAGCTCATAATAAAGGGATATAATTGTGAGTGTAATTATAAACAATGCTGAAAGTATTTAATGGTTGTCAAGGCAGTTTTTCTGATGTAGCTTAAAAGAAAGTGAGTCAGTCAAAGTCGGATTTGGTTATCACAATTTGCATATTCTTTATCTCTTAAAATTAAAGCTGCCAACAAATAAAGCTGTCATGGCGAAGCCATAAAAGAACCACTTTTGTGTCAAAGCAAACAATTTTTTTATTTGTAAGTCAGTATGTAGTCTATAGAGATAGATTAACTGGATTATATTAGTAAGTGAGTAACCTGTTATTTTGCCGTTTAATTGAATAATCATAAAAATCAGACAAATAATAATAAAAATAGCCTGGAAAGGCTCTATTTAATACCATAAGAGATGCCAGAATGCTGATTTAAAATATGCCTATTAATTATAGGAGGACATTTTAATTTACTGTTATTTAAACTGATTAATCCTAACAGCTCAAATGTCTTTAAGGAAATGCCAGTCTAAACAGAACACATAAGGGATCACTTTTTCATCTTATATTCTCACTTTCATCATATTTTCATTTTTTTTTCTTGGAGAGATACCATAGAAAAACCACTGTTCAGCTCCCTAAAGAACCTTTAATAGAAAAACCTTTGAAGAATCATTCTTGTAAATATGATGTGTAAAGAGTCTCCATGAGGTAAATGTTCTGTACAAATTAAAAACTATTAGGAACTTAAATTGTTAAAGTTGCATATTCTAGTTTCCAAACAGGTAAATGGTTATGTAAGTAGTACACCCTTATATTTGTCTGACAGGAATGTTGTATTTCATTTTAAAAGACCTTAAATGGCTTTGATACCTGGGACGTCTCTGATCTATAGCCCACTAAAGCACTAGTCTTAGCAAAAATGTACTGTACTACATTTGATCTGATGTTTTTGAAGCTCTGGGTCTCGGCTGGTTCATCTAATGATGTTTTTAGCTGAGGTTTGACTTGCATGTGGGACCAACCAAACAGTGTTACCATCATTGCAGTCATTTATTCAGTCGTTAACAGCCTTCTAAATACAGTAGTGTGCAAAAGTCTTCAGCCAGCCCTCATTTCTTTATATTTTGCTTTGAATCACCTTGTATCTTTGGTATATTGAGTAGATTAAATGAAAGGAACAAATGTTTTATTGCATCAGGCTGCAACTGCCTAAAATTACATGGTACCTAGATGAAGATGTTCCAACCACTCAGCATTCAGCACCACCAGTATACTAATCACCGCCTGATCATCTGGAATCATCTGCACCTGTTTCTTCACTGATTCAGGCCGTAAGTTAGATGGCTTTTTTATGCTTGAATGATTCATGGTCAGGTTCGGGGACTGGACTGAAAATTAAAGTCTTTGAAAGTCCTTCAGGAAGCCTGGAGAACTGTTCTTCAAGACTACAATAAAATATACAAGAAAGTATCTCTCTTTGGAAGCAAAACATGAAGAAATGAGGGCTGGCTCAAAACTTTTACACAGTACTATAGTTCAATTCAATTCAGTTTTACTTATATAGCGCTTTTTACAACCAAGTTGTCACAAAGCAGCTTTACAGAGTCCAGGTCTGAGCCCCTAGTGAGTAAGCCGAGGCGACAGAGGCGAGGAAAAACTCCCTCAGCTGGAGGAAGAAACCTCGGGAGGAACCAAGACTCAAAAGGGGAACCCATCCTCCTCGGGTCGACCTGGAGAGGTCTCAGTTCTGCTTTAAGCATGCTAACATACCACTTATACAGTTTATAGTCCACATATTTCACAGATTTACATATCAGATAGCAGATTTACATATTTACATATCATAAATGATCTAAACCATTTGTTGGTGGGTTTGCTTTAAAATGTGACTCAAAGTATTGAACTGAAGTCTGAGAGAGAGAGAGCCTTTGTAATATGGAGAGAATTCCCATTCCCATTTCCTGTAGCTGTATTTAACTTTATAAAAAATTTTGCTAATGATAGCACAAAGAAAGTAGCCTCTAAAGCAGAAGCGTAACCCCCATAAAAGACACATGTTCTTAAAGTAAAAAGGCAAATATTTGAACACTCTCTCCAACAGTTATAATCAAAACCCTTCAAAGTTTTTGTTAAACTGATTTAGTCTTGGTATTGCCCCAAGGCATCACTGGAGCCATACACCATTGTTTGAAGATAAAACCATTGCGGCGTCAGTATGAGCATTTCAATACAGGATGGGAGAAAGGAAGTGAAATGGCTGTACACACAAATGAAATATCATGTCACATTAAAACAGCTAGAAGTTACATACGAGCTTTGTTTGTCCAAGCTAGAAGTTCTCAAGCTATGTGATGTAGCACAGTTTATAGGCTTAAGTCTACTGCCACCTGTGTACACAGGAAATGGTTACTAATAGGACAGAAATTATTAATGAAATGATGAGATTATAGTAAGTGTAGCGTGAACGATCTGCTCGTGTGTAATTGAACAAGCCAATAAAAACCTGAGTAATTGTTAGATCTAGATCCAACCAATAGTCTTGTTAACATGACATGCTGATATATGGATGCAATGATTAATTTTTGGAGTGACGTAATAGAAAACAACACTATTGGTTCTGTGGAAATTTCATTTGATGGTTCTTGAAAGAACCACTTTTTTAAATGAGATGTGAGAGTGAAGACCATTCTTAAACTCAAAGTAATTTAAGGGTTCCTTCAGTTTTTCTAATCCCAGGCCTTGCCCCTAACTGGGACCACTTTAATAATTAGGAGTTCAACATTTATGTTTACTTAAATCAGTTACATGCTATGTACAGTGTAAGAATTCTATACCATTTAAGGTTTTTTTTTGGAATGGTACGTCCAAGCCAAGAACGGGTTAGGGACATTTATTTTCAGGAGTGTGGGGATTGACCATATACATACAATTATATTGACATAAATTGTTTTACCTGTTACGTGGTTCATTCTTGAGTGTTGGACTACGCTGGACATGTGGTCTGATTAAGCAGGTGGTCTTACTCCATTTGGCCAAAAACTAAAATCATGGGAGGAAAAACAGTGTTAATAAGGATAATGGAATGAAATGAATTTTTTCTTTAGGGAAATTTTTAATAAAAACAAAATTACTTCAGTAATACGGAATTATATATTTCTTATTGATGAGATGATTAATATATAAAAATATTTTTTTCAGGTGTTTTCCCCAGTTTTCATAGATTTCACACACTCACACACACACTCACACGCACACACACAGGAGTTTCAAATTAAGACACTTTCACCACTAACATAGTCCACAATATCCATTTCAGATTTCCATGCCAACATGCAGAATAAGTTTACAGGGAGTGACCAGTCATAAACATAATAAACCTAAAAACACACCAATCTACCACACAACACATAAATAACGGGTTTTGATTCCCTGAAGAATGTTTAAATCATTGGTTCTTTACAGAACCACTTCTGTTAATGAGATAAGTGAGTGTGAAGAACCTTTTGGCAAAATGTTCTTCACACAAATTGGCAAAGAAATGTTATATTATATAAAGCCTCTTCTTCAATCTCTTTTTCAAATATTGTTCTTTAGGGCAGGGGCCCCTTCCAGTGTGAAAAAAGATTAATTTACCCCAACAGATTTATTTAATAAATATAGTTCCAGCATTAGGTTCATTAGGCAATTATGTGTTGTTACCTTTATTCGATAAGAATACATATTCTTTTCCAGTCTAGTTTAGTACAATTTAGCAAAGTTCTGAGCTACTAAATAAGAAATAATAATAATATGAAATCAACCTGACTATAATCCAGGTACCACACCCACATGCTGTAATAGATAGTATGGCCTGTGCTCTTTCAGTGCTGGAATACATTTATGCCATGAAATGAATCATCACAACATAAATGTGCCTCTAATCTCAAACTGCAAGATCCTAAATTTGTTTGATTAAATGCCAAAGCTATTGTGAAGGCAACCTTAGTGTTTTTGCACATTCAGATGTCAATCTAATATTAAATACAGCGTAATCTTCTTTCTATCTTAAATATTATTTTTAAACTCCCCATTTTCATATAGCACAAATGTAACACTGGGAGGTACTATTCACATTCTCAGTTTTTTTAAAAACCTAATAGGGTGTCTATAAATGTGTATTAGCAGAATGACCTCATACAAGTATTTCTTTACTCATGCATTGGAGATGCACACTATAGGGCTGATAGCTTTCCAAAGTATAAAATGATGCTGTAATGGGTCATTTGCCTTTTTAGCCATTTGGCTACAACCATTTGTCTAAAAATGATGATGCAGAGTAGATTCAGGTATTAGGGGGCATAAGGTAATACAGGACAGTGTGTTCACTGTTACAGTGTGTTAAAGCTACTCGGGCATTTTTCACCATAATTTCTTACTTGCAAATCTTTATCATAAGGCTTGTTGGCACAGTCAATTATTTTGACATGTTTTTCTGTTCTTAAAGAACTTAAAAAAACAATGACTCAAAACACATTTATAATAGAAGCCAATATTAAGATGCTTAAAGGTATAGATACATCTGTTTGATATCTAAAGTTGCACTAAACTTACTTTCTGAAACATACATACTTGTACATTTTCATAATGTATTTTTTCCAATAGAAAAAAGAAAGTAAAAGGCCTAACCTCAAGGCAGGACATATAGAGTTGGGGCAACTTAAATGCCACTTAATGCAATAGAACTAGGTTCTGGGCATTGTGTATTTCAACTCTGTTCTATGAAATGCAGCAAAATCACTGTCCTTACTCTACAAATGCAGCAGATACCTGCAAGGCCCTGCAATGCCCCTAAGTGTCATCCATTTATTTGGTTTCCTGCAAATAAATGACTTTTGGCTATTTATAGTTTTTCCTTTATCTCATTTAGAAAGAGTGAATCACCTGAACCTGGAATAAACACGAATGCCCCCCCTTGACCCAGAATACCTGAATCCACCTCTTTATTTTTAGGGAGCCGACGAGGTGCATCTTTTCAGATAATCAATGCAAAATGTCATTAGAGCCACCAACACAGAACCAGTCCAAAGAAACTGGGCCTCAAGATTCCAGTTAAGATACAGAGTCGCTGTCCAATTCAGCACTACTGACCCACTGTAGCCATAAAGCCACTTTATTCTGCTTCCTGTCAGGCCGTGATCGTGATTGTGGATGTGAATGTTGCACGGAACAACACGCTGCTCCTCGAACCCACGTGACGCGCAAGCCAAGCACCAATCGGGCCGCGCGCCTCCGTTTAACCGTTTCGTTGCATCCATGCAACTGAGGCAACAACACCACACAAAAGACTGATGCAGAAAAAATAACTATGGAGAGGATAAGCAGCAATAAACGCGATATTACCACCGTGCACGAGCTTCACTGAGCGCGTGCCTCACGTACGGTGCCAAAATTAGAGGCTTCTCCCATTATAGCCTACGTTAAAAAACACGCACACGCACACGCGCATGCACACACGCACGTGCATGAGCAGCAGCTCTAATGGTGTTGAGCGGAATCCCCCCTGTTCTTTCCTCGTGTCAAGCCCGAGCGTGAAAGCAGCTCGCGCGCAGCAGCAGCCCCCCTTTCGAGAGCCTCGTTCTCCCCTGTGGATCTCTCGTGAAGCGCGTGGGCTCAGTTTCTACATTCGGTTCTCTAGCTTTATGATATTTCATAAACTCATACAGCTAGATAACCAAAGACAGAAACTGACCCGCCGGCGGTCTTAAAGGGGCCGCGCGCGAGCCGCACGCGAGACGCCGCGCTGGGTCACGTGCAAGAGACTCTCTTTCTCTCTCTCTCTCTCTCACACACACACACACACTCATGCGCGCGCGCACTAGCGCAGCCAGGAGCGCGCGGAGTTAAAGCCCTGAGTGTGGTTTTATTATAAGTGTGGGTTTTATTATAAGAGAACTAAAAACAAGAGTTCGACAACGCACACACACAAACACACACATAAAGGGGTGCAGATTACATTTCTACCGCATATATCTAAATCTAGACACGTGCACTAAGGCACATGTGCAAGGCTACGAGACAAGACGCGCTCACACATACATACAAACACACACACACACACACATACGAATGCACACACATGTTAATATGAGACCCAGGCTGGGTTCATGGTGCTCACACACGCACATACACACTCACACAAACTCTCATGTCTATCAAATATTGGTCTCTCTCTCTCTCTCTCTCACACACACACACACACACAAACATACACACAAACTCTCATATCCACCGAATGTTGCTCTCTCTCTCTCTCTTACACACACACGCACACATGCACACACACACAAACTCTTGTGTCTACCAAATATTGGTCTCTATCCCTCTCTCTCTCTCTCTCTCATACACACACACATCATCATCATAATCAGTGTTCAGTCTTCACTAACTGCAGTAGGTCATGTCTGTCTTCGCCTGTAGAACCAACGTTTTCAAACTCGAAACTGAGAAACACATGAACATGAACGTCAGTACGGTTCCACACTCTTTACGTCAACACAGAAGACACCCAGCGACTCCGCGGAGCAGCCAATCAGCAGACAGCAGGAC
Source organism: Brycinus macrolepidotus (assembly GCA_037974445.1). Lineage (NCBI taxonomy): Eukaryota > Metazoa > Chordata > Actinopteri > Characiformes > Alestidae > Brycinus > Brycinus macrolepidotus. The sequence continues at coordinate 32,118,350 of JBBPCZ010000042.1, forward strand.
AGAGCCCGGGACAAAGTTGGCAGGCTATTATTAGCAGCGGCTAGTGCCGTTTCTCCTCTGCGCGTCCCAATTAACGAAGGCTTTAAAACATAAGGCTGAATGTAAGAGCCATCTGCAGCACATTCACCCTCCAAACTGTCCGGCGGGGCCCATTACTTACACACTTTTGCGTCTGAATGATGCAGATTTCCCCCCTTTGCGTAATCCAGAACGCGAGCCTTTAGGCGTTTATTGTAACGCGGCCTGAATAAAAACTCTCGTCTGTTTCCCCCTGCACTGCTGACAGGGGGGACGTTCAGGATCGAGTGCACGAGCCACGGTGAGCGGGTGCACACTCCAACCATAAGCTCCGGTGTCCCCGCCTCTCTCTCTCTCTCTGTCTCTCTCTCTCTCTCTCACACACACACACACACACACACATACACCAACTCTCATGTTTACCAGATATTGCTCTCTCTCCCCCCCCCCCTCTCTCTATCTCTCTCTCACACACACATAAACTCTAAAGGCTACCAGATATTGCTCTCTCTCTCTATCTCTCCTTCTCTCCCATTCTCTCCCTGTGTCTCTCAACAAAGCTGAGCATGAATTAGTGCAAGGATGAGGCCTTCTCCACAACTTCCCACATCAAACCAATCTACAAACCCGTGGAAATAATTAACCTGTTGTGGTCCTAAAAGGGTCTCTGCTCCTGGTCCTGGTGCTCTGGACCCCTGGGCTCTGGCTATGAAGGCGCCTGAGAAATTCCAGCTAATGGTGGTGGTGATTATCATAACAATAAAATTACTATAATGAGGGAATGAACACGCAGCGTGCTGAATACAGGCTCGATATGCAGCATTACACGCTCCAGCAGGATTATTGTGCGGACGCCATCGTTCCTCAACTTCAGCTGGACCGTAATGACGCACTGATGGAGAACTTCTACTGTATTTACTATTGTATAAGAGATATGGACTGTTTATCATTATATAGGTATTAATAGGCAAGAAAATACATACTATAATAAATCTAACTTAAGATCACCTCACACAGGTACACACACACCTACCCGCAGGCTTGTACTCACAATGCAATCGTATTCGGCCGCGTAGGTCTGATTTACGAAATGGAATGGAATACAGTATAAAGGCCTTTCTTACTTTTTATGCCACATTTTGCCTGTATTGTACTCGTACACGCCTTTATTTTAACCACAATAAACCCCTCTTTAATTAAAATATATATAAAATATGTATTATTTGCATTTTTTATTTTATACAATATGTACGAGACTGATCCAGAGGCCAGAATAACATTAGGGGATAAAATCGTGGGTACTTCCACGTGTCCCACTCCTACACTGAAACAAAAGCTGAAAAATCACAATGAATTACTGAAGGAAATTTCTTCATTTCAGCACTACAGAAAAACACGACCCTACTTTTTATTGTGTTAAGTATGCAAATCATTTTAAACACTTCTGTCAGATTGTATTTTAGTTAAATGATTTCGTAAAGAAAAAATATTATTTTGTGTTTTATATTTTTCTTTTTGTTGTGTCTGTGAATAGGTGTGAGTGCTTCACTTGGAATACAAATCAGAATATATATTTGAATTTAGGTTTGTATTTTATTAATACTTTTTCATGTATAATCTTTATTGTTTTATTTTATTATCTGTATTTATTATATTATCTGTATTTTTTCCCAAATCTAGCAATTTCTGCATCCATAGCCTTTTTTTGAGTTTTTTAATTGTCCACGTTTAATTTATTATTGTTATCATGTAACCTTTCTAGCTGTGTAATCTTTGTCACAATTAATAACATTTACTATATTTAAACAAGTTTACTATTGTGTTTAAGACTCGATTTACACCACAAAAACGGTGCATTTTAGAGGAGAGGGAGCAACAGTAGTTTCTGAAAATATGAAGTGTTTAAAAGAGTGAAAGTGGCAATAAGTGTATTACATGTATCAAGAATAAGGAAAGGAAAAGAAAAAAAGACTGAAGAAAAAAATACCACCAGTCCTTTTTAGGGTTATTCTCTTTTCACATGTCAGCAACAACAACAACAACAACAACAATAATAATAATAATATCTACCTTATTATTAAATGATATGCAATAAGTAGAAAAGAAAACAGGAGAATTTCTTAACACACACATACACATGTGTGTGTGTGTGTTTGTGTGTGTGTGTATGTATATAATTTTGTAGTATAGTTATTGGTATATAGGTAAATGAAAATTCTTCCCTGGTCATTGAACGCTGTACATGGTCTTAAAATAACTAGTGATGGTCATTACTAGTCATATTAAGGATGGGAAAAACAAACAAACAAAAAAAGTAAAAAAGAGCTGAAATGTGTAAGGCAGGGAGGAGATGTACGGTGCGTGTGAGGCTGTAACGTACAGGATCTGCTCGGTGTGTGTGTGAGGCTGCAAGCTGCAGGAGCTGCGTGGTGTGTGTGTGTGTGTGAGAGGCTGTAAGCTGCAGGAGCTACGTGGTGTGTGTGTGTGTGTGTGTGTGTGAGGCTGTAAGTTGCAGGAGCCCGCGCGCTGTCCTCGGTGCTGAAGCCGAGAACGTATGAACACACCTTATCAGAGCTCATCGTATTCATCACTCTTGGGGGGTAGGGGGAGGGGGGGTACTGAGTGGGAAATCTGCTGATAAGCGACCAGCATTAATACACACACATACACACAGACACACAGACACACACAGATACACACAAACACACAGACCTCCACAAAAAACTTCTCTTTTTGATTTTTAAATGATAAGTGTCTGTGTGTGTGTGTGTGTCTGTATAAGTGTATATAATCTCAGTTTTGTCTAAAATTACGCCTCTTCTTGTAAACGTATCTGACAATTTCTCGATTAAATTTTTCATTTAAACTATTTGTTCAGCTTATTTAATCGAAGTAGGCTTTAATGTTGCAAAAAAGGCCAAACGCCAGAAACGATAAATGGAAATAACTAAAATCAAACTAAACTATAACCTGTAAAAAGCAAGTAGCACAATTTTATTTTATTTATTTAATATTATTATTATTACTTGGCTTGCATAGACGGGCCTCAAGGCCTACTACGACCTGTTGCTCTGCAGGGTACAAAACATTTCAAATAAAGGCAAAATGCAAACAATTATCCTTCAAAAAGTGTGTAAGAACGTCTTACAAGGGCATACGAGATGTGTTTCCAGTTATAAAGCCTTAAGAACAAAAACCATTAACCCTCTAGCTTGCATATTATAATGTATTAAACATGCTAAACCGCATTGTTGCAAAAAATCAAAATTTTATCTGAAACAAAACTACAAAAACTTTAATTAAAATGTATTTTAACGCCAAGTCCTTTCAACTTTAAGAGTCTCTAAAAAGGCCATAAAAAATGTTAATCTCGGTCACAATACATTTATTCCTTTTGTTCCCCCTTCCAAAAGAAGAAAAAAAAAAGAAAGTAAGAAAGTAACCCTGAGAAGAAAAATCTTCCCACAAACAAGTGACCGAGAAAAATTAGCCCCCAAAGAAAAGAAGTCAACATCAAGTTCAACAGCGAGCTGTTCCTCATTAGCATGAGAATAATGTCTGGCTGAGCTGCTTCCCTGCACCATCACTCACCCGGACCAAAAAAAAAGGTCCAGAGACACCAGAGAGTCCAGCAGGTCCATCCAGCACTCAGGACTGAGCACGAGCACATTTTATTATTTTTATTTCCATTAAAACGTGTCTGGTGTTTCTCATTGCTTGGTCAAGTTCTAGTTTTGGCTTAAATCAGCTATAAAATCACTGATAAACTATGTTGGGGTATGTATTTCTCGTCCAAATACAGATTCATTTAGCCGACAGTAAGTGTGAATGCCTCCAAAATAGAGAAGAGTAAGAGATATTTGGATTTTAAACTCTAAAATACACTAATATCTGTAGGATGAGGCAGGAATAAAGACAGCAGTGTTAAACTGAACGGTATAAAGGCGTGTAGACGCACCTGCGGGCGTTGAATCTGGCTGGAGGTCTCGCGGTCCGCGAGCTCCGGCGCATCACAACGACCCCCTTCTCGAGCCCCTGGTTTCCACTTCTCTCCTTCTCTCCTTCTTTCCTCTTTTCCTTCAGTTTTACATCCTGAGCGCACGCAGCAGCCCCGAGCCGAGACAGACGGAGACTGAGCACGAGAGAGGCAGAGAGAGAGAGAAAGGGGGGGGGGCGGGGGGAGCGAAGGGGAAGAGAGGGAGGAGGGAGGGAGAGACCCATCAATCTTCAGCAGGATGGAATATTTCAGAAAATCAGAGCCAGCATTCTCAACAGGGCTCGCTTTACAAGGAGAAATTTTGTTTGATTTTATTTGGTTTTATTTTATTGATACAGTTTTGCCAGATCTCTTTAGAAAACAGGGCCGAACATTTACTGTGTAGTGTGAGTGTGTGTGTTCATGTGCGATTGTATTATTGTAAATGTAATTTTTAAGTCAATTCTTCTGTATGATCTTAAATTATAACTATAACTATATTAAAACTGTATGAAAATCTCATCTTCAAAACTGAAATTTGAAAATCTAAATCCCAGACCGCTGTTTTGAATTTTATAAGGTGTAATTTCCTCCTAAACTGAACGTTTATTGTGTCCAAAGCAGGAAAGTTCAGTATTTCTGATCGTGAAATTCTGATCGAAAAGATCTTTCACAGTCGAGGCGGGATTTTTTCCCCACCGGTAATCCGCCAGTCCCCGCCCTCCAGCACCAGGATTTGCTACAGTCGCCCCGCCCCCCGCGTTCTGACTGTAAGATAGAACTTCTCTCTGAGGTTCTGTTCGAGCTACCAGCCAATCGTAGCGCAGGAGGGTGGAGCATGTCCTAATACAGGTGGAAAAGAAAATCCCGCTGGTTGGTTAATCTGCACCGTTCTCTCTGGCGCGGTACATTCAAAATGTAATGAGTTTAACAGAGTCATAGTATTACAATATATAACAAACCAGTGGAAAGAAGTCTGTAAAGTGATAATAGACACAAAATTACTTAAATGCTTTCTCACGATTAATGAGATGAAATGAGAAAGTTGGAAAAGTGCTCTGAAAGGTCTTCTTGCTATAGTAGCATATTTGTGTACATGTAAATTGTTTTGAATTCATAGTCTGTTTCTTCTGATCATGTACTGCAATGTGTGGTCTGTATTATTATTATTATTATTTATTTAAAAAAAATGAATGTTCAGTTCTCTCATCTATAGAAAATCATGACCAATCGCGAGAGAAAATGCACTAAATAATAAAAACAATAAAAACAAAGCTGGGAAAGCAAAACTGCATCATACATTGAGAATACAGTGCACTTGATCTAATGAATCATTTTAACCTCTTGGTTTATGTTTTCAAATGAAGCCAGACCAGTGAACGGCAGTTGACTCTCGCACGCTGTTGCTGTGTATTAAAACTAGATTAACTGTGTTCATTAATTTCCAGATTTTTTTTTAAATTAATGCCGTGCGCCGACATCTAGACATGTGTTCTTCTGCAGTCTAGGCGATACTAGGACATTTCTTCCAGTTTATATGCTTACATAATCTAGTCCCCAGATTGACTGCATATGGATTTCAGATTTTCAGGTTCTCTCTCTCTCTCTCTCTCTCTCTCTCTCTCTCTCTCTCTCTCTCACACACACACACAC
>JBBPCZ010000042.1:32124669-32140505 GCA_037974445.1 Brycinus macrolepidotus
ACACACACACACACACACACACACACACACACACACACACACACACACACGCATACACACACACACACACACACACATCTATCTATCTATCTATCTATCTATCTATCTATCTATCTATCTATCTACCTATCTAAGGAGAAAGTGTAGGTTAATTCAACTGCCAAAAAAATAACCAAGTAATAAATCACACACACACACACACACGCACACACACACACACACACACACACACACACACACGTGCGTGTGTGCGTGTCATTTATTTCATATAAATTAATTAATGTATTTAATTAAGGTATCCCTTTTCTTTTCCAGTAATCAATAAATAAAAGAAACCAAAGAATCAAAGATCCTTTATAATAAATAATATTATAATAAAGCGCAGTGACGCAGCGTGCGAGGGCCGCTGTTTCCCGCGCGGAATGTTTTAATTTTGCGCGTGTCCGTCCTCATTAATGGTCTTGACCTGGAGCCTCTTTCCCCACCTCTTTAACCTCGAGTTTAAAGTCATTTTTAATTAAATACACCCACCGTGGATAACACTTCATACCCTCAGTGCTAAAGAACAGCACAAACCAGTAAAACTGGAGCGCCTCTCAAAATTACCAAAAAACTTGACCTTTTTTCATACGAATAAACGAAACACAATTTTGGAATCCCTTTTCAGATGTTGCAATAGAACACACTCAACAAGATAAAATTCCCCCGTTTTAAAATCATAAATATATTTATATAAATATAAATTTATTTAAATTATTTGATTCTTTTGCTCTTATTCAGCATCTCTTTTGTTTCAGTCTAACTACGTGTCCTTCAGGGCCAAACAGAACAGGAGCTCCTCAAACAGTGTTAAAGATGTCTTTTAAACTTGGTTGCACTTGCATTTTTTAATTATTATTATTTTTTAGGAGAATTATGTCGTCTAGTTTTCCATTTAGTGCCCATTTTGTATCTACAAATTAGATAGATTTTATTATTTAGATATAATTAGCTATTATATAATATTATTTAGAAATAATATTGAAATATTACAGTGCTGTATACTGTAAATAGGGTGTAGTGTACTCTAGCTATAAGAGAGTGCATCTTATGAAAAAGAAATATACCCTATGCTATTTTTTGCTTTTTTATTCCTTTGCATTTTATTTCAGTACAGTAGCCCCCTCCCCCACAGCTGTTGTAACCTTTGAGGTAGGTCATTGATTATCCTGGAGTCATAAAGAATGCATTAAATGGTTATTGTTTTAAAGAATAAATAGAATCAGAGACAACTGAAATGCAACTTAACTGTACATGACAGTAGAAATCTGGTAGAACCCTTTATTTAAACTTTTGTCTGATAATATTCTCCATCACCAAACTGTTTGAATCTAAAAATACATTCTTTTAGCCCTCTAATGTGGGATCTACCTGCTGGGGCTGCTCTGTGTTGCTTCTCTGCCAGCTTGGTTGACCACCCACCTTTTTAATCTGCATATTAATCTTTGTGAAACACCAGTGTGCATATGCAACCTCCGGTGCACCTGCACTCTATGTGGGTTGCTGCCACAAAGCATTTAACACACAGACATGCATTCATATTCTCTTCTTCTACCTGTGCAACCTGCACCTGTGTGCACTGCAGCCATTAAACCACTTATGTGTAGTCAATAGACACCTTTATAGCCTCTCACTGAGCACTTTACCAAATTAACCAACATTCAAGGAATCATCAAGCAAGCATAACACTCATATTAAGTTTTTACATATTAGTAACACTGTAATCCGAGACTAATTGTGTACATTAGCTTAAATGTATTTGAGTGATACTAGTTTGTGTCTAAACTTCTCAAGTTTAAATGCCTGCAGTCGATGTAATAGTTACAAACAGCACCAAGAAAAGCACCAAGATAAGGCATCATATATAATGGGCCACCAATTTTTATAAAGAATTTATATTGCAAATTTTCATGCTAAGGCTTTTTATTGCTTTGCTGAAATGTCCCCATGTGTTACATTTTATTATAATATATTTTGAATGGGTTTATGTAATAATAATGGCAAAATCACTTGTGTTATGTGTTATATATTAATACTATTATTTATTATTAATATATGTATTGTTATTAATATGTGAAACTGGAGATAGTCTAGAGATGTATGTGTTTAAAAAAGCAAAGAAAATCAGTTTGTTAAATGGAACTGGACTGTAAAATGAACAAAAGACAGTTTTTAATGCCATGGCCAACAGGTGATCTTAGCTAGGTATGTGAATATATGAAAAATGACCAAGAATGTAAATATGTGTGCTAAAAGTCTATGCGTCCAATAGAAATGTGATTCAAATTTGTTTTTATTTTTTCACCCTGGTTATCTGATTTTGCACAATAGCTGTACATTTTATCTATTGTGACTGCTATCCTGACTCTAGAGAAATGGTTCAAATTCTTTTGCTTGTTTTGAGCATCAAATAGAATTGCATCAAAGCTAATGGTCTATATTATCATTTATGAGAACAGCTTGTGGGCATTTTGAATCTCTATAGAACTCCTGTTTTTTACTGTGTTTTTCAGAGAAACAAAGAAAACCACCTAAGTGAGATACCTGTAGTAATACAATTAGAAACTATATGATATATACAGTGTTGCGTAATTCTTTCTTAAATAAAAAGTCTCTGTTAAATGCTTTTGGATTGGATATATGTTTCTAGGAGAAAATTTGAATTGGTACAAAGCTTTAACGTTATGTGGAAGGTCTAAGGTTTTTCACACCCACACATCTCATTTAAAAAAACTAAATCTTTAAAGAACCATCCATTGAAAAGTTCTTAAGGGAGCAGAAAGTGATTGTTCTGTGGCAACACTAAAATAACCTTTTCTGGCAACTTTATTTTTAAAGTATGTTCTATAGAAATCTACAATTTATTCTCCTCAAGTAAATATTGCGTTCGAAATGTTTTATAGTTGTCTATACTACTTTTGTAAAAACCTTTAGTAAACTATAATAAGAGTCCACACTTTGCTATAAAATTCCGTGTAATAAAAATAGTAGAATTCCATTATAATTAATGCTGCATTTAGATCTCTTTTGCTTTTTGGTCAGCCAAAACATGACTGAAAAAAGGCCAAGGGAAAGTAGTTCTAGTGCAGCTACATACATCGAATAGCCATGTGTCCAAGAGAATTTATCGAAAGTTAACACTAAACCAATTTTTCACCTGCAAACAATGTATTTCTCAAACAAACAAACGAATGAATGAATGAATGAATGAACGAATGAATGAACGAATAAATAAATAAATAAATACATTAATAAATACATAAATGATAGGTCCTGTTAGATAGGATATAGCTAAATAAGACATCCTTACCTCTAAGTTATTTATAATGACCTAAACAATAAACATAGATTCATACAAATTCTATTTTCAAAAATCACAATCCACTACATTGTTATATTTGATTTAATCATGACGAGTTGCTCAGAGTCTTTGCCTGTAGAATGCAACTGAATGCCACTGAGAAGTGGAAAAAAACACCAACGATCCTAAAAACACCAACATTGCATGAGAGCTAAACAAGAGAAAATCCTGAGAGGTGGTTCACACACTTCGCATGATACATGAAGCACTAATTTTCTGACACAGAGGAGGGGCTCTTTCAAAGTTAAACATCAGTTACACACACTCAGTCTGAATGAATCAAGAAAAGCATTCATCCATTACTGAAGTGAGCTGCTTCTCAGCCCACAATGAATTAAAGCAACGCTCTGCATGGACAGCATGTAAGAAGACCCAACTTTCTTACATCCAGCCACTAGAATTTAAAACTAAGAATTGAAAAGCAGAAAAGATTATCACACATGCACAGTGAAGTTAACATTAAAGATAGCTATATTAGCTAAAATTAACATTTAGTTAGCTAAGTTTGCTAAGATTTAAAGTTAGCTACAATTCACACTTTCATAAATCTACGTTAGTTAACATTTGAAGTTAGCCAAAGTTAACATTTTGAGTTAGCTAAGCAAGCTAACATTTTGAGCTAGCTAAGTTAGCAAAAAATGCAAGTTAACAATTTGAGCTAACATTTGAAGTTTCCTGAAGTTAGAGATTCAAGTTAGCTAAGTTGGCTAATATGTAAATAAATAAACTAAATAAACAATAACTTTTGACCAAAATAAGAAAATAAATAAATAAAAAACTTTATTTTTATATTTTCGAGCTTGTCAATCAATAAAAATTAAATTGAAAGAAAAACTATAGGATATCATTTTTAAAAATTGAACTTACATAGAGTCTTAGAGGGGCTGTGAGTTGTCTCCAAGCTTTGAGAAAAGAGAAAGAGTATGTCTGTGCTCTCTCCTTTTAATTGAAGGCAGGCGGGAGTGTATGGAAATGAGGGCTGACACTAAGTTGTGCATGATAATAGCTGGGGCCAAACTGCGCCTCCGTTCCCAGGAGGTCAAGTTCAAGCTCAAGTCCCACGTCCCAGCGGCAACCTGTGGGCCAGGCAAGCCCTTCAAGCCTCAATGAGAAGAGTTACTGTGGTTTGGGATGTTTCAAAGGCTGTGATCACTACTAAATGAAATGCCAAAATAATGGAAACCTTCCATTCATATTCATAAACAGGCTCATAGCTATATTATTATTTTTGTTTTGTTAAATACAAAGGAAATTGTACTGTCAAAGAGATGTGCTAAAACATCACATAATTTGTATTTTTAACAAGCACATTTTGATCATAATAATTCTAACATTAATGTGTAATCTAATTCAGATGCTTTAAAACAAAGATATGCTCTAACACCACAAGTGCATGGCTGCAATTCTATTTTTTTGATGATATAGTTATGTGGTTTAAATCGTAAGCAAGATCAAGTGACACAATAAGCAACACAAATGTCCCATTGCATTGTAACAGAGTTACAATTTGATTTAATAACAGTAGTTAATACATTTTTGATTTTCGACTTTGACATTCCAGATAAATTGTAATTCATTTATGGTTTGTTCTTTGACAAATAAGTGAAATAATCAAATGTATTTGTGCGATAAAACAATTCCCACAATACTCAAATCGAAGCAAGAGCATTCAGCATTTTTCTTGTTTAACGCTGAGCTTGAAATGGTCAGAGTGTGTGTGTGTGTGTGTGTGTGTGTGTGTGTGCCCTCAGGCAGTGTATTTGCACCAGTTCTCACCATACTGTGAATTTTACCTGCCTCTGGAATATAAGGAGGTCTAAGAGTGCAAAACCTGGGCAGGTGTGCCTTTTTCAAAAAGGCATATTTTGTAGGACATCTTTCATTTGAACACACTGGAATTATGGACCAGTTTAAATGCTGGAAATAGCTATTATAATTACCCAGTGACTGTAAGCTACACAAGTGCTAATGGAAAAGCTCTATAACACATGTAGTGTTGTATCTTATGTACACCAACTAAACTGACCTAATTCTGTAATATTTTAGACGCAGATTATCAATCTCAATCTTGGGCTATGTTGTAAAATATATAATAATGGAGAATTACAACTAACAGTTTAAATTAGCCTAATCTCAGCCTTAATCCATAGGCATGTGTATTTTTTTAGATGTAGGCTGTATTAAATTTTATGATTTTTATATAATAGCTAAAATGAACTAAATGAGCATGTAATGCTTTGTTTTTATGTATGTCTCCGGTTTGGACTGTGTTGTAATTTTCACTGAATCACAACAGAAAGTGGTGTCCAAATTTTGCCTTAATAAGTGCCCAAAGACTTCAGAATTGTGGAAGCAGTTTACGTTAGATTTCATAATTTTATAATGGCATGATATAATGGCAAACGCCTCCATCATGTGAGGCAGGCTGCAAGGAAAAGGCCAGAAAGCTAACAACATTGAAGCTCAAGAAAACTATCAGCTATTACTGACTACACAGTACATATAGCATAAGTAACTGCTATATAATGGTTTCTTTAACAATCGGTTCATGACTTAGGAACTGCAGCTCAGCTGTCATATCAAAAGTCTTTTTTTTTTCTTGAAACAGCATTAGGAAACACCCTCTATGCTGCATTAGCACATTAGGATGAACTGACTAATAGAAATGGCCCAAACTGACTTCTTGCGTTATTATATATTAAAGTTACGATTTTTTTTGTCCTCCTTTAATGTTACCATTTAGGAGATACAAGGTTTTGTCCTATACTCTCATATGTTTGTGCTTATGTGTGTATATGAGGATGAGTTGAGTGTATTTTTGCTTATGAGAATGTCTGGGTCTATGACTATGCAAATGAAGAGAGCTTCTCCCTCTGCATGTTCCTAGTGTGTTCCTGAATGTGTGTGTGTGTGTGTGTGTGTGTGTGCATGTGTGTGTTAGATGGGGCGGGGTGTGAGAGAGAATTTGCCCAGCATGTGTGTGTTTCTGAGGGTTTTGAGGTTTTTGTGTGTGTGTGTGGGGGGGATTCTTTCACACACTCTGAGGCTCATTTGCATGTATTATAAAAACGGGGACTAAAGAATGAACACACACGCACCGTACACACACACACACACATCAGACAGATGACTGGCACACAGGGTGTTTCCCAGACATGTCTGTGTGTGATAGAGAGTGTGTGTGTCTGACTGGCTAGACCAAAAATCAGCCCAATTCCCTCTGATTAATGTTATTAATGAGAATTTATCATAAAGATGCTGAGTGGTATGTGGACTTATGTTTTATGTCTCTGTATTGTTGCAAATAAAAGTTAGGTAGTAGGATGTAATAATAACGCTTCTAGTCACAGACAAAAAGTTGCCACAAAGGCTTCTTTAAGTGATGCTGCAAAAGAACTATTTAAGTTGCCTGAAGAACCATACATCCATCAAACCATTTTCTTAACCAGGGTCGAGAACTACTGGAACCTATTGCATCCGTCACTAGGCAAAATATCTCGGACAGGTCTCCAGTCCTTTGCAGGGCATAGAAAATGGACAAACAAACTCACAGTCAAACCTACGGGCAGTTTAGCATCTTCAGTCCAAAAGAGCATGTTGTTGGACTGTGGTAGGAATCCAGAGCACCCAGCGGATACCCGTGAAGACATGGAAATAGAAATAGTATTGCTAGGTAGCAGTATCAGAAGAAAATGCTAGAATGGATATTGAACATGAAAAGGATGTATCCTGTCCAATCGTACAACAAATGGAGTCTGAAAAAAGCAGACACTGTGGTGGTATATTGTTAGCTGTGTGTTTCTTCAGCGGAGTAGTGGAGTGCTTGTGTTGTCTGAAAATGACTGAGCATACTAAGGAAGGTGCTTCAATTAAAATAGTGTACTTTAAAGTGCAGTCATTTTTAAAGAAAAATATATATTGGCATTGACCAGCCCATAGGGCTTCAATGAAAATTAAAAACTGAAATCGTAATTTTTTATACTATTTGAAAGTAGCAGCTGACTTTTACACTGGGTGAACATTTAATGATGAATAGAAGAATGAAATGGTCATAAATTACTTGTTACATGAACATTTTCTTTTACCATTTCAAAGATAGAAAATTTTGTAAAACAGCAGTTGGAAGGAAAAAGCTCAACATAAAACTTTATACTACGTAACCAAGAACGCTAACATGGTTTTCCAGACGGTATACTCCAAGAGGCCTCATATGTTCTTGCCGAAAACAGGGATTCAAATTCATGCTCGAATCAAAAGCCTGGCTCGATCGTGGGAAAGAGACATCATGTATGTCAGAGCTGTTGTCTAGCCAGCCTGTAATTGGCCTGTTCACACCCCCTCCCTCCGTGTCGTCCTGCAGCCTGATCCCTCTCAGAATGGTGTCTGGCTTCGTGACCCTATGACCTTTTGTTGAATGTATGTTTAATTAGCTGAACCAAGTATGGGAAAGATCCGAAAACAGACTCTCGTGTACTATAGGCTTCACATTCCTGTGACAATAATGCACAATTTAATATTTGAACTAATAAACATGTAAAACTGTTTAATAAGTTGAACTATGGGTAAGATCCAAAAAAACCCATTCCATGCGTTTGATAAAAATTCTTAAAAAACAGGATCGATTTAATATTCCGATGTAAGTAATATGTATTGATATACTTTTACATACCAAAGCAAGAATTCAGTTCGCAAATACATAAAATAAAAAAAATTATACAATTTCATAAATATTATCACTGAGTTGACCTGCTTTATACTGTACATTTTATTGTATTCTGTAGTTAGAACTGGTATATTGTTCTAGTATCACAAGCTGACCATAGCAGTTCTTGCAGTTATCGTTGAAACTCATCGAGACTGGTAGCATAAAGAAGTGTGTTATAAGAGAATGAGCATTATGTAATTTGGTGTGTAAAATAATGTGTTTACTTAATATTGTTATTGATCATATATACGTTAAACAATACAGATATACACATAGATATAAAAAATACATATATAAACATAGATATCTATGTTAAACAATAAAGAGTAATGTCCAGGTAAAATTTGAATGAACCTTCAAAAGAACATAGCATTCATAATAGTACACTTTAAATGGATTTAAAGGTACAGTACATTCACTTTCCCATATTTGTACCTTTTAATAAACTAACTTTGTAAAACAGAGACTCGGAAAATGGTGTATGTAGCCTGTACAACTTTAAAATATTAACCAACATGTGGTACAGTTATGTTCCCTAAGTAAAGGAACTCAAGACGTATCCTTGAGAGCACCACCCCAGTGACAGTGTTTGTACTGTTTTTTCTTTTTTCTGAGATTATGCTTAGAGATTTAGCAAGATATGATCTGACCAGATAAAATAGCTTGAGATTAGCTCTGAGCTGACTCCAACTGTATAAAAAACTGGCTAACCAATCAATTCCTCAGCAATTCCAGCAGCTTTAAGAGACAAATGATTTCTTTGAGACAGATAACATCGATGAGAGGCTTAGAGTAGAATAAGCATTTTTTTTGCATTCACTCTGTGCAGCAGTAGAAAGCAGTGTGAACTGTAACTGCTTGTACAATTCATCAATCTATTCTGTCCTTACCATTACATCACTGTGCACCTGGAACGAAGCAGGAGGCAGAAAATATAGCGTCATTTAGTTTTGCTTTGTTTTACCCCCCAAATGGCCACGATTCACCAGCAGGTCCTTATTATACAGACTTGTACAACTCAAGGATTGCACAGCCATATATTGCCAAATAATAAGCCTTAGAATTTAAAAAGCCTGGAATTTAAGGGGTTAATATTTACGAGCAACATATTTTTGCTTTGGCATTGGGAATCAGAAGAAATTTGTGCAGATATATTTTTCATAAACTCTGTCAAAAACAGCTATTAAGCTATTAAGTTAAATTGTAAGTAACACTTGAAAAATGGTAAAAAAAGAAAACACATTTCATTTAATATGGTTGTGAATGCACAAAAGATCAGTTTGACATGTTCTCAGTTTGCCAATGATAAGCTAACAATTTATTTGTGGCCAATTCATGCAGATTGTAAGGCCATAGTACAGGATAATAAACAAAATATCAGTAAATAAAATTAGCCTAACAGGCCCTCAAAGGCTTTTTGTAGCCTGGGCTAACTGGGCTACTTAAATGTCCTCTTGCTGTCCAATAGCCCTGTCCCTGCTGTTCAAGCAGTTAAAGCTGTAAAGCAGAACAGTGTTTTCCTTCCAGACTGTTTGAACCTGCAGAGGCTTTATGGACTTCTCTTTATAGACTCATGCAGAGTGAAAAGTGCTTAGTCATGTCCCATTAGTGAAATGACCAGCAGAAGTGTGGCTAAAGAAAAGCTTTTCAGCAGGAAGCACTGTGTCTTTACCCAAGGGTCAGCTAACCTCAGGGCCTTGGGGTCAGAGAGCAGGGGTGTTGATGAACTCTTGGCCGCAGGATGGGATGACCCCTGTGGGCGGCGGCGCACTCAGTGAAGGAATTTGTAGCATTTGTATGTTTGATAAATATCAACAATTTTTAAGTTTGCTGTTTGAATTCAATTCCAAAAGTCAAGTTCTAGACACAAATTTGAAGGCAAAAGTTTTACACACACTTTTAAACGAAACTGAGCAACTGTGAGATGAGCTGTCAATCTTTGATAGTTGAAAGATTGTATGCAGCTTGCAATTTGAGTGCATTTCTTACTGAAGGTAAAATTTAAGATCGAGATAAAAAATAGACTAAAGGTAGAGACAGAATTTTTTTTTCAAACAGTATTTTCAGTTTTTGAGTGAATTTGAGTATATTCTTTGTGTGTGTTTGTGTGTGTGTGTGTGTTCAATGCATATTTAAAGACAACATTTGATCTCAAGTTATAATACGGGAAATGGATCCGGAAATGGTTCCAGAATATAACAGAATAGAACTGAATAGAATAGAAGGTGATACATTTTTGCTGTAATTGAATGACAAATATAAAGAAAAGTCAGTCAACAAAATGTGTGTATGTGTTTGTGTGTGTGTAAAGAAGAAGGACCAGTAATTTTTCTGCACAGTGACAGTTTTGCAGAAGTTGTCTGAGAGGGAGAGAGAGAGACAGAGAAAGAGAGAGAAAAAGAGAGAGACTGACTGATACTATGGTGTAAAGGCAATAATTATGAGCCCGAATTCAGGGGCCAGCGAAAGACCTGCAGAAGCCTGGGGTGTTGCTATGGGGATATGAGTGGACGTGGGTGTGCGTGTGTGTGTGTGTGTGTGTGTGTGTGTTTTAGGCACCAGACTCAGGGTTTGTCCCGAGGGAGGTGCCCAGACAGTCGTCCCCTCAACCGACACATTTTTTATTTGGGTGGGAAACCATGAGCAACCATGGATGAGATGAGCTACAACACAACCATTTTTTTTTGGGGGGGGGTGGGGGGGCGCATTCTGGAAGCTTCTGGAAAGATGTATGTAGAAATAACAAAAATATCTAAATAAATACAATATAAATGCTATTTTTCGTGTTTCGCTCTGTCTGACCACACTGCACATTTGCATATGAATATTTCACCCTGCATTACACTCAAAACAGTTAAGGCTTAAATAGTGTTTGGCTTTGACGCATGGCTCTAGATGGAACTTCTACATAATATAGAACCTTTACAGAAACTATAAACACTAAAATGTACTTAAAATGTACAGCAGCATGTTATGTAATAATACAATATGGATACACACATGTACAGAATGAAGAAATTATATACAGGGGTCTACAAAATAACACATATACTACATCTAAGACTCATACATGTTGGCCATTTTATCAGGAACACCTACTATAAAGACTCAAAAGTATGCAAATTCCTGGTCAGGTGACATGTTTTGGTGTGCACATCATTTAACTGAGACATGTTCCTGCAATTTTCAGTGCACAATATCTACTTATTTGATAAATGTAACATATTTGGAAAAACACAAGCCATCACTAATGTAGAAGTTATTTAATATGTTAAATTAAACAAATGAATAAAATGTGTGGACATAGGACATGTAGAAGAGTTTAGCTTATTTCCAGTGACAAAATGTAATTTGACCAGGGGCGCCCAAAATTTTGCATGCGACTGTAGGTGCAATTTATAGGTTTACAGTGACTGTACTGTTACCCGTTGCTACACAGTTTTTTTTTTTTGCATCCCTCTACACTGTCCATCAATGGAAAAGGACCACCATAGGACCACTGTGATTAACTGGATGGAGCACCATTCTCAGTACAGCAGTGACACCAAAATGGTAGTGACACGGTAGGGTGTGTGGTTTGAGTGTATCCAGCACAGTGGTGTTGCAGCCCAGAACTTCCACATTATGTGGAGGTTCTTTATACCTTTAAAAGCTTCTTCACACTTAAACCTCTAATTTATAAAACTGGTTCTTCGAAGAACCAGTCATTCAAAGGGAACCTTTCAAAGTGACTTCTTCTATGGCATCACACACAGAACCCTTTGCGGCACCTTTATTATTAAGAGTGTATCAGTATCTCATGTGGTGTTTTCTTTATTTTGTAGATCCCCTGTAAGTAACTGGCCAGTTGTAATTAGCATCTTTTGTCCTGACCATGAGAAACTGACCTCTGGCGGCAGGAATATGAAACTCCAGTCTAGGAAAGGCAGAAGAAGAATGAACAGAATGTGCAGAACCAATGCTTTTCAGACATCCCAGCAGAGTTTGACGTTCAATTTAATTTTTATTTATATAGCGCTTTTTGTAACCGATGCCACAAAAAAGCTTTACAGAATCCAGGTCCGAGTCCCTAGTGAGCAAACCAAAGGCAACAGAGGCAAGAAAAAAATCCCTAAAGCTGGATGAAGAAACATTGGGAAACACCAAAACTCAAAAGGGGAACCCACACAAAGAGATTTTTGATGGGGAAAGCTAACAATAAAAATCCTTGGTGTACAGACTTAATCACTGCTTAACAGTTGGCAGTCTATAGCTAACAGAGTAGGTATAGTTAAGAGTCAGTGTGAGTAGGAACAATTAGAGTCAGTAGTGGTGGTTTTTGTGGGAGTCAGTGTGCATAGGAACAGTTAGAGTCAGTAGTGGCAGTTTTTGTTTTTAGTGTGAGGAGGAACAGTTAGAGTCAGCAGTGGTAGTTTGTGTTGGAGTCAGTGTGAAAAGTAGTTTGAAAGTCTGTAGTCCACAGAAATAGGAACAACAATCTCCGTTGGAGTCTTGAACAGCAGTTGCCCTAGAATGGAGGAGAAGCATGTGGGGAGTCCAAAGCAGATGAACCAGCCGAGGACACTTGGGCAAGGGACCACAGTGATGGCAGGTCCACGATGAGGTGGTGACCTAGAGCTGCGATGGTGGTCAGTTGGGCTATGAAAATGGGCAGCAATTGGCCCCAGAGAAGATAAGCCAATAAAAAGGGGATAGGAGACAGACAGAAAATTTGTGATGTAGGGGAAAGGAAGTGAGGAACAGGCCAAGAGCACGGCCACTGTGGACAGTCTGGTAGAATCAAATTATGGATGACACCAAAGACAAGAAGAAAAAACAAAATCACATCCATGCTTCCCTACACAGAATCCAATGTACTTTACTACATACAATTAAATAGAAGCTAACTACACCAAACTTCTGCAGTCAGTAATTAAAACTACATGGAGTGGTGCCCAACCACCTACCTTGGGAACTGATGGTGTAAATAGTAAATTGTGTAAAATGTATAGGCATGCCCTTTTACCTCTTTTTCACTCTAGGAACTTTTGTGAACAGAGCCCTGTGCTGATAAAACACTGAGCCACACCCCTAACATAACTGCAAGTTAAATCTGCATTACATCAAATACTAAATATATGCAATAGTATGTAATAGTATGCTAATACTAAATATATGCCTTCTTCAAGTGGTTTCATTCACAATACGTTCACTGGCTCATAAACCGTCAAGGACTAGTGTCCTCATGAGAATCCTGAGTAAAAGAGTCTTTAGCGCCACTTAGTGGACGATATTAAACAGTGCACAATGTTAAAGTGTTGGAGCTTTAAGCCTGAGGCCACCAGGTTATTTCCAAAAGTGAATAAGGCTGAAACAGTAGTTTTGTAGAGGGTAGCTAATCAGTTAATAAACTGTATGAACAAATGTGTCAAAGCACCTTCTCATCCAATGCTTCTTCTAAAGCCAAGGGCAATAGTGTTAAATGTTGGAATTCCATTCAGATTAGGACTGGATCTGTAGATGGCACCGAAACTCATCTCAGAGGTGTTCAATGGTGCATTACTCCAAAGAGTGCATTTCCAACCATGGTCGCCAAACAGCACCATTGATTTTGGTTCTTCTTTCCTTTCCTGTTTCTTTGACTGAGTAATGAATGAGCCAGATGTATAAAACTGTATTTTCCTGAAGAGTGCTAAAGAATTACAGTCTGAAAGCTAAAAATGTGCCAGTAGGTCAGGTGAACAGCACTCACCTAACAGACTTCCCAAAAGATTGTACATTAAAATTATTATTTTATTTTATTTATTAATTTTTTTAATTTATTTTGTAATTTTCTCCAACAGTCAAGGCATGAGTTGCATAATCTGTCCGTAGATGGAACCAATAAACTGCCTGTGCCTGATGTATGTTGTCATACATCAGGCACTTCCATTCAAAACATACCTGAAATTGACAACACCCACTCACACATGCAACAGTAATTGAACACTGAAGTCCCTCTATTATTGTGTTAGCTGAAAAAGAATGAGTAACAATTTTCTTATAAGTCTGAATAAGAAAATGAAAAATGAATTCAAAGTGCTAAAGACAACAGTGTTTTGTATAAAGTACATCTGTGTGTTGCTGCTGCTTTGAAAGAGCAATTCAAATGGTGCATGCGTGTATCATTTTGTTGCAAAAATGCCATTTTGAAAAAGGGTTCTTAGGTTTCAGCTGCAGAGTTTCACCTTGACACAGAAGTGAGATGTGTAATATATATATACACTGAAATATACACTGAAAATATTTGAATTTATGAAATGTACTGATGTTCCACATATAGACTTTTGCTCTGCAGTTGTTTGACTGGAAACAGACATTGTGTTAGCCTTGTATTTTTCGACATTTAGGTTTTTTAATTCTTTATTAACTCTTTATTATCTTTTCCTTTCATGTTCTCTTGTCATTGATTAGGTATAGGTGTCTTTGGAGTTTCATCATCCTCTAGATGTCAGTGTTGCTCTACTGAACACTGTAAGTGGACACTGCGGTTCTTCTCACAATCTCACCCTCTCACACAATTACACACACAAACACAGATGTGAGAAGATGTGTGTGTGAACTTAAGGATCTTTCCCACAATAAGACTACCTGAGCCACTCGGCTCTTCTGTAGAGGCTGAGGGTTTACTTATTTTGTTCTCAGCACACTCAGCTTTGTCCCACTGTTTGCTTGTGTATGATAGTCTTTGTCCTCATATAAACTTCCAGGCTTCCAGCCTTTACTCAGCATGAGCTGATCTCATTCCGAATTGGTCTGAAGTACAATGAGCAATAATGACTTTGTGGGACGTGAGATCCCATTGCTGTAGTAGGAATTTCCTTATCTGCATTCCAGCTGAACTGAACTCCACAGCGCTAAGATGTTTTCATAATTTCACATCTCACTATTTTTCACTCTCTGTTTTTTCCCCCCAAAAAAGCACTTTTGTTTTGTTGACGCTGATATTTAGCCCCTCAAATCTGACGCTGTGTTTCTGAATGCCTGTGGCGCACTGCCAGCACTTCCATTGCTCAGTTAATTTAGAACATGTCTCTTCAAACTGACATCACTGCACACAATAGCAGTCTTAATACAGTCACAATTAATACAATACTCATTTTTTCCATGTATGAATGAATAATTTTTGAACGCTCTCTGAATAATGTCGAAATAACCTTGAATGATCTCTGAATAAAGTCTAAATAACCTCTGAATAAACCCTGAATAATCTCCAAATGACCTTAGAATGGCATTTGAATAATGTCTAAATAATCTCCAAACAACCTCTGAATAACATCTGGATACCCTTTGAATGGGTGCAAGAGTGTGTGTGTGTGTGTGTGTGTGTGTTTGATAGAAACAGAGAGGAACTAAAAGAAAAGCAAGAGGAGTGAAAGTACTAGTTTTACATTGCCTGAGCATTCAATTCGCAGTGTGTCAAAGCACAGTGCTGGTTCACACACACACACACACACACACACACACACACACACACACAACCACACACACACACAATGAAGTGGGTCTCAGTTAACAGGCTCAATATTCACGCAACCACTGTGTGTATGTGTGTGTACGTGTATGTATGGACAATAGCTCTTTATCACTTGGGGTGCACATCTGTGCACTGTGTGTATGTGTGTGTGTGTGTGTTTAGGGGGGTGTGCTTTAATGGCAACAGCCCAATAACCCCCCCCCCCCCCCCCCCAAAAAAAAAAAAAAAAAAAAAAA
>JBBPCZ010000042.1:32148081-32167267 GCA_037974445.1 Brycinus macrolepidotus
AGAGAAAACAGAGAAGAGAGTTAGTTCTGTTTAAGTTTGCAGAGGATTATTTATATCTGTGAGGAGTGCAAGTTAAGGCTTATCTTGCTAAAGCAGCCTAGCTAGAAAGAGCAGAATCGAGGGGTATGATGGGCATGAGAGTGCCCTGAGACATTCAATTTATAAACATTTTTTTTTGTGACAAATCCCATGCAATCAGAAAGAGAAATGTTTTACACTGACTTGCACTCAAAATGTAAAAATAACTAGCTAGCTATGTTGCTACATTTTGGCAGACGATTCAATGAGCTCAACCTAATTATTTTTTGCAAATACTTATCACAATAATAATATTTGTCATATTTAAAATGATGCTTGGTTAAATGTCTGTATACCGTAATAAAGGTTTAATAGCAAAGAAGAATGTTACACTGTTTCACTAACAATACCACCGCAGCCCACTGGGAGAGTCTCAGAATCCACAACTTGAAAAGCACTGGTACCTTAACCACTGGTCTAACCTGTGACATCAAAACAATGGTGAATTTAGGGCTGTTTTGGCTGCTCAGTTTCTATATATGTACTAAATTTTTTCTAAATAAGAAATGGAAATCTGGTTTTCCATGACATGGACATTTTCTTCTTATAAACAAATATAAAATTAACCCTTTTTCACAGTAGCCAAATGCTTTTTGGCCTGTTTTTTGGGTCCTTTGGTTCAGTCTTGATATTTTTAAGTAAATTTGAACATTTAATGACATTTAGTTGAATATTACTTATATTTTATATTAAAATATTGTATTTAATTATGTTATTATGTTTAAAATATCTGACAAATCATTCTCCATTCCATTTTGTAAAGAAATGCTTTGCCTATTTTTTAACAAAGCTAGGGCAGGTTTGTCCTGGAAATGGAATAAAACAAACACACACCCAGTTTGTTTGGCGCAGTCTGTCCATTAGTGTACAGATGCCCCCAACAGAACGGTTCCCAGATGAGGTCTGTTGGCATGGGAACATGAAGCTCTGATGGACTCCTGTCTTCAACACAAAAGCAGCATCCACACACACCGTCACCACCGTTTGGTCCAGAGTTAACACACTGAACAGCTGCAGTGTGTGTGCTTTTGCACGTTTAGCCAGAGAAACAGTCCATTTATATTTCGCTAGACACAGAGCGGGCTGCCAGAACAGCCTTTAACTGACATCAACTGAACCGTCACTTAAAAACACACAACAAACTCTAAAATCAGGAGATGTTATTGATGTAACTGGATTTCTCACAGCCTAAACAGCCCAGAGTCCTTAGATACAGAGTTTAGAGGTTTAATAGAAGAATCAGTTAAACGTATTAGAGTATTAGGAGAACAGTTAAAAACTGTTAAGCTTTAAACGCTGCAGATCAGAGTACTGCAACTGTACAGAGGTAGAAATGGAAAAAAAGAGGAAAACTACAGGCGAGGCAGGCAGGTGGACGTATTGAGCTGCAAGTGTGCAGCACTCTGTGTTCCCATAGCAGGCAGATTATCGCTCTTATAGAGAGGCTGCTAATTATTGGATTTCTATCTCTTTTTACTCTCTTATTCTTTTCTCTATTTCTTAGGGCTGCAAATTGCTGGATATTTCCCTCTTTCTGTTCTCTTTTTCTTTTCTGTCTCTTAGATTTGATCCTTTCTTTTGTCTCTCCCTCTCTACCCCACTTCTCTCTCTCTCTCTGTTTCTTTTGGCTACCCCCCTGTTTCTCTCTTTGTTTCTCTTTGTCTTTATCTACGTCCCCCTTTTCTCTTTCTTTCTTCCTTTCTCTCTTTGTTTCTTCGTTTGTTTCTCTCTCTTCCTCTATCTCTCTCTCAAGTGCCCCCTCCCCGGCTGTTTGCCTTCTCCAGTCTGATGATGACTGCCTGTGTGTGTTTTAGGGTAGAGGGAGTTTTTGACATTTGGAAAAAGTCCTGAGGTCACATCATGTCACCTGGCCCACCTGTGTAACAGAAGGGGAGAGAAGGGGGAGTGGATTTCTACTGCTGTGCCTTGTCCGGTCCACTTTAGTCCATTGTATCTGGCCACAGTTTATTTTAGTCCTGTTTGTTTCCACTGGGACTAAATTTTGCACAGACAGATTTGCATAAAGTAGTGGTTCCCAGCTCTGCATTGCATGCTTTGGTGTTTTCCCCACTTTCCAACAAATCAGCTCATTGATTTTTCCATGTTCAACCCACAAACCTGTTCATCTGAGGTTGGACAAGCTTTGCAGAATGATACAAAAAGTAAATAAGTACATAAAATGGAATGCTGTGCATGACCTATACAAAATAATACACTCTAAAATGTGAGGATTTTAACAAAAAATCTGATAATTTCTCACTGAATAGGACTTTTGGCAACATTCTGTAAACTTGTCAAACAGTGGCTACAAACAAATGACATTTCAGTTCATTTCTAGTTAAAGTGGGTGTAAAATGTGTAAGGTAGAGATATTCTAGGACCTCTATTCTATTCTATTTTATTCTATTCTATTCTATTCTGTTCTGTATCAGACCTATATGCCATACCAAAAAAAGGACACATAAGCCAAGAATCAGTTCCACACAGATACATCAGCTCAGACTTTCTCTGTGCATGCAGGTGTTATATGGTCTCTCTGAGCATTTGGGACTCACTTGCAGAATATTAAAAAGGCAGTGTCAAAAAATAACATCAAAGACATACACATGCTTCTCAGATCTCATTTTTGCTTTTCAACAAATCCTTTTAATTTTTCCACTTAATTTTTACTAGGTTGGTTGTACATTAACATACGAATGATTAATTACACACAAACGTGGAAACTAAAAATTATGGAAATTAGCAATGAATGCATTTATGTTCAGTAAAGTGTAAATGCATATAAATATTTTATTCTCAAACATGCTAAGCCATTAACAAGATATTTTTGTGTTCAGGAGTCATAGCATTGGACGGTCTATCCTATCAATAACTAATAAGCCAATAGCTAAAAGTTCACACAATAGCTAAGAATGCAGAAACAACTGATGTTATAATCAGACAATGAACTTAAACATACAGCCAAAATAACTCAAGACTAGTTTCTGAAGAAGGTGAAGGTGCTTGTGGTTTGGCTCAATGCCAAATATTAACCCTTGTTTTCATGCCGTTTCTGCTTTGCTCTACTAGTAACTTATACAAATTCATTTTTATTGAGTTTCAGAGGAGTTTTTTGTTTGTTAAGCCACACAGTGATCTACATATGAATCAATCGAGCAGAACAAAGCACATCTAACTTAAGGCCTGAACCAGTGATGAAACAGGTGCAGATGATTCCAGATGATCAGTCGGTGATCAGTACACTGGTGGTGCTGAATGCTGAGTGGTTGGAACACCTTTATCTAGACACTTTGTATCTTTAGACACTTTGCAGCCTGTCACAGTAAAATGTTTGTTCCCATTTCTTTCATTTAATCTACTCAATATGCCAAAGATAAGACAGTTTGACAGAAATATAACAACAACATGATTCAAAGCAAATATATAGAACTGAGGGATGGCTCTAGACACAGTACTGTATAAAAAATGTCTTGCACTTGCACAGCAAAATAAGAAGAAAAAAATCAGATAAATTCATGTTCAAGTAATACTAACTAAATCTGTGTTTGCAGGGTTTAAGAGGGTTAAAACAATCTGTTATATGATAAATACCCTGCACTTTTGCTGCCTGATAAAACACAACACTAACAAAATGCAATGAGTTTTCAGAAGTGGTAGACTTTAAAATGTCCCAACTTTTGAGATATCTAATGAAAGCTGAAAGTAAACAGTTTTTTATCCAATCATCTTATTAAGAAACACAAAATGTCTTTTCTACAGCCCCCCACACATATAATATGGTCAGGGATATGTAAATTAATGTATAAATCAATTACACAAAAATATGTAAATTCATTTACAATTTATTCTGACATATACTTACAAGAAAAGGCAGTAGAATCTGCCATCTCATCCTACCTTACCTCACACCCAAGCTGTTTTCCGAATTATTGATCTAAACATAAACTGTCTTCCCCCTCACTCCCTTTATAGCAAAACTGATGCTGATGGGTTTTTTTTTGTTTTTTTTTCGTTTTTTTTATATATGAAATATCTGTAGCTAGAAGCAGGTGCTAGCAATAACAGTTGCTCTGTGTGTGTGTGTGTGTGTGTGTGTGTGGTGATTTTGTATGAGCTACAGTCCTGTGCAAGCATATAACACTTTAATATGCTGCACTTCTGTGTGTCTATGTTTGCAAGCTTTTTTTCCAGATTATGTTTGGTTAGATGTGCCACTGGGGCGCTACAAAGATCAGGCAGTCTTCTCTACAGCTTTAGGCAATCTGACGTGAGTAGCAAAGTTTACAGAGTGAACTTTTGGGTGCATTGCACAATGCCGCTGGAGGACCATTTCACAGGGCTGTCTGACAGAAATAAAATAGTACCTCAGTGGATTTGCCAAACCCTCAAGGCAAACTTCCTCCAAATCCAAAATGAGTCCATCATCCTGGACTACAGTGCCTGTTACACATGGACTGCAGCACATAGGCCCAACGTAGGACAGTAAACTGTCCTACGTAATGTATATGTAGCCTTTCACAACATATACATTTATCTCACACATGTAGTCTTGAGTATGAATTCTACCCATTCTGCTGCATGACAACAGGAACACAATGTAACTTACAGGCATCTACCAGTATGCAGAAGCGGAAAGTCATTAGATACAAATGCTTAGTATTTATGTCCTTCAGTTTTCAGGTATATGTATTTTACCTAAGTATTTATTTTACTTTTTATTTTTACTCCATACATTTTAACACAAGTATCTGTATGTTGTACTCCTTACATTTCTGAATGCATTTGAGGTGAATTATTGATTTTTATTTTGCATCATTGCATGCCTTCCCAGCATCAAGACCAATTTCAGCCTAAATGGCCATCCAATAACAAATAGACAAAGACAATCTCCTGGTGTATCCATTGGTACATATCACAAACAACAAACTTAACAAGTAAAAAATTATGTAAAAGACGTAAGACGTTGAAATAGACAAGAGAGAGAGACTTGACCGTGGAGAAAGGTGTCTATTGAGTGTGATGTCTGTGACAGAGAGAACTAGTAGCAATGTGGATGAAAGTGAAGCAGACAACGTTACTGATGGAGCAAATTCTGAGCAGCAAGACATTCCCCATTCCCAGCCATTCAAGGGAACTGTCTGAAGTTGTTGACTTTGAGAATGACTCTTGCCGAATGTGTTGTGTCTTGGGCCAACCTAGAAACCATGAGTTTCTTCTGCTGGTAGAAATGTCCCTCAAAGAGCTACTTGTTACTTTTATATGTTTAGGACATTTCAGAGTCTGTAATTCTTCACTTTTACTCAATATCATACCACACCCTATTCTGGTTACCCATCTTGCCAGCTGTAGCAGTCTGGGATGCATGAGTTAGAATGAGCTAGAAATAGTGCAGACCACCGACTGCTCATCATAGAATCATCACGTCATCAAGGCAGATGGCCATTATTTACCTGAAAAAATAGTCTGGTTATTTAAAAGTGTTGAGGTACTGTATAGTAGGAATAGTAGTCTTGCATGTACGATTAGTGACATCAGTTATAACAAAGCAAAATGGATCTGATTTGGAGCATTTTGGTTCATTACAGGGTGTGATTTTCAATAATGCTATTTATTTTTCACACAGGAAATAATGGTCATCTGATCAGATGATGTGATGATTCTATGAGGATTATGTTTGACCAGTCAGTGGTCTGCTCTATTTCTAGCGCATTCTGACTAATGCATCCTAGATTGGTACAGCTGGCAAAACGGGTAACCAAGGTATGGTTTTGAAAATTGAAAATTATTCAAAAATGCATAATTAAAGGGTTCATAAAAGTAGTTTAGATCCAGAGTCCATATTTGGGCATGCTGTGTACTTCAACATGACACATGACCAGAAAAAGAGCTTTCCAGTATATGGATGCAAACTACAGAAAAATTTTACTTGCTAACAAGCTAAAAAGCTATCTTGCAATAACAACAGTCTCTTCAAAAAAAGAATACTGTTTTAAAACATGGTTCAATAGAAATTTTGATTTTAATAGAAAATTAACTATTCATACTTGCTAACTGCTACCCTGAAGACTTGTCTAGGTTAATTTACCCTGCTGCGTGCTGCTCTGCACCATCTGGACACTGGCCACCCCTGCAAACCCACCATACTCCTGTGTGTGTGTGTGTGTGTGTGTGTGTGTGTTGAATGCAAGATAGCTGTAAGCCTGGTTTCACATTACCAGGATATGATTATAGTTTAGCCTCATACTGATCTTGTAAATGTGCTGGATGTTTACATGGAAATGGATCATTTAGTGAGGTGGAATGAGGCTCTACCCTTTACTGTCCTTTCTCTCAAGGAGAAAACTGATGGAAAAATGGTTAGACCTTATTTATATTTAATGTACTTAAAGACATATGTTACTATATTACATAATATACAACGCAATGTAATATTGTACATATATACATCATAATATTCATTCACATATTCTCAAAGTCTGCATATTATTTGCTTGGCTCAGGTATAGCACAGAGGTCTTTCCACAGTTCCTGCTTCTGCTGCTGTTTCCTCTATCCCCTCTCTTCTCTTCAGAAGGTTAGCTGCATTGTATCCGCTTGTATTTTAGCCTACATCTAAATAAACAGCTGTTGGAAGCCCAGGGGAGAGATTAATGACATCCATTAACAGATTAATTAGAGCATGGACCACTTGCTGCGGCAAAACAGCCTGTATCATGCCTCCTCTTGAGCTTCGGTGGAGTGAGCCTTCTCTCCAGTCAGGTCAGCGCCTCTCCTTTGGATGCATGTGTCATAGTTAGTGATTATTCTGTTTGCTGGAGCAGGATGGATGATCTGCTGGAGCCACAAGTGCCTGATACACAACTCTAACACGCAGTGTCATAAATTAAAGTGTTTTATGATGGCAAAAGCTTATTTAACTGCCCGCTTAGTTTAAGCTGCTAATGTGAGATGAAATGGTTATTAAAACTTATTGAGCTGACATTGAAGTGGCCTGTGGCTGTAGCAGAATGATTTACTTTTTCATGGGCCTGGGATAAAACTTTTATTCAGTGCTAAAGTTTCTTTCTCTTCAGTGTATGTGTGTATGTGTATGTGTGTCTGTGTTTATGCCTTGGACAGCAGTGTGAGGATTAAGTTTAAGGCCTTATGGTAGTCAGCAGTCTTCTACTTAAAGGGCATATATCCTACATTTTTCTCATTTTTCTTGCTTTTTATTATTTTTTATCCTTAAAGTCACTCGTGACAGTTTATTTTCCTAAAATAGTTATGTTTTTACATATCGCAGAGTTCTTTATCACTTTGAAAAAACAACTTGAGTAGTTATTGTGTCTTTAATATATGTAAAAATACATATTCATTCATCCATTCATTTTCTGTAACCGCCTAATCCTTACTAGGGTCACGACTACCCGGAGCCTATCCTGGGGTCAACAGACGCAAGGCACGGACTCACCCTGGGCGGGGCGCCAGCCCACCGCAGGGCAATAATACATGTAAGCTATAATATATCATTTAGTATATGTAAATGCACTCTGTTCTGATTGGCTGCCCTATATCGTATTACTTTCTAAAAGCAATCTAGGCTAAAACACTCCTTATAACTTTATAACATTCTTTATAATATAATGTGAATGGGTGGGGCTAAAGGGCTTTCGGCTGAATGGGAGGATATATATATGTAAATTTAGTGACATCACAATGATTCCAAAACAGGCTGTCTTTGCCACTTAGTTTCCATATATAGATTGTATGGACTGAAAATTGAATGGTAATGTTTACATATTCAATCAAGTTCTTCTATTTAAATAAAAGAAGAAAATACTACTTTTCCATAACATGGGTCCTTTAAATGTCTGTAAAAATAGAGACTACCCACCAAGATGTATCCTACAGTTAAAAAGTGAAATGAAAAATTGCAATATGACAAGTTCAGGAAATTGAGGATCGTTGAGAACCATTAGCAAATGCTCCAATCTCAGCTAATGCCTCCCTATTTGAATGGGCCCTGACTGCAGCCAGGGCGAACTCAGCATGGAATTATTATATTTAGAGCTGCAAACTATGCTGGAGATTGGACTAAGTGACAATCGTGGTAGGAGTCAGCTCAGGGCCTCATTATGTTTCATCCTGAGTGGTTTTTATAGCACATGTAATGGTGTCTCAATGACTGCCTTAGTGTGTTTTACTGCTAGTTAAATAAACACTGATGCCACTGTACACTTTAAAACACTATTACTAATAGATAGAATTCAGTACTCTACTTGTGTTCACTTTTCCTAAACTGAGTTTTCTCTTCAATAAATCATCGCTGTCGTGTTAAAAACTTTATAATCACCATGATTTTGCTTCTGACACATCTAGAATACAGCAGCTGCCTTTTATATGGTGCAGAAATTTTATGATAAATGGGCCAATAGCAATAGTCCAAAATTGCTTGGAATAAATTCTTAACACACATTAACATTAAGAACATTTTCCTTCCATCTAATTGAACGTTACCATTTCAGAGTTACATCTTTTCTTTTGACTTGCAGCATATGCGCAGGGGATTAAAGATTTGAGTTAAATGTCTGGCTTAATTCATTTTAAATGAGTCGATGGTGTCATGAAGGGCCTGTCATTGATTTTTAATTGCCCTCTTTTTGCGTTAGCATCAGTAATTATTAACTGGGCTTTCCTGGCATTCCCAGATTGTTCTGCAAGGATGTCTATTTGGAATGCAGTCAGAGTGTAAGACAATTTGCACACAGAGGAGCACTAGCCTGCTCGTGGGTTTTGTTACAATCTATAAAATCAGTGTAAGACAACATGATACTGACTGATGGGGACAAATTGCACAGGTTTTGGTAAGCAGGGCATGAGATAAACACATTGCTATCAGTCAGCAGAGCCGATGACCAAAAATCGACAATGTCACGAGGAGGAGGACAAGAACGTACCTGAACAAACAGTTAGCCCAGTGTAGCGTGGCGGATGAACCCAATCACGGACAAACACGAGAGAGTTGGTAAACCACGCACCTTGCCCTGAGAACGCTCCACTAGAGAGTTAAGATTCCCACCGGGAACCTGCGTTCTCACACACACACAGCGAGTATACACAAGAGAGAGAGAGTTACTGGAGTACTCACTGTACCAGTAGACTGGAGTAGGAGTTGGGCTGGCATGGGACTCAATGTCTGAGCACTGGTATGTTACTTACTTCCTGTTTATATACCCCATGACGCTTATCACTTCCAGGACCCTTTGTGCGTCACGTGACGCACTCGTGACAGGGGTGAGCTTCTTGTGACAGTACCCCCCCTCCTGCAGGACCGTCACCAGATGGACCCTGCTGAAAGGATACCCGACGATGGTAGTCCTGGATGAGGGAAGGATCCAGGATGAACTGACAGGGAAAACAAGACCGTTCCTCCAGACCGTAGCCTTCCCAGTCAACTAAGTACTGGGTGCCACGGCCACGGTGTCGCAAGTCGAGGATCCGCTGGACAGTGTAGGCAGGACCACCATTAATGATCCGAGGCAGAGGTGGAGCAGGAGCCGGGGAACCAGAGGTGAAGTGAAGATGGGCTTGAGCTGGGAAGTGTGGAAGACAGGATAGCTGCCAAAACCGCCGGCACCTGCGGACCAACTGTTGAGCCGATGGTACGTCAAACCTCCAGTTCCTGGTGTTCAAACATCGGAGCTTGGAAACCGTTACATACTTCAAATGGACTGAGCCCGGTGGCAGATGAGGCGAGGACATTGTGAGAGAGCTCAGCCCAAATGAGATAGTGGGCCCAGGAGCGCTGACGATCGGTGACGAAACACCTCGGGAAGCGCTACAGTTGTTGGTTGGTCTGTTCCAACCAAGTGGGGTTGCTGAGTGGGGTTGAACTTTCTGGAGAAGAAACTGCACGGATGCAGTTTCTGGTCTGGACCTCGCTGGGAGAGGACGGCTCCTACGCCCACATCGGAGGCGTCCACCTCCCCAACGAATGGTTTAGATGGGTCCAGATGGAGAAGGATGGGTGCTGAGGTGAAGAGATAGCAGAGGTGGTGGAAGGCTTTGATGGCTTCGGGGTTGAGTTCAAAGGGGGTCCGGGATGGTTTGGTGAGGGCAGTAAGAGGTGCCGCACCCAAACTGAAGCCCCAGATAAAGCACTGAAAGAAATTAGCAAACCCCAGAAAATGCTGCAGCTGCTTGAGTGTCTTGGGTAGGGGCCAATTATGCACAGCGTCCAGCTTCTGGGGATCCATGGCCACAGCTTGGGAGGAGATGACAAAACCAAGAAATGTGGTGGAGCTGTGGTGGAAAGCGCATTTCTCCAACTTGCAGAACAGCTGGTGGGCCAGTAACCTCTTGAGCACTGCCCTGACATGCTGGGTGTGCTCCTCAGGGATCTTCGAATACATGAGAATGTCATTCAGATGGGCAAAACACCAACAACCCAGCATGTCACGAAGAACGTCGTTAATAAACTGCTGGAAGGCTGCTGGACTATTGCATAATCCGAACGGCATCACAAGGGTCTCATAGTGTCTGGTGGGAGTTATGAAGGCCGTCTTCCACTCATCGCCCTCCCTGATGCAAACGAGATTGTAGGCGCTCCTAAGGTCCAGTTTCGTGAACATGGAAGCACCAGAGAGGGCATCCAGGGCGGTGTTGGAAAGTGGGAGTGGATGACAGTTCTTGATGGTAAGTTTGTTGAGCCCCTGATAGTCGACACAAGGGCGGAGACCCCCGTCTTCCTTTTTTTACAAAAAAGAACCCCGCGGCCGCAGGGGAGGGTGAAGGCCGGATAGTACCGTGGTGAAGCCCTTCGGTGATGTACTCCTCCATGGCCTTCTGCTCCCCCGCAGAGAGAGAGAACAGAAGGCCATGGAGGTGGTACCGTGCCAGGATGGAGGTCAATGGCTAGATCGTAGAGCTGGTGAGGAGGGAGCTGGACAGCCCTACACTTACTGAATACCTCCACTAGGTCACAATACGGGACGGGAATGGCCTCCAGGTCGACGTCAGGGGCCTCGCACTCCCCCGAGCATGTCCCAGCCTTCGCCTGGAGGCAGAGCTCCTGACAGGTTGGACCCCATTGGAGGACTCTGTGCTGGGTCCACGAGATGAGGGGGTCGTGTCTGAGAAGCCAGGGATGTCCCAGAATGAGAGGTGGTGAGGTGAGGTGAGTGAGGTAGAAGGTGAGGTCTTCCTGATGGTCTCCGATGGCGATGGGGTGTAGGCTCCGGGGTGCTGGTGGTCTTGGGCCGGGGACTCCCCGGCGGCAGGGTACAAGGGGCTGGCCTCGGGCGAGAGCTCATCCGCAGGTCTATGCAGAGACTAAGTTGAATTATCCCCTCCAGGGTGTCGGGAAGCTCTCACCCGGTGAGTTCATTCTTTAAGCGTGGAGCCAACCCCTCGTAGAAGGCTATTCAGAGGGCGGAGTCGCTCCAGGTGGTCTGAACCGCCAGGGTGCGAAACTCTGCAGTGTAGCAACTTACTGAATGGTCTCCCTGCTGCAGATGGTTAAGGCGGGAGTCAACCTCCACCTCGCTGTCAGGATGCTGGAAAGCGGCCCTGAGCTGGTGAGTGAAGTCGGGGTAAGAGTATCCAGTGTCCGTGTCTGATCTCAGGACCGCTGTAGCCCACTCGACTGCCTGCCTGGTGAGGAGGGAGACGAGAAGTGCGATGTGGCTCCTGTCTGAGGGGTAGCGTTCAGGCTGAAATTCAAAAATCAGAGAGAGGTTGGTCAGAAAAACATCGCAGTTCCCTTCTTTCCATTTTTCGGTGAGTGACATCTTGGGTAGGGAGCGGGAAGTTGAAGGGGTTTGGACTGCCTCCTGGGAAGCTGGCTTCTCGGTAGCCATAGCGAGGTGTGCCTGCTCCAGAGTCGCGAGCCACTGACGCAAGCCCCCAACCTCCTGTTTCAGGTTCACAATCTCGACTGCCTACCGATTCACCATTTCGACCAGGCCGGCAAAGTCCGCTGGGTTCACTGTACGGGGGTCAGACATTCTGTCACGATGAGGTGTACAAGAACGTACCTGAACAAACAGTTAACCCAGTGTAGCGTGGCGGATGAACCCAATCGCGGACAAACACAAGAAAGTTGGTAAACCACGCACCTTGCTCTGAGAACGCTCCACTAGAAAGTTGAGATTCCCACCGGGAAGAAGTGGCACAAAGAACCAGCACCATGTGGGCTAATTAGGCAATCACCTAGAGCATTTGCCGAAGGGGTAAAAATGTATTAAATTATTTGGAACTATGAGGAATGAAGATCACAGGGCACATCATTTTACCTAGTTCTGTAAGCAGCTAAGGAATGTGTCAGTCATTGCTCAAGACACCGAGTAACCCTGTCTTCAGGTAGTCGCTGCTGACTAACCAGTGCTGAGGCCAAGAGGCAGACAAACTGGCTTAACCAACCATCTGCTAGCTGCCTTGAGTCATCACCTAGGTTCCACTATCAAGACCGTGTTTGTCCCCCGAACTAAACAGAAAAGTAGAAAAATACTGGGACTGCTAAACATCAGATCGCTTGCTCCTAAAACTGTCTTTGTTAATGAAATAATAACTGATCAGAATCTTGACGCTTTATGTCTTACAGAAACCTGGATTAGGCCTGACGAGTTTGTTGCTCTAAATGAGGCCACACCTCCAGGCTACAACTACGTACACAGTCCTAATCTAAACGGTAGAGGGGGAGGCACAGGAAACATATATAAAGGGGGCATTTGACTGATGCTCTTATCCAGAGCGACTTACAATCATTAGTTACAGGGACAGTCCCCCTGGAGCAACTGAGGGTTTAGTGTCTTCCTCAAGGACATATATAGTAGTGCCCTAAATATTAATCAGAAAACAGAATTTAAGTTCTTGTCCTTTGAGACTCTATTCCTTAACATAACTAATCTAGATACAAACAAGATCTCTTTCTCTCTAATTACCGTCTACAGGCCACCAGGGCCATATACTGAGTTCTTAAAAGAATTCAGCTGTTTCCTAGCTAATTTAGCAGTACACTGCGATAAAATAATAATTGTTGGTGATTTTAATATTCACTTTGAAAAAGAACAGGATCCTTTGAAATCTGCATTTGCTTAAATTCTAGATACGGTCGGCTTTACCCAACATGTAACTGGTTCTACTCACTGCTGTGGTCACACTCTTAATTTAATCTTGACTCTTGGTGTTAAGGTGGATAACATAGCTATTCTTCCTCAGTCCACAGTAATCTCAGATCACTACCTCATTACATATGAACTAAATCATAATGTAAGCACATCACCCCGCTTTCGTATTAGTCGTACAATGACATACGCCACAGCTAATAGTTTTATTGAAAACCTCCCAGTAATATCAATCCCATTTGGTACTTCACCCTGTCCAGCAGACTTAGATAACTTAACTGGATGCTTTGAGAACTCTTTTTGATAAATATAAAAAAGTCAAATAGAAAAAGTTTACCTCTTGGTATAATGATCAAACACATGCCTTTAAACAAAATGTTCAAAGATTTGAGCGTAAATGGTGATCAACCAAACAGGAATCCTTCCACTCCGCCTGGATGGAGAGCCTTAGAAACTACAACAGAGCACTTATCACAGCACGCTCAGCCTATTTATCGTCCCTCATTGAAGCTAATAAAAATAATCCCAGGTTTCTGTTTAGTACAATTTTTAAACTAACTAGGAACCAGGAACCACTGACTACAAACTATAGTAGTGAGGATTTTCTGGACTTTTTCAATAATGAAGTAGAAATCATTACACAAGAAATTCAAACTAGAAATGTGACTTCTCCACATTTGCTGCCTGATTCAGCAGTCGCAGATAATATTCAAAACTCAGGCGAAGTTGAGAGGCTAGCATCCTTTAATCCAGTCCGACAAGCAGAACTCTCTCTATTCTCTCTTCAAAATCTTCTACCTGTAGACTCAATGCTATTCCTACAAGCCTGCTTAAAAAAGTCCTACCAGTAATTATTAGACCTCTCCTATCAGTACTAAACTCCTCACTTAGTATTGGTTACCTACCAAAAACCTTTAAACTAGCAGTTATTAAGCCTCTGTTAAAAAAAACGAATCATGATCCATGCAAGCTCTCAAATTATCGACCTATTTCCAATCTACCATTTCTCTCTAAGGTTTTAGAAAAAGTCATGGCCCAACAGTTATGTTTGTTACTACATAAAAACCATATATATGAAAAATTCCAATCTGACTTCCGGCCTCATCACAGCAGAGAAACAGCCTTAGTAAGGATAGTAAATGATCTTTTACTGTCCGCTGACAAAGGATTTGTCTCTTTGCTGGTTCTGCTTGACCTTAGCGCGGCATTCGACACCATTGACCACTCAGTTCTACTAGACAGACTAGAAAACCTGGTGGGGGTCACTGGAACAGCCTTATCCTGGTTTAAATCTTACCTAACTGACTGCTATCACTTTGTAAGAGTTAATAGAGAATCCTCAACACCCACAAAGTAAAATACGGTGTCCCACAACGTTCTGTTTTAGGATCTCTTTTATTTACTTTGTACATGCTGCTATTAGGGATGATTATCCGGAAACACGGGATTAGCTTCCACTGTTACGCAGACAATACACAGCTTTGTATCTCTGCCAACCCAGATGATAAACATAGATTAAATAAGATTGAGGACTGCATTAAAGATATAAAAGACTGAATGTCACAAAACTTTCTCTTGCAGATAGTCCTTCTTCTAGGTCCAAAAGCTGCTAGAAACAAAATGTCAAGTCTAATGCTTGATCTTGCCGGTTCCTCAGCTTCTACAATGTCTAGTGTAAAAAATCTTGGTGTCACTATGGATTCCGATCTTTCATTCGACGCACATATAAGTACTGTTACCAAATAACTTTCCTTCATCTATGAAATATTGCTAAGTTAAGAAGTGCATTATCCCCTCACGATGCAGAAAAATTAGTCCACGCCTTTATTACCCCTAATAATTTTTTTCCTGTTAGATGAAGGGTGTAGAGCTGGGAGGTGGTGGGCACAGAGAATTCAAGTAAACTGGGATGCTGGTGCTGTCACCCCGCCACTTCTCCCGTTCACTCAAGTTTGTTGACAGTAGAGTAGAGGTGTGCGTGTTTCTGAGGGTGCTTTCATGTCTATCATACCCCTCGGCTCTGCCCTTTTTAGCTAGGCTGCTATAAAGAGTCATACTAGAGTCTCAACTTGCACTCCTTACAGTTATAAATCTTACCTGTTGTTATGGACTAGAGACTCACAGCTACTCTTATTGACTCTTAACTGTACCAACTCTGTTAGCCATAGATAGCCAGTTTGTTGATATGTTCATTCACGAAGGCCTTCTTTTGTCAGTTATCTCAATAGAGACTCTCTTTTCCTTTCCCTCCGGATCGACCTGAGGAGGATGGGTTCCCCTTTTGAGCCTTGGTTCCTCCCGAGGTTTCTTCCTCCAGAGTTTTTCCTTGCCTCTGTCACCTTTGGCTTGCTCACTAGGGACTTGGACCTGGACTCTGTAAAGCTGCTTTGTGACAACTTGGTTGTAAAAAGCGCTATATAAATAAAATTGAATTGAATTGAATTGAATTTACTCCTTCATTTCCAAAGTGAAGGCTCAGTTCATGTAAACAATGAGAGAATTTTCAGCCGCAACACAAAAACCATGGAAAGGTGAACTGAATAACATTGATTATCTCATTGCAATGGAACCTGTAAATGGGGTGTGATAGGTATCAAGTGAACAGTCAGTTCTTGAAGTTTGTGTGTTTGAAGCAGGAAAAATGGGTGAGCGCAAGGATCTGAGTGACTTTGAAAAGCGCCGTATAGACAACTGGAGCTTGTATAGACAACTGGAGCATCTCCAGAACAGCAGGTCTTGTGCGGTGTTCGAGTGGTAAGTACTTACCAAAAGTGATCCAATGAAGGACAACCAGTAAACTGGTGATCTTCACTAAATTATATTTTATTCCTCTAACTGTTTGAGTATTGTAAATTAGAAGTTGGTAAGGGAGTTGCCTCTGCGATTGGAAGGCCATGGGTTCGAATCCCAGGGCTTTCAGTGGGACTACTGAGGTGCCCTTGAGCAAGGTACCATCCCCACACACTGCTCCCCGGGCACCATTGTCGGCTCCCCACTGCTTCACTCAGGTGAATGGGTTAAATGCAGAGGACTCAAGTAACTTCCTCCGGGATCAATACTGTATATAAAATGAAATAGAAGATCAAAAGTAAATCCAGCAAAAAAGCCAGCTCTACAACTACAGTTTAGCTATAACCTGTTAAAGTGTCCATCAGCCCTGGAGATCTACTTTCCTGCAGTGTTCACTTCCAACCTGCATTTAACATGCTCCCCCTCCCCTTACCTAACACTAATGCATCTGATCCAGGCAATCAAGGACCTCTGAAAAAGTTAATTAGTGGAGGCAGATGTGGCAGATTGTGGTTGAAAATAAACTCCACATGAGGGTAGATCTCCAGAACCAGGGTCAGTGGCCACTACTCTACTGGATTATCTTGTAAAACATGGGGCTAATTATCTTTTTTTCAGATTAAAACCCTGCACACACATTCCAATTAAACAATAGAAAAAAATCTAATTTCTTTATTTTGACATTTTCTCTCCAATTAAGTCATGTCAGTTCACCCACTGGCTAGTTAATTCCACCCACGAGTAAAATGCTTCCTCTGAGTCACTGCATCTTTTTGAACTGCTGCTAACGCCAACATCACTGGACAGTGACGTGAACCAAGCTTTCTCATTCAACATAGTGCCTGAAGTCACAAATGATCTTTTGTCTGAATGGACACAAATTCCCAGACACACTCCAACATCTTGTGGAAAGTCTTCCCAGAAGTGATGGGGTGTCAGTTCTGGTTTGGGAATGGTCAAGAGTCCTCATGTTTGGTCATGAAGTGTATTTGGAAGTCTGTAAATCTTGTCTTAACCCCTGAACCATTTAAATTGTATTATTCTGTGTTATAAATTAATCAGTAAGTTATTAAAATATTGAATCTAATACATGGTATTTAGTGATGAGTGACTGTTTAAAGAGGTTAACAAAGAAGGGAAGCTAATTTCTGAAAGCAGGTGGAACATGTCATAGTAATACACAGTTTGGTGTTGTTCATGCTCCAACACGCATGGCTTGTCTCACAAAGGCCATTGGTTACTAGATTACATGAAATCATGTGTGCTAATGAAAGTAAAGCGCTAGCCTATGCTGTCATCTTCCAGGTCACTAAAATTTGACCTTCCAGCTCGGACACATGTAGCCTCTTTCAGAAGACTTGAGGCAGGACCATCTGGAGGTGCCAGCAGCAAGACATAGTATACATTCCACTGAAATTCTCTCACATTTAGCATGAGTTTCTCTTCATTTACTTTATATAACCCTCCTTGCGTCCGCTCAGAGTGAGGCAGGAACATGCATGGGTCCGCAGTAATGTGTCTCCCATCATAAGCTTCATTTCCACTAAATTCGGAGGCCATTACCCCCATTACGTTTTACATGGATGATGTATTTCTGTTCAGGCCTCTGAGACCTACTTCTGAAGACAGGATTGAAATATGTATCATGGTGGGCCAAATCTTCCAGCTTGTATAACAGCATATGAAGGATACCTGTTTAAATATGTGCCTTTGTATACAGTATATGCATGCATGTATATGTGTAAATATTCAGTGTTGCCCTTAAACATAGTAACTGTTTAAAGTCATCAGAAATTCTTAGCTGTCATTACAAAACCTCATATCTCTAAAATTCTGCACTAATTGAACTGTTTCAGCTCTAAACACCTGATGCATGTGTTGTTATATGTTAGGTGTAATGTTACACATACATCTAATTCTATGCTACATAAATTGTCACAAATTGTGAATAAAAGTAAATTTTAATCACTTGTAAGCTATAAATAAGTACATTCTGTGCCAGATATTTGTATACAGATATACAAGAAATACCTACACTGAAATATTAATATTAATATGTCACATTAGCCCAATCAGCCCAATGTGCTAAATTTACTGACACTAGTATTAGCTGTAACTAAGGTACTCTTTGTTGAGAAGGACCTGTCCATTTGTATTTCTTCCTGTTTGTTTCACTATTCATTCCTACATTTATGTATCTGCCTATATATCCTTTCTTCCATCCATCCATCCACCCTTCCATCCATCCATCCATCCATCCATCCATCCTCTTCCTCCTTATCTTTAAAATGTGCATCCAGCTTAACCATGCTTACCCCAGCCTGCTTACCTTATTTTTACATCATAACTTGATCAGTTTGTCATTGCCACACAGTGTAAAATTTACTAAATGTTAGCTGCAGTCTTTCTTACGGTCACCCCTGTGAGCTAGAATTTGATATTCTTCAGAGATGCTAGTTAGCAGAGTTTGCAATCTGAGTGGGATGAACTGAGCAAGTCAACTTTGATGAACTTTAAGGTCTAAAATGATTTAATTCAATTTTTGATAGTTTGTGTTAAAAAAAAGTCTTGATTCTACAATGTTTTTTGTGAATAAATTCATTCTAACTGTAGATTACTGTTTATATTCACACTCGACTGAACAATCTGATGAAAATCTCAGTTTACATGCACACTACAAGGATATTTCTCTGTACTGAGCATGTGAAGTCTGGACTCCTGTTCTTGGGAGGATGCAGTCACTCAGTTTGCATTTGGAACAGCAGCGTTCTTGCTGACACCTTGGCTCACCTTGGTTCGAGAGTTTTGACTCAAGGTTTGAGACCATGCATTTTTATTTCATTCATATTTACAATAACGTAATAAAAAATTGATTGTGTTCATTTTATATCTGTCTGCTCCTGCCTTGTGCCTTGTTTCTGTTATTGTTTACATGTGTCATGTGCACACTTTGTGTCTTGTGTTTTGGTCTTGGTCTCCATCCTAGCCCTTCCCTCTTGTTATCATGTTCACCTATGTTTTGTTCTTGTCTCCTCCCATGTCCAGGTGTTCCCTGTTCCACTGTAGGATACGTACCTCTGTATTTGCTGGCTCTCTGTGAGCACTACTTTGTGTACCCTGTAAGCTTGTTCCTTACACTGCAAAAAATGCCCTTCTAGAAATAAGCTTAATATTCCTAAATCTGGTCAAATTGTCTTGTATTGAGCAGAAAA
>JBBPCZ010000042.1:32167478-32184093 GCA_037974445.1 Brycinus macrolepidotus
TCTCTCTCTCTCTCTCTCTCTCTCTCTCTCTCTCTCTCTCTCTCTCTCTCTCTCTCTCTCTCTCTCTCTCTCTCGCCACGTGCTGTTGGGACTGGTTAAGAGCTCCATGTGCTTATGCTTCACTGTCACCCTTTCGTCAAAGCTGTGTATGTCTCCACTCATACAACAGTTCTATTCCAAGGACAGCGTATGCTCTCTGCACAATGATACCTTCTTAGTGGTGGTAGGAAAGCAGTCGTGTTACAGACAACACTCCTCTGGACTGGAAACGTTCTAAGTGCATGATCATCCTCCGGTATGGGTCGGTTATGTTGAAACCTCAGAGTTAGTTATGTTAAGGTCTTAGTTAGGCTGTGTGCTAAAGCTATATGCTATGCTAAGCTACTTGCCATGCTATGTGCTAATGCTAAGCTAGATGCTAAGCTTTGTGTAAAACTACGTTCTACTCTGTAGCTTTGGTTTAAGTTTGTTTGAATTCCTGGTTTGAGCTAAGCTGTATGTGAAGAGCTCTCCGAGCCTTTCATCTCATTTGATTTCATTAAAGACGTTTCTACAAAAAGTTTCCTGGAAGCTGTCCTCCCTCTACAACCTGACATGACATCAGAAAATGTAAAGTATCAAGAGGAAGTCATGTCCTGCAACATGGCTGCTATTCTTCTTTTAGGCTGATTTTATTTTACAGGATTAACTACTTCATTCAAATGGATAGAAATTGCACCGGGAATGGCCTCTTTTCTGAATGAGGTGTATTTCTATCTGAATTGAGCTATTGGCTGGATTATCAGGATACATATGAACATAGCCAGTGACCAGATTTGTTGAGGCATAGTATTATGTAAACTGTGGGCACAGAACAGAATCACCCATTTTGTTGCTTTGCAGCCTGAAATAAGCCTGAGTTCGATTTACTCAGTGCAGCTTATAACATCCCTGTGCACATCTAGACTGTGCAATATTTGCCCATGCTTCTTTACAGAACTGTTTGAGCTCAGTCAAATTGGATGGTGACCATTGGTAGTCTGCAATCCTCAAGTTGTTCTACAGATTTTCAAAAGGGTTAAAGTCTGTGCTTTGACTAGGCCACACAAGGACATTTACCTTTTTCTTCAGTCACTGTGTGGTCAATTTTGCTGTGTGCTTTGGGTCATTGTCATGTTGGAAGGTGAACCTTCTTCCCATTGACAACTTTCAGACAGAGGGCAGCAGGTTTTCCTCAAGAACTCATTTTCATTTTAACTTCTATCCTGACAAGTGCCCCAGTCCCTGCTGCAGAGAAACGGCCCCAACAGGATGCTACTGCCTCCATGCTCTACTGTAGGTTTGGTGTTCTTTGGATGGTGAGTTGTATTGGCTTTCTGTCAGATGTAACATTTGGTGCTGAGGCCAGATAGTTTGATCTGACCATAACGCTTTCCACTTGGCCTCAACTTTTAAGGTGTGTTTTGGCAAAGCTCACTTAATGTGGCCTTTCTTGAGGAGTGGTATTTTTCTTGCAACCCTCCCATACAAGCCACATTTGTGGAGTACTATTGTTGTCACATGCAAACCATGACCACTCTTTGCCATAAATTCCAGTAACTGGTTCAAAGTTGCCATAGGCCTCTTGGCAGTCTCTCTGACCGGTTTCCTCTTTGGTCTTCCATCCAGTTTGTGGGGATGGCCTGATCCAGATAGGGTCCTAGTAGTACCAAACACTTTCCGCTTCTTAACTATAATCCTTATTGTGCTCCTAGGGATTGACAAAGCCTTCACATTTTTGTTTCCATCTCCTGACTTGAGCCTGTCTACAGCTTTATCTTTGAGATCTTTTGACAGTGCCTTGCAACCCATAGTTGGCCGTTTGCTTTCAGTTGTACTACCCAGCACTAGCCTGCTCCAGGTATAGCTGTTTTTATTGTGACCTAATAAAAACGATTACAACTGATCACAGGTGGAAGCCAATTTCCTTGGTGTGCAATGGAGAAGGTGATTAGTCACACCTAACTGAATTTACAAGTATTTTTAGTTGGAGCAGATCCTTTATCCATCTCAGATTTTTTTCTATACTTTTGCAATCATATCTTTTACTTGCATGTAAGTTGCATGGAGTAAATACAACTGGAAAATAACTGTGCATTCATTTCAGACTGCAAATCAACAATATTTGGGGGTGATTCTTTTCTTTACCCACTGTATATAATGTGTCCATTCTCAGCCTCTTTTCTTTAACTTTAAAACTCAACACCTCCTAAATTTCCCCAAATAAAATCTAATCCAAAATCAAACTCTAATCTTGGTTCTAATTTCAAAGCCTAGACCTAATGCATTTCTGGATCAGCTCAGATTCCTCAGTACAGGGGGGCTCTTTCTCCAAATTTAAAGCCCTGCCTCTCCTGCTGAAGCGTTTGTGCGCATGATCAGGAGCGCGAGGGGGCCGTGGGTGACGATCCCCCCGCGGGAGGGAGGGAAGGAGGAGGTGGGGGAGCAGGAGCAGGAGTCCTTCTCCTGTCTGCTGCCTGCCAGCCCCCTCTTTGTTTCACACACAGCTTCCAACAGGGAGAGCGCGCGGGCCTCCGCATCTCTCCGGTGGTCTCCCGTCTCTTTTCTCCTGACCTGACGGGCTGAATCGGTGCGAGTTGTTGAGGGGTTTGTGTGTGTGGTTTTTTTTTATTTTTCGTGGCCAGCCTGAGCATCCTCTGAAGACCAAACCGTCTCGCCCTGCGAGCGCAACACTCCACTCACTCCTCAAGGTAAGAAAACTACAGTCTTATTTTTGCAATGTTTTGCATTCATCAATACCTCGTCAAATTGTCAAGTTTTTATTGCATTATTATTTATACGCCAGCTGTCCAGTGTATGAACATTTGCTGATGAGTGGACTGTGTAAAGTATCAGGGGGGTTGTGTTCAGCTGGGGGCGCGTGAAAGTTAACACGGTTTTTGATCTCCTATAAAGTTATAGCTTCAGAGATACGAGGTTTTGTTAGGAACTGTTAAAGGAGCTGATGCTGGAATGACCGGCTCTTCATGGTCATTCCGCTCGAGTCGCGTGGAGATCCGCGAGCAGACAGTTGGAGCATGAGGCAGAAGAGCCTGGCAGCTGCTGTCCCGGTGCTGCAGGATCTCCAGGCTCCAGGAGGCTGATGAAGCTGGTGAAGCAGTAGCAGATGCTTAGCCTGACAGATTCTCGCGCGCCGGAGCGCAAATGGCCGGTTTTCCCCTTAGAGTTCACAGGTCCACGAACATCACGCGCGGTTCACGCGCATCTACCGGGTGATTGTATTCTTTCAGACTCCATCCTCCATCAAATAAGCCGAATTATTGTGTGTTCACGCATTAAAAA
This sequence comes from Brycinus macrolepidotus, assembly GCA_037974445.1. NCBI lineage: Eukaryota > Metazoa > Chordata > Actinopteri > Characiformes > Alestidae > Brycinus > Brycinus macrolepidotus. Next base: position 32,170,800 of record JBBPCZ010000042.1, read on the forward strand.
CTCCCAGCACTCCGGACAGAGTTGGGTTAATGCAGTTTGGCTCAGTTAAACAGCATCTTCTGAAGTGCCTCCAAAGAAAAGTGTCAAACTGATGGTGGGTCTCTGAGTGTTTCAGATCATAAATGACAGTTTTGCAGCCTTTGGGAAGTCTAGCCGTTTCAGCTTTAATGGAGTGAACAGTGATGCCCAAGAACCTCATCGGAAAGATGGGCTTTCTGGGTTTCTGGCTGGAGAACACAGCCTCAGAGTTTCAGTGTAGTTTGTCAGGCTTATGGTCATTGTGTTTTTTTTGTGTGTGTGATATTGATATACATACCATAATACTGCTATACAAAGAGAATGGAAAAGCTTAGTTCATCAGGCTTATGGTTATTGTATTGTGTGTGTGTGTTTAATATTCATACCATAGTACTGCTTCATAAAGAGAATGGAAGAGCTTTGGCCAGTGTAGTTGGTCAGTAGCTCACAGTTTTATGACCATGATAGTGTTACTGTAGTCTTACGGATGCTGATACTGTTGGTACTTAAAAGGTAATTCAACCAATTTTTCCACATTTCAGTTTAACGAAATGGTTCCGATGTGAAAATCTTTGTTCTAGAGAGCCTTACCGATAATGTTTTGCGGCGATAGGATATGACCTGCGGTGATAGGAACCAGACCTCGGAAGAGTTTAATGCCGCTAAAAGCTACCTCACTAAAATGAAGTGATCATGAATTTGTTGCCTGATTCCTGAGACATTGTTCTATGATAGTTTTGAGGGAAGGTTTTGGCGAAAAATACATTTTTTTAAACATATTGATGGCAGAGAGGTTTTTTTTAGATTTATACTGTATTTTACCATACCATTTATACTATACATCACCATAATTAACATAACAAAACTTCCATGTAGGTTCGCTGGTTGTTTGGATAGCAAATAAATGTCTTGTAGATATCAAGATCCCTGGTTCCAATCACCACCACTGTATAGACCTACTCCTCCACAGAGTAACATTTAATATCAATTCATAATGGCTTTGTTTTCACCAAACAAAGTAAATTGTGCAGAAATGTAAAAACAGTGGAAATATCTACAAGGAACAATCAGGATTTGGACATTCAGGACAGAAATGAACATTTTAATTAATTGCATTGCTTTTTCAATGTGGGTTCTGTTTCCATTGTACTGTATGTGTGTCAGACTGACTACAGTACAACAATAAACACCTTTTTGGTGTGTGTAGATCGAGTATACATTTGTTGGTGCTTGGCGCCCTTCCTCCTCCTCCTCTTCCTCCTTCTTCAGCAGACAGAAGGAAGATATCTTTGCCGGCATATCTCAGTAAGTGCTCTCGACAGGCAGATGTGGTCCGAGCATACACGAGGCTAGGATCTCTCCCCCAGTGGCAGCTGCTGTGAAGTTGGGAGAGATCAAAAACTCCCCAGCAGCTGCGTCATGCATTATTCATCCCAACACCTCTTCACCGGCTCACCAGACCCGTGGAGTCTCGCCAAATCTAACACCTTGCTGAAGCAGTGATCTCAGCTTTATAAACAGGGGGCAGTTAGGGGTCAGATTAGCCACTAGAAGTGTTTTCAAGGACTTTTTTTTATTTTGCACAAATTCCTCATGAGTAAATCGCTGCATACTTTATGCATTGTGCAAAAGACTTTATAATAACAAATTAACAGGCAAATGGATGCAAATGTCCAGTTTTAGCACAAACTTCTTTTAACAACTCTGAAATAATGTGAGCTAGCAGACATCAGTTGATTTTGTCATTTGACAGCTAAGGTCTGACAATCATATCGTCGGTGTTGTATCTCCATTGTTTATTTTTTACATAATATGAAAACGATTAAATGTAATTTTTGGCTTTTTGTCAAATTTTCAAGATGAATGGATCAATAATGGTCCAAAAATACTTGCACAAAATCTTTGGAATTCACTTCGATTATAATTTAAAAATGTTTTTACCTTGCAAAGTTTGTTCAAATTATGAGGTTTTGCTCCAACAGTGACGATATAGGACAGTTCACAGACAAATGACACTTTTAAGAATCTGGTTAATTTTGACCGTATTAAATGATTGTGGCGGTCAGACCCTAACATGAAAAGCAGTTGTTTTAAGGGCTTGTGCATGGATTAGAAGTCAGGGTGATGGAGAGGGGTCTAAGGTGAAGGTCAGGTGTAGGGGAGCTTGTTGTTAGCATCCAGGCGAGATTGAAGGAAGCTTCTTTGTTCTTCCACAGCAGACTGGCCAGCGCTGGATCGGCCCTTGGTCTCGTCCTGCAGCTGCTTGTTTCTTTGTTTTCCTTCATAGATACAAGACTCTACCCACAATGCATCACCCCTCAGTGTCTAAGCCCCTCGACCACCAGAATACCCACTTAACGCCAATCAGCCTTTCACACGCGTGCACAAAGACCTCACAGGAGTGCTTGGACCAATTATTGTGCTTTTACAGGAACAACTATGCTTGGTGTGTGGCCCCAGTCCAAATGTTCCTCACAAGTGCACTCTCCATTGACGCTAAAGGACAATATAATGCGGATGAAACGGCCAGTGGCTAATGTGTAGCCTTCTTTGTCTGCTTTCACTTCCTTAGCGCTGTATTCTGTTGGATTTTTTATGAAGTGCCACAGCTGGAGTGTTAGCTAAATAAACACACTGACACACTGTTGTGTTTGGGCGAGTGTAACTGCATTAGATGGCCGGATGAATGCACTCTATTGTATTGATTGGTCAATACTGCTGACCATCTTAAAGCTTGGGTTTCTTCTGTATCCTGGGGGGGGGGCATCAAAGAAAAATGAGTAAAAGGCAAAGCATGTTTTATGTTCTTTCAGTTTAAACACATGCACACATACATACATACACACACACACACACATTCAATTGCTACCAGAAAAACATTCATGCACATACATTTCCCCTCACGGACTTACTCTTTCAGTGAAGGAAACACAGCTCTGTTCACACTTTTTTGTACAGAGTGAGGACATGCAATAATAAATGTGCCCCAAATGTGTTCTTTTAAAGTAAATATTGTTGCTGTCAGAACAAAAGCAAATGTGAAAAGATTTATATTGCTCTATTCATCATGAAGTTTACACATAATGTAAAGGTCAGCTGGTGTTTTCAAATTACATATAAAAGTAAATGACAAAAACAGAGCTAAAAGGTTTTGTTCCAAAACCAAGGATGTGTATGTAACAATAATGCCCCATATGCATTATTTAAAACTTATGTAAGTACATATATGTAATAATCTTTGTACATTTTATGTAAGGATTTAAAGAAAAAATGAATTTTGAAGATCAAATCATGTCATAGGAACAAAGGAAAACATGTTGTAGCTTGATATAGTGAAGCCTTAAGGCTGATTTGTTTGAAATTGGGGAAATAGAATTTAAATACCAATATGAATGAGCCAAAAAAAACTTTAAGATTGTCCATTCACAAAGACATGTACTTCCGCTGAATTCTGACTGGCTGTTGATTGCCATTTTGTTGAGGGAAGCCAACTGTTGGCAATGTGTAAACATATCAAATTTCAAAATGTTTGCTTAAATGATTCTTGAGATGTGTCAGTTGCAGCACCCACTATGGCTAAAACTTCATGAAAATTGGTATGGTTCCAAAGAATGTAGCTGTGATGCAGTGTGTCAAATTTTGTGAAGTATGAGCCTTTATGTTACAAGATATTTGATATGAAGAACTAGATTTTTACACTGCTGTTATTTGCTAGGTGCAAATGAATTGTAATGTGCCTCCTAGACGCCAACCTGCCATACAAATTTCTGATTTTTTGGTGAAATGGTTGCCAAACTATTGCCCTAAAAGTACTTTGTTCCTACCGCACTTCAAGGGGCGCTAGCATGAAGGGACACAGCTACAATGCTATTTGTGATCATGCACTTCCTCTAGTGTTCTGTTGCTTAAATATATGCTAGTATCTATTTGTAATTTAAATATCTTCATGTATTTAGTCTAACTCAGAATCCAACCCGGACCTTAACCTTTATAATCAAACAGAAATGCTTTTGATCCTTCAGTTTAAACCACTGAAAAATAAAAGTTTTGATCGATGTAGTTTACAAAGTCAGTCATACATAAACAAACACACAAACAAGCACCAGCATCACCAGGACCGTTGCCAAGCAGACAGCTCAAGGTTCTTCAGTGGCGCGCATGCATATTTAATTGTGCCTAGATGTGTGTAAGTTCACAGGAGGGTCTCTGGCTTTGTGCCAGGCACGTGACAGAGCTGAATCAGATCAGAGGCTGTATCCCTTGCTCCAACTGACGTACGAGTGAAGGAGAATTGGTGGAGGGAGAGAGAGCGAGAGAGAGATAATCTCCAGACTGACCTTATGAGTGACATTTAAGGCCGTGATCCTCCCGGGTCTGAGGAATGGAAGACAAAAGGCAGCAGGAAACTGAATAACTAGCTCTAAATGTTATCACTCTTTTACAGTAGCCATGTAGCACAACCATTATTATTTAACTGTATTCACTGTGTGTAAATATTTGATAAGTAGTTCGTCCAGTCCACTCCATTTTTCCAAATGATTCTTTTATACCATCTGAACACCAGCTGCCCTTTACACTGTGTGAACATTTCAATGAATTATTTTTCAATCTTAACCAGCTGATACAAGTTCATAAATTATGTGGAAGGAACAGGTTGTACACTTTCAATGCAAACCACATTTGTGTTTGTAAGCAGAAGAGATCGAATGGCGAAACCTTTTTGGATGAAGCTACAGCTGATTGGTTTATTATTGGCTCATTTTACAATTAGCAGGGCAACATCCAAGCGTTTTGCAGCTTTTTTCCATGTTGTTAACAGCCACTAAAATTGAAGCACAGCTACTATTAGATCCATTAGCATTCCGGCTGAGTTCCATGCGCAATCCCAAGAAAAGGCTCTCTAGACTCCTGGTTAGTGCCTAAAACATTTGTCAAACACTTTTTAAAGCAGTTTGGATAGTTCATTTGCTGCAAGTGCGTGTGAGACTGTGTGTGCTGTAGCACAGAGAGTTCAATACACCTGAGAGTCAATACCGATGGTTTTTAGATTAGACTGACCCAGGCATCTAAACACAACCGAGACCCACCTCTGAGTGTGTGTTTCTAGACGCAAATGTATGTGTGTCTGTGTAGGTGTGTGGGAGATTCAAAGTGTCAAACAGATTAGTTAAGGGAATAGAGGCATCCCTCAGGTAGATTTTTATATTCCGCGATGCTATTTACTTCAGCTTTTAATGTTGCGCTTGCAAGGCTTTGTTCAGCGCTCTGGGAATAAGTGCAGCATTTTCATGTGAATATTTAATTCATCACAATAATCAGCTTCCATCTGAAGAAAGTCTCACTGTTTCTATGAAGAAGAAAGGCTCGCTCAACACCTGACAGTCATGTACATTAAAGAAACCTGCACACATTTAAAGCACTGTTTGTGTTTTGATGTGGTGGAAAGAAGTAAAATAGAGCTGAGCAAGAAAAAACCTCACACTGAAATAAAGATCTGCTACTGATGATTCACTTAATACTACTTTCCAAAACAAAGTTGTCAAAATATATTCTTAGGAGAACCCTTAATAGATGGTTCTTTAAAGAAACTGAACATTATGTAGAGGTTGTGTACTGAAGGTATCCAACCCAGTAACCAGTTAGGAACATTTATTTTTAAGCCTATATTAATAACAAAAATGACCAAAGGAAAAAGAACAAAGTGCTTTATTCAAAAAACTATTATTTGTAATAATTGTCAGAAAGAAGATGCATCGCACAAGGTTTGCGCTTGGTTTATTGGCTCTCAGGTGCTCGCTGTAGTGCTTGAAGTAGAACATATATTAAACATATATTAAACCTTTCTTTAGGTTTAATAAAGAGGTTTAATGTTTATTTCCGTTCCCAAACAACAACATAAAACCAAACTAATAACAACATAGTCTTTGCTAAGTCAACATGCATCAGAAACCATGAAAGGCAGTGTCAGGGAGGGTCTCTGAGTTACCTGTTCATAGGTGGGAGTTGAAGAAGGGGGGACGTGAAACATGATAGTTAATATTATTTTGCTGTTGGTGCATGGTGATGTAATCAAGTCTCAGAAGATGTTTTAGAAGTGGGCAAAAACATCAGTTTTGTTCATTGATATGTCCATTTCCACTTCAGTCAATCTGACACTAAAATTGAGAGAAAATTAGGAAAAAAGACAGAAAATAACTGAAAATACTCAAATACTATTATGGGGTATGAAAGTGGTTGTTAATAGTTGTATATTCCATTTTAATTGCTTCAGCTATAGAATTCTTTGTTTTTGTGTGTTTTCTGTCATTCAGTTTGGGACCAGTTACTTTCCTCCTGTTTGTCATACTGCTTCTCATATTTCAGTACTGGACAGCTCCATTGTAGCATGCCAGCAGTGCATGCATTCCATTTGCTGGTGTCTGAAAAACAAGAATGTTATACTGTATATGCAACATAATACATCAGGGCAAAGCGAGTGTCATTTATACAGCTTGGACTGTCTGAGCATGTACATGGGGACATCATCACTTTTTTATCGCTGTCCTGTCTTCTTTTCCAATACTGCGGTAATCAAGAGAACATTATGCATCACAGCTCATACTAATGTGTTCATGGCACCTTATCAGTCCTGTGAGCTACAGTGAATTGAGATTAGCGCTTGGGTTATTTTATCATTTGCAGTGAAAGTGGAGATAAGCAAGGTGGACGTTGCGACAAAGCAAAGCTGTCTGTTGGAGGAGAGACGACCTTGTCTGTTTGTATGTGTGTGGTGGTGGTGGTGGTGTGTGTGTGTGTGTGTGTGTGTCTAAAACTCTGTTTGTTTTTGTACATTTTCAGGTCTTGACCAGAAATGACCTGAAACTATATAAAAACAATGTGTATGTGCATATGTGCTTTTATGTAAATTTGTAGTATGTATTTTCCTTGCTGAGAACATTGTTTGTCCTTGTTTGTCTCTCACACTCTTTCTGTCTTGTCTCTGCGGGTGACTCAAAGGGAGTTCCATTACCCACAATGCCCTGCAGGAGGGCTACCCCCCGGACGTGTCATGACCAGCAGAAAAAAAATCACTCCAAACAAAGGCTGTTGTCTGTTGCCATTTACTGTGGCCCATTTTTGTATTGCTGAGAGTGTTAGGCTGATGTGATGTGGTGTAGTGATATGTGTAATACATGTGGGTCGTTCAAATTACATGTAGTCAGATATGTACATATAATACACATTGGGCATATTATTGTAGTTACATATATGTACTTAAAGATAGAAAATACAGATAACTCAAAATATAATTATCAATATCTAATAGATAACCTGACTAATTGCAGCACCACAACTGAGAGCCCCATCAATGTACCGAAGAAATTAGCTGTCCTGCATCTTGGTGAAATGGTGAAATGTCGATTTGTATAGCTATAGCAATCTAATACCAATAATCATTCTAGATTTATATCATATATTAACTACAGCATGAACAGAACATGACAAAGCATTACTGAAGGACTGTGTTAAACAAGCTTATTCAACTTTAAAGAAGACTTGTCTTAGTAAAGTAATACGCTTATAAGTTTCATTGATCAGATCACCCCTGTTAGCTTGGTGCTAACTAATACAGATAATATAAATACTGCCTTCTTTAACATTTGTGCATGATGTACTCGGTTATAATGACATACAGTTTAGCTGTGTCTGACTTAGTTGAAATCGTGTGTATATACAGTGTTTTGGATTGGGTTTGAGCAGCAAATCAGACCCACCCATATTTGTACTGACAGGGTGAGGTTCAGCTGGACATTGCAGTCTTTAAGTTAAATTAAGAACAAATATATGGGAAGTTTCACTACATGTAAAACTTCCCAGTGCATTTGACATAGAATCACATAGGCTGTGTGAATCTACAGCTTGTGCTAGGTATAAATCAGCCCCATCAGCTAGTTCTTCTTTCTTTCAGTCTGTTGGTGGTGGTGGTGTTTTTAGACCCACAATAGTATTCACACACACACACATATGGTCCCATAGATGACAAATGACACGTTCTTTTTTTCTTTTGACTTGATCAAACTCAACACTGTCTTTGTATGGCAGTTTTATAGTTTGGACTATAAAATCAGAGGGAGAAAAACACAAACAGAATAGGAGAAGCGAGAAACATCTTAATTAAAAGGAAATCACTTCTGTGTCCAGTGCACTTTGTCACACACAGTACAGCTTTATTAATTGGACTATTATTTATTTAGGTAATATTCATTCTTCTAAAATGACCTCACCAAAGGAAATTATGCATCGTTACACTCCAGCAGTAGTGTCTTATTTTAGAAAGCATCAGGAATTTTGACTGTTCCATATTATTTTGAATTCCATTACATCTCAGTTCGTAAAGCACTTTGTTTCATGGCACAAAGCTAATGTTTTGCATAAATTCCTTTCAACAGCCATGTGTTAATGTAGGGTTGCAGAAGTGTTAACATATGCTTAAATATCACACCCCAGTGTGTGTGTAAAGAAATCCATATGCAGGAAGACAAAGAGGGGGGTTGTTGGTTTGAATCTCCTGGTGTTCCATAGGAAACCATGGCAACCAGACAGGCAGCTAACACTCCCCCTGCCACTCAGTTCTACAACACTTTGCACCTGATCAAGCACTCGGTCATTGCTGGAATTAATTACTTTTGCTTTCACACCATACATTGGACCCTGTGAGTGACTGCCATAGAGCTCCTAATGAAAGGGACTGCTATTAGCAAACTTAATGTAAAATAGCAATGTATCATTATGTCCTTTAATAGTCATACTATTAAAGGGCTCAAATCCTAAATTTTATGTACGTATTTTTTTTTCCCACGTGGTCCAGGTGCGAGGCTTTTGTGTATACCACTCATTGCTAATTTTCAAAGGACAATTTTCCAGCATCTCTTTGTCCCTTAGAATTAAATGGGATTTTTTTCTTACCATGCTTTTAAGACTGTATATGTGAACGGTGCTCACATTGGCCCTCTTGTATTGTGCCTCATTCAAAAAGCAGTTTTTTGACTGAAACATCCAGTCAAAAAAATACATTCAGTGAGTATGGACAGCTACACTAAACTATTATTTATGACATCACAAAAGCAATACATGCATAATGAGCTGTTTTTACAGTTTAGGTTTTGTATATGGACTGTGTGGGAAAGGATGTCTTTTAGAAACTTGTAACCATGCTCATATGATATATTAAACTTTTTTTTATTAACCCTTCAGCATGTAGCATCACATGGCCGTGCTGCTGACTATTTTTCACTGGAGTGTGCTGTCAGACCAGTGTGATTTGGAATGTTAAATAATTAACATATTCTAACTCTTGATGCAACAAGTCATGTTAATGGCAATTTAACCCTTCAGCAGGAGAGTTTTCTGTAACAGTTCCACCTGTTCCTGCGTGGGTTTTTTTGCATGTGTTCCAGCGTTCCAACCTGAAGTTCGACAGTCTGTTACTTTGTATTGTGAATTGTTCTGTATTTGCTTCAGTCGCCCCTGTGTGACTGCAGAGCAGCAACTTTCCTCGTCAGTGCTGGTATTACTATGATGCATGTCAAGTATCCTCAATAGTTGCTCAAAAGTGCTCTTGAGTGTCCTGCACGGCACTCAGACCATCCCTCAGTTGGTCTGTCAACTGTTCAGACACGGCCTGAGTCTAGCATGATTTAGTTATGGATCGACTGTCAAATGTAAAAAAAAAAAAATCATGGCTAGCAGACAGGAAAGGAACCTTCATTCAACTGTTTGGTACGCACATGTTTTGGTTGGCCTGATTGATTGTTAAATGTAAAAAATTATAAATATAAAGCTTTAAGTGTAAAGATGATGGCGTATCGACTGTAATCTTGAATTGCCATTAACTTGCTCTGTTACATCAGCATGTTCGTTGTTGAACGCTCCAAAACACACCGGTGTGATCATAAGCGCTAAGCAACCATCTGACACTACGTGCTGAAGCGTTGACATTGTAGATGATATGCCATCATGTTTACACTTAGAGCTTTTATATTTATAATTTTTTACATTTAACAATCAATCAGGCCAACCAAAACATGTGCGTACCAAACAGTTGAATGAAGGTTCCTTTCCTGTCTGCTAGCCATGATTTCACCAGATCTGTAGAGCAGACTAGCATGAGGATCCACTTGACTTCCAGACCAGTTAAAATCAAGACAAGTGGACAGTAAAGGAAGTCTCATTTAACTATTCAAATGCAGCCATGGCAGACATAGTGAATGGTAGTTTATTCAGTACACAGGCCACTGGCCTAAAACTTCAACTCTCAGGTTCTGCAGTCACACAGGTGTGTTCTGTGTTTTGAAAATCAAGCAACTGGAGCAAATACAAGTATGAAATACAATACAAAGTAACAAATTCTCAATTTTTTGTGTGGAACACAGACGCACAAAAAAAAAAAAAAACCTACGAGGAATGGGAATAACTGTTAGAAAAACTCCCCCACTGATGGGTTAAAAGAACAAAAGCATTCATTTTCAATGAAATGGCTGTGATTATAATTGTTTGAAGGAATACTTCGGCATCTTTCGGCACAATCTCTGTCTCCTGCATCTGAATCGCCTGGTCAATTACAATAGATTATTTTGACATGTTTTCATGTACTTCCAAAAGAACAGAAAATTTATAGACTCAAACCCACTTATTATAGACTGCAATTGCTTAACTACATTTCCACTGGCTTCTTTTCTTAGTGTGTTTCGTGTGACAGGTTTTCTGCACTTATACTAACGCTGCAGATGTGGCAGATTCAAAGATGCGGGAGTATTGCTGAAGCAGTGTGTTTTGAGTCAGAGAGCTGGTTGGTTTATTTCAGTCCAGGAAATTTTTTGTTTGCGTTAATTAACTGAACAACACAAATACAGTAGATGAAAAGGTTGAAAACACTGAAGTGTTGCTTTAATCAGGTTTGGTTTAACCAGCTTTGCAGCTTTCATTGCCTTTCTTCTTTTCAAGTGTTCTTTCTAATGCAGTTTCTAATGTAGATATAGTTTCCTCATATTTCATGTCTTCTTTTACAGCACAGATATGCTGGAGTCAGCATTGATTTTGGTGTCAATAACTTTAAATTGAGAGTGAAATTTGTGTGTTCTGGACTCCTACAGTGTCAGCAGATGGAACATTCAGGTTGATTTATTAGAAATGTCTTGTCATGTCCTTTCAGTCACAAAGCAAAACACAGTGGAAATGCTTGATGTCACTGACAGTAAAGTTTAAAGAGCTTTTGAGATAGAAATAGAAAGCTAAAAGTGTTTAACCATTTTTAGATCAAAAAGGACTCAAAATACAAATATAAGCTAAAAAAAAGCATCTCCTGCTGCTATCCTTTTCCCCTTCAGTCTATTGTGTGTGTGTGTGTGTGTGTGTGTGTGTGTGTGTGTGTGTGTGTGTGTGAGAGACAGAAGCTGATACCCTATTGATCCCATTGATTAGGAGTTGGTTAAACACAGTGACAGTGCATCTACTTAAATAGGTGTATGTGTGTGCGTGTGGTGAGAGGGAGGAGGGTGAGACAAAATGAGGAAAGAACAGAGAGAGAGAGAGAAAGAGAGAGAATATGAGAAGATAAAACAGTGATGAAAAAAGAAGAGAAAAAAGTATATGAGAGAAAAACACAAAAGGGCAAGAAAACTGTGAGAAGGAGAGGAGCAGAAAAAGAGAAAGATTGTAAAGAGTAAACAAGAGGGTTGGGCAGATAAAGGAGAGACAGTTAGAGAAAAACCTGAAGATAAAGAGGGAAGAAAGTGAGAGAAATAGAGACCTGAATGAGAGAATAAAAGACAGAGTGTGGGAGTGAAAGGGTGGGTGAGAAGACAGAGAGGAGAGTATTGTGTGCAGTGCTGAGAAAAGACAGTGTTTAGATCTGGTAACTTGTCACCTGTGTGGAAAATGCACAGGTATCTGTGGACGGTCAGGTGAGGGGCAGAGGTCAGATCCGATGGCTGATGGCTGAAATCTCCACTGACCCGAACTGTCATGTAAGCTGCCATACACTGTCTGCGCTGTGTCTGATTGCTATGGACCAGACAGCCTGTGTTGTGTCCGAGTGGAAAACATCCACCTGGTGTGTTATTGACCGAGAGGCTGTAGCTACAATCCCTTACAGGAGCAGACTACCTGATCAGTATTGATCGCCTGACCTTTGACTCGTCTCCACATGACTTTGTGCAAGATTAATGACCCTCTTCAGCTACAGCAGTGGGCAAACGATTGAGAGCAGAGGTAGAACAACACTCTATTGTTTAAACATCACTCTAATGTAATTTAAAGGGCCCTTACAATGGAAAATAGCATCATCATTGTATTTTAAAATAATAGAATTTGATGTAATATGTAAACATTACAAGTTTCAAATCATACCACTCTCTCCCCCAGTCCAGGCAGAGATATATAAATATAGAAAATAAGTTTAAAACAGTTGGTTTGGAATAATTGCGTTTGTGATGTCATCAAAATGATGCATGTTTGATGTACCAAAAACAATCAAAGTCCTGAACTAAGACAATTTTCCAACCTGTTTTTGTTGGAAAGGGATATTTTTTAGGCTGTTGTTACTGTTACAGTTCCTTTAATGCGGATATATGTAAATGAACTTTGTTCTGAAAGGCTGTCCTGTATTGTACCTCATTCAAAAAGCAGTCTACCACTACCTAAAGCTACATACTACTTGCTTGAAAATTTCCCATCTGTGGGACTAATAAAAGGTATCTTATTTTATCTTATCTTTTCTTATAACTCCAGTGTGAAGGAGTGGTGCTTATAAGGCAGAATAGGTGGATCTGTGTAAATGCATAGATTTTTGTGTGACATCACAAAAGCAATGCATTCTAAACAGGCTGTTTTTGCAGATTAGTCTCACTATAAGAACTCAGTGGACTGGGGAGTGAATGGTATGTTTTGAAACTTTTCAGTTTGATCACAAAAATACTATCAAACTTCAAAAATATTTGATTAAAAAAGAAATCAATTTAAAAAGTGAGGAAAATTGGGTTTAATGTTCATACTGTATAAAATGCAGCTGACATGGAAGTCAAAATCTAAACTCACTTCAAACCGCCAAAGCTTTTGCAGTAGCGTGTTATCGAGAGAGAGAGACAGAGGGGAAAGAAACAAAATAACAGGCATCAGATACGCACAGCCTTGGTATAGACAGTGTGTTCTGGAGGCTGATACTGTGTGTGTGTGTGTGTGTGTGTGTGTGTGTGTGTGTGTGTGTGTGTGTGTGTATGTGTGTGTGTGTGTGTGTGTG
>JBBPCZ010000042.1:32190383-32217311 GCA_037974445.1 Brycinus macrolepidotus
TGAAGTACAGATACTCAAAAACTCTACTTAAGTACAGTACTCAAGTAAATCTACTTCGTTACTGTCCACCTCTGGTCTTCAGGAGGTTTTTAAGATAGAGAGGGATTCTGCTGCTCTGGTCGCCTTTGGCATCTCATTTCACCAGCGGGGAACCATGAAAGAGAAGAGTTTGGACTGGGTTTGCCTAGTATATAGGGTTGGCAGCACAAGACAGTGTTCCTCGGAAGAGTGGAGAGAGCAAGTAGGAACATAAGCCTGAATAAAGTTAAGTCACTAAAGGTTAGCGGTATGGCAAAAATAAAAGGTCATACTTCACATTTCTACAATACCTAATATATATAAAATGGTACTTTTTGTTCATAATTTCTCATGTTTCTATTTATTAATATGAATATGCAGCCCCATACAAATGGATACAGAGCATTTCTATCATAGCCAGCATAAACGTTTTAAGCAGTTTGTGCTACAGTAACTCTTCTGTGGGATCAGACCACACGTTCTTTGGGCACCCATGACTCCTTCCTTGGACCACTTGGTAGGTACTGAACCGCTGCATATTGGGAACACCCAACAAGACCTGCAAAGTTGGGAATGCTCTGATCCAGTTATATAACTATCACAATTTGACCCTTGTCAAACTCATTCAGATCCTTACTCTCACCCATTTTCATGCTTCAAACACATAAACTTCAAGAACTGACTTCTCACTTGCTGCCTAATAGGTGCCATTGTAACGAGACAATGTTATTTTCTTCACTTGTAAGAAGTTTCGTTGTTGTTCAATGTTATGTGGCTAATCAGTGTGTATCTTCAAGCTGAAAAATAATTAACAGTTATTTATAAATCACAAATTGTCTATGCCACATTGACAAATCTGTGCCACCTTAATGAAGAGTCGGATGTGGTTAGAGTGGGTTGTATTTTTTCGAAAAATTTTAGGTCACTATAAAATTAGTGCTTGTTAACAACATTATCCTCTAACTCAAGTGCTAAACAAAAAACCCAGGCACGGTTTGGCTGATCAAGTGTATCTGGGGTAAATGGAAAGTTGCGTTATTAGATTTTTTTTTGCTGAGGCATTTCTTTCAGAAGGAATAGGAGGAAAAATCAAACAACTGTTAGAAATACATCAATACAATAAGGTAACTGGAAAATTGGCACTTATCTGACACTTGCTATTATGCAATTTATGCAGTTTTTTGCATTGGTTTTCTGTAATTCATATGCTTTTTTAAGTGATATATTCAGCTATATCCCAGTATACTGAGGATCATATACACAGAAATGCATATCTCAGTGTATCACAATAGATAGACATCGTCATTTTCCCATCACTACAAATCAAATTTCCATATGAGGACGTATGATTTCAATTTGTCCTAGGCTGTATTTAGGCATATTTTTTTTTCCCATAAATGACATTTTGGGCAATGCCTCATCACACCTAATCACACGTTCTAGTTGAGGACTTTGGCTTTGCTCTCTACACTTGTTCTCCTCCCTGCTGTCTTTCCTCTTCTCTCTCTTTCTCTCTTTTCTTCATTCTGCCTTTATGGCCAATTTCAAAGGACTGCACTTGAAGTTGAATTTCTTTTTCTTCTGTCCCCGCTGCCTTTGTTTTGCATTCTGAATGAGGAATGAAGTTGACATGGAGTGGCTCTTATCTTTTATGTGGACAGAACTCGGCGGGCCCTGTACGCAGCAGGGACAGCAGTAGAATAGAAGAGGATGTAGAAGTTCAGTCAAGAGCAAATGGATACATGAGAATGGAGACTGGTGCAGCTAAGTTTGGAGTGTGTAAGCCAGTGTCTAGGGACGTAAGGAGATATAGGTGGGCAGCAGGCTGCAAGCAGAACAGGTAACATTAACAAGAAACAACATTAACTGGTTAACATGAACTATATATATTGACTGTCAGGTAATGCTCCTGAAGTAGAAGGTCTGCATGTTTAAAGGAATTTCCCCTTCTTTCCCCCTTTTTAATATTTCTTTAAGCTTTTTGTTTAAAAAAAAAAGAAATCAAGGTACGATCAATCAAATTAAATTATAAATTGTTAACTTACTGGTTTATATCTGTGCTTATACTGAATACAGTTCAGAATATGTAAAGGACAGGATTTCCCCATCATTTTTCATCTTTTGCCCTCCTCTAAAACATCACTGGAGTTTTGATTGCATCACTGTACAATAACAAGCAAAGAAAAATAATATAAATCAGTGTCATTTTTCCCACTCCCATCAGGGTAAAGTCTTGCATGTGCTTCCTCCTAAGTCACTTAAAGTGCCACTGAATTTTTTCAAACCGCTAGTAACACAGTGTCATTGGACAGTTAAACACGCTTGGAGGAGAACATTAACTACCAAATCTGTTAAGCCAGCTAACAGATGCCCACATTGGTAACACATAACCAGGGAGAACGACTCCCAGTCACAGGTGACTGTGACATTCAGAGACTGAACTTTCAATCTCCATATAATGGGACCAATGCTTAAATTGCTTGACTCATATTTATTGACTTTATCCTAGTGCTAGAGTATGATGTGATGCTAGCCGCTAGGTACTCAAATCTGTCCTGTGGATCCTAAATGAATCTTTATTTTGACTGGTAGTTAACTGAGCAATTTTAAAGTAACACAACTCATTCTTTCCCAATGAACAGTAAGTAACTGAGCAATATGAGCAATTGGTTATCTTCAGACCAGAGGCAGGCAATTGAAGTGAGGTCTGTAAGTTAAGTGCCATTTAAGTAGTGAGGCTTCTTTAAAAATATGTTTTAGAAAAACACTCTGGAGCCTGATAAAGAATGGTCAGTGGTCCTCATACACTGGTCCTCAAACCTATTTATAACCTCTTAATGCTTTTTGTAACCTAGTTATTCCAACAGTGCCCCATTAACCGTTGTAATACTACTTAAATTGACGTAATTAATTGCAGGATGTGTTTCAAAGTTACATTACAGCAGTGCAACTTATGTAATTACTCATTTATCAGCTTCAGTTTTGGTTTCAGTCTGTTTCAGTGAATACATCACCATTAGTTACACTGTTGTCCTTTCTTCAGTTTTTATACATTTTTATATCTAGCAGCTCACACTCATCAGTTTGTACAGAGAAGTTCTGTCAGAAGTTCTGTTAGCGTAAACACATGGGACAGCGACTGTCGATTTTGTGCTGCTCAGCATGACAAGTTGGAGTACAAACAGAGTCGCGTGTGAAAGATTGCCTGTCTGCACAGCAGGGATTTTTGAGCGAGAAGAGTTTGCTGGATAAATCCAAGCTTGGCCCCCAGAGAGAGCTACAAGATGCGGAGCACGAGGCCCAGGCCAGCCTGGCCTGCTGTAATGGATGTTGTCCTGTCAGCACATAATTTCAAGTATCTTGAATTATACCCAAAGCCTGAATTCGCTGTTCTGGAGCAGACTGGCCTAAGTCTGCACTCCCTTCCAACCTGCTCCATTTCACCCAGATCCAGGCCAGGGGCCGTGAAAGGAACAGCCTGAACCCTCGCTGTCCACTGTAAATTATTTGTTCAGCTTTAAAAAAGTTAAGTTTTTGCAATTGCTTTATTTTCTATATAAGAGAATATTACAAAGTACCTTATAAATCTTTCCAACATGCACAAGAAAGTTAAATGTTGTTCAGTTTACTAGATTGAACGCATCATCAACAAAACCAATGTATTTAAAAAATGATTTTTTTGAGAAAAAAGTGAAGAAGAAATCCCTAACCCTGTTTTTTTTTCAGCCCAATTTCATCTTCAATTTAGTGCCGTTTAGTTGCACCCACTAGCTAGGACTCTGCTAGCAAACACTGCTACCAACACTGGGAGGGTGAAGGCCAGCACAAACTTCCAAGTCATATGAAGCTCCATTAGATCCTTTCAAACTGCCATTAACACAATGTCATTGAACAGATCAATGCACTTGGATGAGAACTCTAACTACCAGTAGTGTTACATCAGCTAACACATGCAACAGCTAACAACAGAGTGAAACAGAGGGCCATCCAAACAATCCAATCATGTTCTCTTGGGCTCTCAGCCATAGATGTTCACTACTGAATAATTTCATCTGTAGCTTAATTTTTTAATTTTCCAGCAGTTTTGAAAAAGAAAATAGCTGGAATTCTATTTTAATAGCAATGACAAGTACAGTGCAAGGTTGGAGCAAGAATTTCTCCGCAAACAAAGTGGTGCTGTTGGCCTAGAGATCAGAACAAACGTGCTGTCTGGTATTTTAGGTGCTGGTATCACTAGCAGATCTGAATATGTTGCTTGGCAGGCATGTGGCAATATCAGTCAATAAAGCAGGCGACCAAATAAAAAGGCCTGTTTGAACTCAGGATGGTTTAAATGGCTGTAGTGTGTTTTTTCCCTCAACATTTTCAGCATTAGATTCATTAGTTCAATCATTTGGTCAGTCTCTCACTGGCGTGAGCGAAATAAAGTAGGCATGCTCTACAAATGCATGAGTTCAAGGGGGGGATGCGATGTGGAGTATGTTGAGCTTTCCAAGCTCTAGTTCACGTTCAGTTTGGACTCCCTCTTCACTTTCCCCGGCTTCATTAGTAAACATACCCCAGCTGGCCCAAACTGGACTTAGGCCATCAATGTTTAACAGCAAATGGAAAGTTAGCCTTGTCGTCTACATTATTAAAGTCCATTTGCCAGTGATGGAGGGATTCAGGTGCTGTCTCAGGGCTCCAGGGACGTTCAGCCTCATCGGCATGTAAACCTGAGCTAGAAAAGCAAAGTCGAGAAGGCACTGTCGAAGAACAATGACAGTCCAATTATCTCTAATATTGAGGTCACTTTGCGAGCTCACAATCAAACAGCAGCACTCTTTGGAGAGGTTTCTTTGTTTAAAAAATGCACAGAAAATTAATATGTTACTTCAAAGCATGAATTTTTACTTGAGGAAACAGAGGGATTCATCAATTAGTGCTCTTGTTGAGATATTGACCCGCTGCTGAATTGATAGCAATTAGATTTAATTAGTCTGAATCTGGAACACGAGGCAGCTCGCAAAAGAAACATTTCTACTCTGTCTGTTGGCAAGGATGTCTCTCTCCTCATGTAATGCATGTTTAATTTATAAACTTGCTAATTGAAGGCACGGCACTGTAGTGATTAGTCCTAAATGAGAGTAATAATTGAATGATTCAAGCAGTTGGAATGATTGAAGTTGTTTGCTAATGTGTCCCAGGCATACAGGACTAGTCTGCTAGGAATAGTGATATAATGATTTTGTTCTCCAAATGTTCTTTTGACAGCTATCCTTTTATTACTTTTCAATGTAATTAAATATGTTAATTCAGACTTTATATCATTTATTTGTCAGAGATGTTTGGTTGTTTTGTAGTTTTATTGTATAAAACACTGTCATGTGGGAATGGTCTAAATGATAGTTAAACAGACTCTTTTACATTACTGGATATGTTCTTTCACCCAACATTTCCCAATGGCAATTATTTTTCCCTTAATTGCATTAATTATTTTAAATTTGTCACGGAACTACAGTCCCAGCTGTAATACGCATACATGTGAATACTCTCTGAATTCTGTTTGTCCCTATTTTGTCTTGTTAAATGTTCTTTTTTCGGCAATTATATTTAATGGTTCTGGATTTTTATCGACTTGTTGTCGTGACTGGAACATGAGCCAACACACACGAGCATGCAGACCTGCATGTCTGCACAAGTGCGCACACGGGCAAAAAAAGCAAACAGACAGACCTGCCTGTGGTCTGGAATGAATAAATCAAGACAAGGGACGTGACAAGTGATTACATGATGAAACCGTCTGGCAGACATTTCTCCCCTTCGTCTCCCCGGCAACTCCTCTGAGGAACGTGGTGGAGCGAAGGCAGCACGCAAGCGCACACAAACATGACTCCTCATTGTAAAAACAACCAAGGTCGATGACTTATTTAAGCATTCGTTCTTTGAATTGGTGTCAGCTCGGCTTTGAACTTTCCAGAGAGCAATGAATAATGATGCCTCACTGGCGTTCCCTCCCACTTACTCAGTAACAAGGCCCAAATTTCTCCATTGATCTTATTCGAGAGAAACAAATCATCTGTTTACTTTTGAACAAGCACAGTCAGCTGAGAACCATGCTCACATGACTATGCGCTCACAAACACATACACACAGAGTGGGTGTCAGTGAATGGGCCTAGCAAATCCTAGCATGACGTTGCCTATGATAGGAGTGTCTTATTGCTAAGAAGTGGTTCTTACCCCTGGGTCTGAAACACCCCTACCCTGAACATTTTGGTGTTTTTCCTGCTCTGAACACCTGATCCAACTAATTAGCTTATTACAACAGTGATCAAATACACCTCTTGACATGCCTGATCCCAATCTTAAGCTCAGTAACAACTTTTTGCAGAGTGGCCATGTTGTAGCAAGGAAAGCATTAATACAGGGTGGGCCATGGATAAGTAGCGCGCCTCCAGCGACAGTATGACAAGATGAATGAGCAAGTGGATTGTTTTTATTCACTTCCCCACAAGTCAGCAACCCCTGATGTTCCCCGGCCTCGGCGTTTCCCCGGCCGATGCCGTATTTCGTAATTGTATTCCAATAATTTTAATTTAGCGTGGCAGCAGTATTGGAGGTAAACTACTTATCCGTGGCCCACCCTGTATATGCAAGGCAGTGGCCCTATAGGACCAGGATTGAGAAACAATGCTCTACCAAGTCGACCAAAGTTGACAATCCTGTAAGGAATAAATGAAAAATATTTCAAGGGTTGAGAGTTGAAAGATAGGGTAAGGATGAATTCCTAATGCTAGAAGTATGACCTGCACAACAACATAGGTCTACATCTTTTCTAATATGTAGTTAATTTAACTATAAATTTACAAGATGGAAAAGGGGCCCACTCTTGATGTTATACCACTAACCATATACCACGGTAACCATAGAGCAACAGAGCCGCCGCTGACGCTAATCATGTGTTGGTTATATTTCTGCAGGCCCAGTGGCATGGTGGGGGCGGTCGTGGTTCACTAACCCCTCTCCAACAAGTGATAAATCACCCATCCCTCCTGAGCCCACAATCACGGCAGCCCCATCAGCAGTACCTTCAGCAGCCCCATCAAAAATTTCATCAGCAGCCCCTTCAGGAGTTCCATCAGCAACCCCATCAGTGGTACCATCAGCAGTACCGTCAGCGGTACCATCAGCAGTGCCATCAGTGGTACCATCATTAGTACAATCAGACCCAGTGGCAGTCACTAGAGACGTCCTTGGCTCAACTGTGACCGTAGCCACAGGAGAGTGGTCAGTTGTGACTGAGGCTCTCCAGCAGCTAATCATGAGCACTGACCTTTGGACTGAAGCTGAAGGTACACATGAGTCCTCTGTAGTCCCACTGAGTAAGACAGAAGAGGAGAAGAGAAAAGAATCTGTAGTGGCAGAGGACGACTCAGTGGATATCAAGGGGGCAGAGGGCAGTTCCTGGGGTGAATTGGACCTCTCTGAAGGTGCCCCCAAAACCCCAGCAACGGGGCTGATGACGGAGGTCCCATCCTCCCCTACTCCTAGTACAGAGGGTATTTTAGCAACCACTACACGAGTGGACGAAAGCACAGCCGTGGAGGCTCGCGGGGAGATCCAGTACAAACGCAAGAACCGACCTAGACGACCAGGCCAGCGGAACCAGGAAACGACCACTGCAACAGTCATCTCCACAACTGCTGTGGGGTCTGAGAGGGAAGAGGGTGTACAGACCACTCTGAGTCTTGAACTGCACACCTCAGTAACTCCTACTGTGGGAGAAACAAGAGGAGTCTCTTCAATGGCCGTGGATCAGGTCCAGCCATCCAGCTTTGAAACTCTGTTGCTTGGCAACCCAAAGAGTGGCCATAGCAATTCTGAGGTCATTAGGAGCAACAGTTCACATAGTTCTGAAGGTACGTCTCTCTCTCTCCCTCTCTCACTCTCTCTCTCTCTTTCTTTCTGTCTTTCTGCTCTTGCTTTATTTAGGCTTATTAGCAAGGCACCACGTGGTCAATTTGTCCATCCCTTAGCCCTCCCGCAAGTTGAAGGACTAAATGAAAGTCCACATCTATGGATACAGTAAAAATTAAATCTTTCAAAGCTATGTCTCACTGATGCTGCTGGCCAGCACAGGCTTTCTTGCCAATTTGGCCTCATCACTATATTTTACAGCAAGGGGTCCTGCATTCATATTTGTTCTTACCAACCCTTTTCAGAACATCCATTACTTGAGGGAGCTTTTGGAAAATGGCATAAAAATCAATGGTGTTGATGAGGTTCTCACAACCAGTAGCTGTCAACTGGCACCACTTGAGCACAGCTGCGCGACTGCACTGAAAAGGGGAAAATATCTGATCAGTCTCGAAATAATTACTTTGGCGAAGGCAGCTTTTAGGCAACATTCTCTACAATGTAGTTTGAGCACTGAATATTATATGATGGAATACGGTCGCTCGCTAAGTACCCATGCGCAGACAAGAGACCCTCACAGCAGTAAATTAGCATGCGTCAGAGCAGAGAGCTGTTAAGAACTCTGCAGCATAGCCTGGTGAAGAGGGAAACTTCAGAGCAAACAAGAACACTCTTCATCTCTCCCATTAGGCCCCTACTAGTCTGTTTTGGAGCTAATCGCCATGCTTCAAGCCCAAAATAGGGAATCTCTCCGCCTCTTAGGCTGGTTTGGGAGACTGCAACAACAAAGGTCTTCAAGCATGACATGATTTGTGAAAAACATCAAAGGCCATTAATGCTATCATGCTAAAGTCAGTGTCTATATATTCATTGCAGCATTTTAACCACCATACTAGCTTCCTGTTAGTTAAAACAACAGGGGAATTCCTCAGATTTTTCAACATTTATGCATAATTACATACAGGCTAAGTCATTCTGGGTTGATAAAAGATGCTCCATTCCAGAGAAGCATGTTGAGTCATAATTGTTCACGCATCTAAAAGAAAACTAGTACATGAGATCATTTTGAATAGACTGCCTGATGTTAGTGGCCATACTTTTGAAATAACGTTTTGGCCTGAAAACATTTTTTTCAGGCTATTTTTTAAGGTACTAGTACCCCAAAAAATTACACAAATGTAAGTTCACTTTTGGATAGTAGATAAATTTGGCTGTTTTTGAATTGCAGACATGACCCCTGGTTCTTATCACCCCCACACTCTTAAAAAGAAAGCGCCACAAGGGGTTTGAATGATACCTTAGAGGAACCGTTTAAGTTTTTCAAAGAATATTTTTTACATGAGATGTGTCAGAAATTGTATAGGTTCTTTACCAACTTAATGAGACTTCATATTCATTCATCTCAGTACAAAATGATGTTCTTTTAAGAATCATCTGAAAGGTTGTTTAAGGCAGTCTTTCACAACTCTGGTCCTGGAGGCAGGGGTCCAGGTGTGTTGTGAAACACTCAAATGTCCAGGACAATGTGTTTCTAATTGTCAGGTTTACTGGGTGTGCTCGCGTTGGGAAATAACAAACTGTGCCGGACATTGGCCCTCCTGGTCTAGAGTTATACACCCCTGTTCTAAGGCAGTCTTATTTTTTAAAAATTGTTTGTTATCAGTTGGTAAGATCTTTAGGATTTGGCTAAATGGTAATTAAAAAATGCATAAATGTCAGTAACATTACTAGCCTACTGTACTCATTGCTGAATGATAACCACTGTTATTTGGTTCAAGAGCTGTATCTTGGGTTGTTTTGGTTCTGTTTTTAATTGAGAATACAAGCTGAAAGAGAGAAGACTGGGCAGTTTCCTTTGTTTTGGAATTCAAAAAACTCACGCACTACTTTTAAATCCTTGAAAAAGTTTTTGTGGATCTGGTGCAATGGAAGACCCAGTAGCACACTTAAGCTGTTACTGCAGATATGCACAGAGCTCTTCAGTGGAGGAGAGCCTGTATCAGATATACACACTGCTGTGTGTGTTTTGCACTCCTTGTCCTATCTGTCTTATCTCTTTCACTTACTCTTAGTGATGACTGATGATATGAATGCCACAGTACTGTACATGACATGTGTACATGATATATTTAGCATTGCTATTATGATGCGTTAACTATTCATTTACCCCCTATTCTGGATGATACATACAATCTATATCATAAAATAAACACATTTGTTTTTTTTCCACTAGTCAAGCCTCACGAATATAATAGTTAATATTGTCATGCATATTCATTTCATAGTCTGTATTTGTGACTAAATTCATAATTCAGTATTTTATTGCCATGTCAACAGTGGCAGTGAGTTGGAAAGTGCGATAGTGGGAAGAAGTGCCGTCAACAAAGAACAGGAAATAATCCACATTCAAGCATGATAGAAGAGTTATGACTTGGACTTGAGTTATGGATTTAATTAACAATCTCTAAAAAAGGCTTGACATGTGACTTGTGACTCAACTTGTGACTCGAAAACACTTGAGACCCAAAGTGTAAGAAACACAGTGAGGCACCAGGCAGCGGATTGGAAGTGAATTGATTTGTTTCTTGGCCGTATGCATTCCAGAACTGCATCTTAAACTGTATTTCATAAAGACCCCTACCAGAGACATTGTCAGTAACAATGATTTTGCTTTGCTTATTGTCATAGGACAAGTGAGGAGTGTGAGGCTTCGAATTTGTCTCTATCAGCTGGAAACAAGCAGCATCCAAATGACTAATGTTATCAGGCCTTACCATAGCAGTAACACTCCAAATTTACCATAATTTTGCTCTCTGATCTGTAAACATGTCTAAATTTAATTTTGTGTATGTTTTGCTCATTGATTTATTTCAGCATGTCAGAAATCACAGATCTGTTCTTTGTTTTGTCTGATAGCATGGGCAATCTTGGGAAACGCTAGCAAGCTAAGCTTTTCTCATCATGTAGCACTCAGAGAAATTCTTTTGGGGGCTAGAGGGTGTACAGACGGTCCAAAACATTTACAATTAGGCCACAAAAGGTTTGAAACAATGCGACAATTTAACACATTCATTTAAGGACTCTGCACTCGAATTGAGACTTGTCGACACTGACTTGGGGCTTGACTCAGGTCTTAAGTGTCAATTAGAGACTTACTTGTTACTCGTGACTCATTCCCAAAATAGTATGAGAGTTAAAGGAGGCAGGGGAAAGATAAAACCATGATGCATGCTGAAGAGCAGTTTAGTTCTTGAACAATCATAAGGTAAGTGCTGCCAGGAAACTGGGAGGTTCTTGCTTTAATCGCCCTGAGCCTTATTCTCCCAGATGGAGAAAGGACTGCAGAGTGCTGGCTGTTTCTGGGTCCCCTAAGAGACCTAGGCCTTTTTTCTTCATGTGCTTCTTATAAATGCCAGAATTGCTGAGCAGTTCAATACCAAAGATCCTACTTTTGATGCCTATTTTAGGTAAATGTTGGATATAATCTCGTACTTTCCACTTGGTGCGGGTTGTAGAGATTGACTAGAAGTAATAACGTGATCCCATTACAGTTTTTGAGAGCAGTGATGGGGAGTTTGGATCTTTTTGTTGTAAAATGAATGAATAAACAAATGAAAAAATGAGCAAATCTTTTTTAAATCATTAATTCACTGAAACTAATGTTGTGCTGTAGCCATGATATGTTCGTCAGTGATTGTTACATATAACTCAACACCCCCTCCCCCCATCGTAGTATGGTTTGTGATGAATTAGTCCTCCCTATGCTGAGAATATGTAGTGGTCATGTGAATGAGAGGCTCAGACCTGAAGGCCCATAGTTAAGATACATGAATGAATCAGTCGATACATAGATTACTGGACAAGTAGACAAAGCATTGTATGCATGCTAGATCCCCAAGTATCCTGTGGCATTTACATGTGCTGTCGCAGGCATCTCTGCTCTTTTTCGCTTTAGTGGATGCCCAGCTATAATTAATTTACATTTCAATGTAGAAAACAATCACTGTCCTGATAAATTGATATATTGTAGTTTAGGCAACAAATACACAATCCATTTCAGGTGTATATTGATAAGCATATTGTAATTGCAGTAAATACTGATATAATTGCAGTGTAGCATTCTGTACATTGCATTGCATACATAGCATTTCACAGCATCCCTTAATTAATTTCCTTTTCTCTTCTGCGCCTAAGACATTACAATCAGCCAAAGACATTACAGTCGATGAAGAGCAGTTTAATTATCAGTGAAGAGCTGCCTATGAGTTGTGGTTAAAGATAAACAGGTCAGCTTGAAACATCCTTTTCTATAAACTGGTGATGAAGGATTAGCGGTTGGAGAGAAGTTTTGCTACTTTCATCTGAGAAAATAGAGATCAAAAGAGGTGAAGAGAGAAATCCAACATTTTCCAGACAGATATGGCACACATACTCTATCCTGGAGATAGGGAGAGAGAGAAATTTTGCCCTCTATGTCACACTCATGATCGGAATGTGAAATAAGGCTTTACTGGCTGTTTGAGGGTCATACAAAGACATTCATTAAGGAAGAAAGGATTCCACCAAAGACTTTATAGTGCTGTCATCCAGCTGTATCCCTCCCATTTCTCTTTTCAGTCTCACTCGCTCTTTGTTTCGAGAGCTTTCACACACGCATATGCACACATACTCTTCTCCACTGCCCTTCAGTACGGTACGTTGGACTTTTCTCACACCAGTCACTTTCAGCTCATCTGTCTGCACTGTAAAAAAGTTATTTTGTCATTGAAAAACAGATTTTCCTCACTTAATGTATTAATGTAGTATGTAAGGAAGCCCATACAGCCCATATATGACAATTAAATCAAACAAAAACAAAAAACAGCCTTTTTTGAGTTCACTGTTGTTGTGATATCATAAAAACAACACATATGACTGTTCATTCAGCTTATAGCAGTTTAGCCCCGCCTACTCTTATCGAAGTTATAAGATGTGTTTCAGCTCGAACTGCTTTTCAAATGTGGCACAGTACAGGGTAGCCAATTAAAACAGAGCGCATTCACATAGAGGCTTGCAAAAGTATTCAACCCTCTTGAAAGTAATCATAGTTTTCTGGACTACAAAAGATTTGTACACATATTTTTTCATTTAGCATTTTTAATGTGAACTTTTATGCTGACACAATACATTTACAAAGTCAAAATGAAACATTTTTTCTGCAGATTTTGAGTTAAATGAACTTCTCGTAGTAAATTAGAAGAAAAAAAGTTCTATATTCTGTTAATTTGTGGCATTTGATTTTCAATATGTATACAGTTCAGTTTCCAGTTTCAGAAGCCTTGGATTATGTCCTCTAAGTTAAACTTTTCCTACTGAAACTACAAAAGGTCAGCATCAGCACAACTCACCAGGCCTCACTAACAAATCCTATATATTGTAATTTTCTTCAGCTGACCGCAAATGAACACCACAAATTAATACCAATAATTACAGATAATGATTCCTACTTGCCACTACATGGCCCAGTTAGCCCTCTAAATTCAAAACAGGGCATAATGTGAAATCTCATTTACTGCGTTAAACATTTTAATTGCACTTTTTACACAGGAGGATTTTTGTGACATTTTTCATGCTTCTACTTTGCAAAAAGTATTAAATAAATCTTTGCACCTCACAAAAAATAGAGGAAATAGATTAGAAATGATGTAAACATTAAGTAAAAAAATATTAAGTAAAAAAAAATCTGCCAATGGAGTAAACAAATTTTACTTAAAATGAGAATTTCAGTTGCTGAAATACTGCTTTTAGACATGGACATTTTTCAAACAAAGTGTGGAGCCCTGCCCCCATCAGATCTAGGCCTATGGTCATTACAGTTATCTCAGTTGTCTACTGCTGACTTAACAGTGAAATTTCTTTGGTTTAATTACATAAAATATTAAAAACTACATATTCAGCCATAGGCTTACTGTAATTGTATATTTATTCATAATTTATTGCACCCCACATTGTCAACATAATATACAAAAATATCTAAATTAATGTAACATGTATAATATAATATAGCCCTAATCTCTGTGTCCTTGAATCTCTGGTTTGTCTTCGATTTGTTTTTGTTTTTAGAATGTTAAAACACTGGCTGTCCTTTATACTCTGTGAACATTACATGGTGAATAGAGCAATAGAAATTGCTCAAATTTACTTGAAAAAAAAGTCTCTTTACATTCACATCCATTCTAAGTTAAGAATGTTTTTTTTTCCCTTCTCCTGGAAATGCAAGGTAAAGAGTACAGACGGTACACACTAGGTTGAATACACCTTGAATAATGCTTTAGTCTGGTAGTTTAATAGAGAGCGAGGCGGTAGGAGATCGAACTCACTCACTGCGACTTTTAATCAACCATGGCAACCTCTCCTCTCTCTTCAGCAGTTTTTATAGGGCCTGCCTTGACCTTGTGTGTTACATCACGCGTCAATCAATGCGCTCTGTCTGCTGGGTAGAGCCTCAGATGCTGGAATAGGGGACAAAGCAAATACACACACACACACCCACACACAGGCACACACACACACTCACACACACACACACACACTCACACTCACACACACACCACCCATTGTGTCTCAGCTGCCTCTGAGTATTGCTTCTAATGCCGCATGGTGATGTCAGCTTCAAAGAGTCCAAAAATAAGCCTTATATCTGTCGCCTGCATCCGCTCCAATTCATCTTCAGTGTCCGTGATTAAGCTGATTTGACGATCAGTGTTGGTGTTTTTCCTGAAAATGCTCTCATTGGCAGAGCAATGGAACTTGCATGTTAAAAGGATTTTGACATGTGTGAAAGTGACTCGCAGGTCCAAATTCAATTCAGCTGCTATTAATGGATAGAATCAGTTGTGCAGTAATGCATGGTAATCATTAATATGGTTTTCTGGCCATTTGTATTGGCAGCATTTTGGACAATGAGTGCAGTTTTATGCAAATTCTTTTAATGACTCAGGCCAAACAGCCCATATATGGAAAATAAGCTAAACAGCACTTGCAAAAAAAAGTCCATTTTGAAATCATTATGCTTGAGATATCACAATCATGAATATATTTGCATATGGCCACCCATTCAGCCAGCAGTAAGTTTAGCTTGGCCCATTCACACTGAAGTGACATGGAGTGTCATTCCTGCTGACGGTCTGCAGCAGAGTCACTGGAGTGGACATTGTTGGGAAAAATGATGTGTGGTTCCTGTCTGTCAAGAAGCAGATCAGTGCAGCCTTCCAAAGGATCCAGGACATATAAAAGGGACAACTAAAGTTTGTTTTTATTCGACATCCCTGAGGATTTCAGTCCAAGCTTATCAGTTTGTTCCTCACATTCTACATTTTAATAGAGCACTTTAAACCCAAACTCGTTTTTGAACGAAGTGCAGCACAGGTCAGCCAGTCAGAACTTTTACATATATAGTCTTTTACATATATATCTGTCCTAAAGGCATTCAAAGAGATGAAAAGGAATTTAATACTTTTCAGAGATCTTTTACATATATATCTGTCCTAAAGGCAGTCAAAGAGATGAAAAGGAATTTAATACTATTCAAATAAAAACACTAGAAACATGCAGAATACGGGCCCTTAAAGGCCCTCTCACCTCTGCAGGAACACTGACTGCCCTTAATTGATTTCCAACGCTGAGTGCACCCCCTCGCCCTCAGAAAGACAATTACCCAAGCAAACAAACCAAACGGCGGGATTATGTAAATCTGTAGCCGCCGAAGAATAATTACAGCCGTGCCAGTGATCTGCAAGCCATTGCATAAGGAAGGTGCCAGGCTCATTGGCATATGTGGTGAAAGCACCTAACGAGCCAATTAAGGCCCGGGATCGTCGCTGGTCATTTAAGACGCGGAGCGGCTGGTAATTAACGGCGCAAGGCAATTGGCCGAGAGAGCCTTGCCAGGGGGCGGGAGGTGTGGAGAGAGAGCGTTAGGCGAGTCGGTTTTCTTGCGCTGCCTTTTTCCCCCCCTTTTCTGAGGCCCGCTCTCAGCACGGTTACTATGACGACAGAGCCTGAGTGCACTGAATGTGGTCGGGATAGTTTGTAAAACCGAGCGAGAGAATGACATGAAGAGAGAGAGAGAGAGAGAAAACAGGAGAGAGACAGGGGCGAGACAAACGGTGATAGACAGGGAAATGAGCGGCCTAGATAAAAGGAGAGAGGAAACGTGAGACTATGAGAGGAATAGAGAGGAAAGAGGAAAAACAGACAAAGAGAGAGAGAAGTAAGAGAAAGAAAGGAAAAGACGTAGAGTGAGAGAGAGAGAGAGAGAGAGAGAGAGAGAGAGAGAGAGAGGTTATTAAAAGAAAGGGATGGGAGGAAGGACAGACTAACAGAGAAAGTGAAAAACAACAAAAGTGTGTGCAGAATTGAATGAACGAGTCCACTGAAACTCAGCTCACTGCATTAGCTGCATTAGCTCACTGATTAGCGCCGCTTAGTGCTGCTACAGTGTCCTTTACAGCCCTACTGCAGCTATTGAGATTCAATTGGAACAAAAGACAGGATTCACCTGTCTATTTACATCCGTCTATACACTGCACATGAAACAAGCTACACTCAGCACTAAGGCTGCTGTCTCATGTTTTGTGAGTTTCCATGTCTGTTAAAAACAATAGCCAGTGATGTGTTAAATGTGTTGGTTTAAACAAAAAATCTAAACGCTATGGACATCAATGTGGAAACTTGCTTTTTGCCCTGCCTTGTTCTTGTGCCTTGTCTGTCCTGTGTGAACATTTTTCATGTGCCTCTGTCCATGTGCTTTTTGTTATGTTCACATAAGTGTTGTCTATGATCTCTCCTATAGCCAGGTGTTCGTAGTCTTATTACAAAATACCCATGTGTCTCAGTGTGGGTTGTCTGGTCTTGCATCACTTAACCCCATATTTGCCTTGTGTTGTTAATTGTGTGTTTCAACCTGTGTTTGCCTTAGTAAGTGTGTTCCTAGTTTAACTAATTTCCTTGTTGTCTTTATCGAGTGTTGAGATTTTCTTGTTTTGTTTTCAATCAGTGAAGTTTAAATTCACACATACATCCTACACACTGATTCCCCTACCCAGGCTGCTGCGCAGAACATGGCAGTTGTCTGTAACTGTTGTGACTGCTGCCCTCAATTCCCTTTCAACAGTTATTCTACCTTTCTACCCTTCAGTTCTCTGCCAGTCCAACTACTCAGGTGTCCACCAGATTGTCTCTCCAGGTCCTTTCCACATCCATGCCCTGTTTAGTTTAGGCGCCTGTTCCCATTACTGTTCCCATAACCATGTATGTTTCAGTTTTGTTCCAGTTCCTATCCTACTCACTATAAAGGTCATTGTGACCATAACAGTCATTGTGACCATAACTATTTCTTTATCAGAATATAGACAAAACAATGTGGCTAAACAATTGCAGCTATTTTGAAACTTTTGTCCATGCTGTAATTCTTGGCTGTACAGTACTACACATGACCACTTTCTTATGAACCTTTGTTTCACTGACAGAAAGTTACAGTGATAGTTCAGGTAAGACAGGCTAATGTAGCTAACAAATAATGGAAGCTTACATATGCTAATTAGCATTGTGCATCCTGCATGCATAAATCACCAGCCACTAGCTTTAGACCATGTTCACTTGTTAAGATATCTAAAATAGGCATGTTTATGCAGTTTCAGACACAATGACAAACCGCAGGCTTCAAGGTGACTGCTACTATTTTAGTTGCCTAAGTAACTTTTATTTATAGATAACAGTATGTTACAAGGTCAGAACCCACATAAGTACGTGTATTTGAGATTACTTAACAACTCAACGTAGTTTAAGGCAAGTGTGTGATGTTGTGAGTGTGTAACTTGTACATAAAACCACACAAACTTTTTAAGCAGATCCCAAGGAGAAATTTAAAAGACAAGAAAATACTGAAAATGGGCCTTTATGCTACTGGTTAGCTACATTACCCTCAAGCTCCAGCACAGAACTAAAGAAGCCAAGTTCTTGGCTGACTGCTTTTGGGTATGGGGACATTTTCAGTGAACATCTTGGTGCTGTCGTTCTAATTCCCAGGCTAACATGTTTAAGGAGTGTGTGATATAAACAATACCGTACTCAGCATCAGTAAAAGGCCAGTTTTGAGTCCTCCCAGCAGAAAATCACTGAACCTGCAGGTCTCTCAGAGATAGACAGATAGATTTCTCTGGTTCAGTGACTCGTAAGCCAAAGCTATTTGTTTTAAAATAAGCTCTCTCTCTCTCTCTCTCTCTCTCTCTCTCTCTCTATCTATCTATCTATCTATCTCTCTGTCTCTCTCAATCTCTCTCTCTCTCACTATCTCTCTCTCTTACTCTCTGTCTCTCAACAGGGCAGTGTATATCTTAGCGTCACTGTTGTTCAGACAAGTGTGACACAATGCAGGTCAACGGTAGAGCACATCCAACAAGCAGAGACACATTCAGACACACAGAGCGCTGAACCACAGCTCTAGGAGCCTATTACAAGCCTCAGTAAGCGCTGCTAGAGCACTGTTGCCAGCTGACTTAGGTGTTCGTGAGAGAGGGAGAGAGAAAGAGAGAGAGAGAGGAACTAAAGCAGCGAAAAGTAAAGACTGCTACAGAGGTAGTGGGACAGGGAAGGGTCAGAGACTGCTTTTCTCCAGGCATTGCCATTATAGTGCTCTCGGTTGCATTTGTTGGATATTATAGTGGTTTTTGTGGACTTGTTTGTACTCTGTGGTCAGAAGGCACTTACTGCACTGTAGTTCTGAAGCACAGTTAAGGTATTCGAGCCAAAAAACTTTGTCTTTTTAACGCGGTTGGGGTCTGACTATAGATGTGCGACCATATGTTTGCTGTAATTTCAGTGCATATTGCTGGTGTCCAGGAAGATGACCTCCCACCCTTCGCTGTGACAGCCGAACTGGAACTCAGCATAATTAAAATGCCTCTGAGGCAGAACCATATGAAACTGTAGAAATATGAAAACTAAGCACTTGCAATCAGTTGTCATATGAGTACTTGTGGTTATTTTATGCATGCTCACTGACACCTACACTCATTGCTCATTTGATCAAGTCTGCAAGTAGCTCTGTAAACTACAGACTGGAGTCTTGGACTGTGAGACATTTTGATCTTCTAGATGAAATTATCAATAAAAATTTTTAAACTATGGGTATTTTGCTGTAATATTCAATACATTGTCATAGCTGGAACAGCACCTTGTATCTTCAAAATGGTAAGTTAAAACATAACTTTCATCACAAAAAAATTCACACAATGTAAAGGTCAACTGATGTTTTCAAATCATGTCAAAATGTCAAAAAAGTACAAAAGTATATATGAGGTTTTTTACTGACATGCAGTGTTATCTAGGGCAGTTTTCATTTACACCAGAGGGGGAAGCAACAGTGCAAATCAAAATGCTACGCCCAACAACTAAACAAAAATTACAACAACTAAACATTTAACTAACACTTAGAATGAAAATATTGTTTTTGTAAAGTTATTAATGATTTTATGATGCTGATGTGCTAATGCTCTACAGTTTGTGTTAGTCATTCTGTAGTTCTTTATCATCTTTATATTTTTGTTTGGTGGGTTATTCTAATTATTAGCTGAATAGAAGAACATAGACATTCTAAAAATGGCATGTTGCCAAAAGGAATGAAATACATTGCAGTTTGTCAAGTTATTTGCCTTAAATTTGATCACCACTTTTGAAATATGTTATCCTATATAACTTTCTCTAAATACAGTAACCTACAGGTCCATTAATCACTCTGGAATAATATGTCATAAACACTTTATTTAGATGCTTTAGCAGTAGTCACCTGTGTATAATTTTCATTTACATTTAAACTGATGCATGTGACAGGCGATCATGTCCAGCGTGACTAACTGTTGAGTCAAGTTACAGATTTAGGTGAATGTAGCGTTAGGAGTGTTTCCCATAGACTCTTACTAGTTTTGTGTTCGGTGCTTGACCAGATAAGGCATTGAAGCTTCATTTTTCCTAATCCTAAACCTGACCCTAATCCTAGCTCCAAACTTAACTTCAGCTCAAATTTTAAACCTAACCCTCATCCTAAACCTGGTCCAAATTCTTACCCTAACACTGTTGAGAACCTGTTGAGTTTTTCCGGACAGTTCATCAGCGGAGCATATGCAAAGCTTCTACAGGGGGCTGTAGGTTTCTTTCCAAGTAAACTTTCTTCATTTGAGGAACCCATTCAGCCCAGTGGGTTTTAAATTACTGCAAACAGTGATCTCAAATTTTAAAACAGTATTGTGTGTTTTAAGACCACCTCTTTTCTCTCTGTGCTTATAAATATGGTAATGGCCGGCATGTGTTTGGAGTCCCATCACAGTGTGTGAAGGCTCAAGTGAGTTCCATACCACGGGTCATGTCTGTGTGTGCCTGCCAGATTTCTAATGAGCAACAGATTGTGACAGGGCTGTCTGGGAACCACTACAGTTAATGACCTGAGTGTGTGTGTGTGTGTGTGTGTGTGTGTGTGTGTGTGTGTGTGCACGCACATGTGTGCATTTTCACTCCACAGCCGCGGACAGATGCAGTTGTTTGCATGGGGGGACATGTCTGCCAGATGGAGAAGGCTTCCGCTGCTTCTGCCCACAGGGCTACACTGGAGAGAGCTGTGAGATTGGTGAGTTTCTTTATACTTCTGTAAACATCCTGCATAATACATACATGCTATGCACACACACACACACACACACACACACACACACACACACACACTATAGCCACTGTTGTGTATTGTGCTTAATATGACCGAGGCCATTTAGCAACAAGGTTAAAAAAAATCAATTTTGAATTAATTCATTTAATTAAAAATAGCTAATTTTAAGGATTAGTGGCTTTTAAAGGAAAAATATTATACTTTACTGAAGGCCAGTGTTTGAAAGGCTACATGACACACACACAAACCTTTCATGGCAACTGACATTTAATTTGCTTTAATTCTTGACTTTGATTAATTGTTTTACTTTAATCTAGCATTCATGACATATACATAAACATTTAATTGCACCTGCATGTGTGCTTATAAACGCACTTTCCAACAAGCTCAGTTATTGCAATGTCATGAGGCGAAATGACATCAAAATTGACTGAAGAATTGTTTATGACAGTTGATGCTTGTTGGGATAATTTATATAGGATTATGTGAGTTATCATGAAAGATTTATGCACATACTGACCTTTAATGAAGTGGTACTGAAAAGAGTAGGGAATTAAAGTGAATGCAATGTATTACATAAACTTAATAGCTGCCCAAAGTAAGTAAACTGAAATTTCACGTTACATTGAAGTAATACATTTTATTTGTGTAGAAAAGAATGTACACATTTGAATCAAGTCATTTCAGTGCATTGCTTCTTTCAGTGTACAGTACATGCTTTACTGTACAGTTTGTAGCACATTTAAATTATATACTATGTTGTGCATTACACTTTACGCTCTACATAACACAATACTTTTCTGTCTGTCCTTGAAAATGTGAACATTGTATAAACATCTAAATATCTTCATCCTTTTCTGACCCTTTCACACTTGGCAGTTTTATTGTTAGAGCTGCTGTATTTGAAGGTTGTTCTGTTTGAGGGCTGTCTGAGCTTTCAGTGGCCTCTTTGCTGCTGTTGTTTACAACTCTGTGCCATCCGAAATGAATCAGCCTGCATTTCTGTGGCGAATACGGAACACTTTCCACCTTTGCGTTGTGTCGGGATGATGGGTGATGCAATTTACCGTCCTCTACTACACAAGATACAGCATTTGTTAAAGAAATCAGTGTAAGCCTGGCCCTTGGCGTCTGTCAACAGTGAAACATATTCATAACTGTTTCTTTTGCAGCACTGTAAGTTGTGGGTTATGGCAGGTTAGAAGGCTTTTCAGTGAGGGTGTTTTCACACTTTTCTCCAGACCTTGGGCCTTTTCGCCCCAGAGAGTTTGAGAGTGCGAAAAGCTGTTTTTGAGCCTGGTCAAAGTGGTCCTGAGAGCACATCACTTCTTGAAAACAGTGGTCTGAAATCAGGTGGGGTCTGCAGTGTGTGAAAGTATCCATTCTTGTGATTGGTTCATTTTGTTGCGTCATGCCTGGTCATCATTGTTTGGGTGTCAGTAGTCAATCAAAGGGACATAATAATGAAGGTATGAGATTATACATAATTGCCAAACCTTTGGGGCAGCTGGTGGCCCAGTAGTTAGGGAGTTGCCCCTGCAATCAAAAGGTTGTGGGTTTAAATCCCAGGACTGCTAGTGGCACCACAGAGGTACCCTTGAGCAAGGTACCGTCCCCACACACTGTTCCCCAGGCGCCCGCTGTTGGTGGCAGCCCAAATACAGAGAAAAAAGTTCACACTGTGTGCTGTGCTGTGGTGTGTTCACACGGGACTATAAGGGGCCACTTAACTTTTTTTGTCAAAACAAATTAATCAGTTCAGAGGAAATTCTCCTGTGTGAAACCAAACCGATGATAATTCACCCAACCCCAAATGAGCCCATCAATTCTGGGAGTGGACTCAAGTGTTCAACAAGTGTGAAAAGGCCCTTACCGAAGAGTATGGTTATTTTAATATATGGGCATCGGACACTTTAATATTGAAGTATTGGAGTACTTTAATAAAATATATTTTAATATATTTCCCCCAGGATCAATAAAGATTTGTGATTGTGATTCTAATTGTAGTATTTGTTAATTTAATCAGCTGTTATTAAACAAAGGCAGTGAAAAAATGAAATTATTTACTGTAATGACAGGGGTTGAGGCAGGACATATATGCGTAATCCCAAATGTTTAATAAATGAACACTCAATGCATTTACGGCATTTTGCAGACACTTTTATCCAAAGCAACTTCCATTTCCTAACTGCAGGGGAGAGTCTCCCTGGAGCACCTTGGGTCCAAGAGTGACTCAGAAACACAAAATAATCAGAGGGTATTAAACACAAAGATTTAGGCAAGCATCCTCACAGGAATGTCAACAGCAACAGTCAATCCACAAACTCAGACTGAATCACAGGGGTATATATACCAACTCGACAATAAGTATACTTATTGAGGAGACCAGAACAAGACACAAGTGAGAATCATAACAAGGGGGCAGGGCTAAGGTGGGGCTATGACCAAAATAACTCACATGGCACACAGACACATAGCAAAAGTAAACAATAACAGTCAAAAAACAGGAACACGGTAGGGGCACGTGTTACATTTACACTTTTAAACTTTTTTTTTGGACTTTGCCCAATTTTCACCTCAGATTTACTATAATAGTGACATCCAGTAAACACTGTCACTAATGCAATCTCACTGAACAGCTCAACACACTAGAATGCCTCAGTTCTGTGTCTTACATTAAATAAAATGGGAAATAATATTTTTAAAAAAAGGAAACCTATTTTTAGTGGACATTGTGAACGTTAACATTTTGTAGGTCAATTGGAAGTGTGTTAAATAATGCTCACCTAAAATCCAAGGATAAATCACTATATCAGAGGTATTGATTGCCTCTTATGTTTATTACATACAAAAATGTTATTTTACACATTCAACATTTTTTGTGTTCACAACAAGATAATAAAAAAACAATTCCACTGGATATAAAACTAAGATTTATTTGAAAATAAAGTAGCAGCCTTCCCCAACTTTCAGTGGAGCTAGGAAAAAGCATCTGTTGTATTGCATCCTTGGGACTTTGTTAAGTTCATATAGAAGGTGAGCAGAGCCTTGGACACCAGCTGCAGCAAGGACAAGTTTTAATAAGCAGTGCATTACTCAGGTCAAAGGTCAAGTAGTCCATCATGGAAGCACACAGGGATGGCCGGCCACAGTGAGGTCAAAATGTCAGGGTAGTGTATTGTTCTCTCGTTCTGCCCACTTTTACTCTTTTGGCCTTTGCAATCAATCTAACACTTCTCTTTGTGTAAGTCAGGGTCAGTTTTAGAATAAGGGAGAATTTAATATGCAATTTTGCTAGCATGCTAGCAAAGTAGTGTGCTGCTTTAACTCCTTGCAACCTTAATATTCAGTCATCAATAATAAGTCATTATTGAGCAACTACTTTGAATTATTTAGTAACTGTTATGTAAGAAAAAAAAAAAAATATATATATATATATATATATACACTTTTTAAAAGTTTGCGATCTCTGTTTTCAATAGTAGTCAACCAACTATTTTGCTTAGAGATATATAAAATTATTAATTTCTAGTTTATTTCCTTTTAATAATTATTAAAATGATTCACAAACATTCATTTTCATTAGTGTTAGATTTAGGGTTAGGATCAGTACAGTGGTTTGTTTTAAGACAAGGGTTAAGATTAGGTGTAAGTTTTGAGTTGAGGTTAAGGTTCTGGTTAGGATTAGGTCCAGGATTACAGAAAGTTAAGGGACTTTATGTAGATATTTACATCCACAAATAATATATAGCTATCCAAAACATTAATGAGGCAGAAATCTTCAGCATTTCCGGCATTTGCTTGCTGGCTCGTGTGGTGTTTCAGGTGGTTGCTAGGGTGTTGTTGGTTGGCTGTGGTAAGTCACTGACAGGTTGGTAATGCATTTGTGTTATGCTGATATAAGTTTGGTGATTTTTTACTCCATTTTCCCCCTGGTTATTCCTAGGGGGAAATGGCCAATTAAAAAATAATTAAAAAATAAAAAAGCACACTGTTCCCAATCAGATGTCATATTCTGGAACAGAGTTGTATCTCAAAAACTGCGGCATGAGTTAGCAGACAAATATTTTGGCAGTCAGTTAAATGCATTGGCTGTGTTAGCTTACATGCAGTATATACAGCATGTAGCAATATTCCTATTACAACCACTCAACAACCTTGTAGTTCAAATGACGGTGATATTTGGTGAGAAAAATGTAAGGAGGACAAAACATATCTGAATTCATTGTTTAATATTAGAGACAGTGAAAGTTTTCTTAAACGCCATTCATTTTTTTCCATGGACAGCTTAGGACCAGGAATCCAGATGCTAATGGCAAACTACGTCCTCAGAGATCTATGCTGGCCAAGTTACAGGAGTTTTGCTAGTGTCAGGCTTTATACAGTGCTGCAGGATAGTTGGAGATTAATTTGAGGCTGCTGGAGCAATGACTGAGCAGTTAATGATAATGGCCGAGAACTGATGTCCTAATAAGCTACATTTGTTAAAGCCCTATTTCTCATCTAGCAAATGATATGTTATGTGAATATGTTCTATCGGCCTCATTTCTTTCCTTTGTCATCAGTCATTCTGTGCCATGCGCG
Organism: Brycinus macrolepidotus; assembly: GCA_037974445.1. NCBI lineage: Eukaryota > Metazoa > Chordata > Actinopteri > Characiformes > Alestidae > Brycinus > Brycinus macrolepidotus. The sequence goes on from JBBPCZ010000042.1 coordinate 32,215,581, forward strand.
AGTTAGGGTAGCTTTCAGCTAAATGATGATTTGATCTACCTGAGGAGAAGTTTCATAACAGCATTGGAGGGTGATTTTCATATTTCAAGGCCTCTGCATTAATCTGATTTAAACTATCGCCGTTGTGACAAAGTTATCGGCCCAGGCAGGAGACTGGAAAAAAACACACCGAGTGAGACATGGAAAGAAGCTGCAGCTCACGGAGCCCATGGATTTGCAGCAGCTGCGCACTTTCGCAGAGCCGGACCTGTTTGCATAATGCATAAGCGGATCAAGTATTCATGAGGTGCAAAAGTGCGCGATGAGACTGAGGGAATAGAAAATGACCTTGGCGCTCTCGGCAGTGGCGTCTTGAATGACCCACTCCTACGCTGTCCTCTCCTTCTGACAAACTGCAGATAAATATATCATACACAGCTTGTTAGACATATATAATGTGTACCATCACAGTGTTTGTGCAGACTTCTCTGGAGTGCACTAGCTTAACTTTTTTGAGCTTGAGTGAAGTTTGAGAATTTGCATTATGGTGACTAGTTTAAACCTAGTTAGGAAAATCCACAGGGGAACCTTCAGGGCCTTCTAGGGCCCAATAATTTCTGAGAATGAGAAAAAGCGTGTAATTTTTTGGTTCATTTTGTTCAGTGGAATCATGTTTGTATTTAAACAATGCTAGTACTGTAGCATGACTCTTCCTTCATTAGTAAGCTTAACTAAAAATTATCCCATCAGATTTTTTTCTCTGTGGTATCTGAGGTAATGCTAAGTGAGCTCTCCCATTGGCTGAGTGAGCTCTCCCATTCTGCTACTTGATTGAAGGCCTGGTGTGCTAGATTAATTACCAATATAACTGGGAAGTAACAGAGGAATCAGCCAATCATGTTTTGTTTTACAATGGGTCAGACTGAGTTTGTGAGGGAAATCTTCACTCTAAGCCTTCTGGAAGTCCTAGAAACATCACTAACTGTGAACACAAGCAGCCTAACAAGTAGGTTGGGTGGCAGCTCTATGTGACTTTTTACTGAAGAAGTCACTCTAGAAATGCTACATACAGTAAAATGTGTTAAAAAATCTGTTACAATCTTCAAACAAAACATGGAATGTCTTTTACAAGTGTGAGATGCCTATGTTTTTCAATTAAAATGACAAATCATTCCACTAATTGGGATTGATACTACACTGATTGGTGCAGTCCTGTTAAATGATCACAGACTTGCCTCACACTGTGCCTCATAGTGTTCTGCTTTGTGTTTGTCATGAAAAAGTGGCCTGGTGTGGTCTGCTGAGGTCACCTCTGTACAGCTCAGTACAGCTTCTTACTGTCCAGTGTTGTACTCTGGTGTCCTGAACCCTGTGGCCTTTCCCTGGGCTATTTGCTCTGCCTGAGCCCAGAGGCAGTTAAAGGGCCCATATCACAGAAAAATGAATTCCTTACCTTTTTTTTTAAAAAAAAGAGACTGATGTACTCTGTAAACATCGTTAAAACTTGTGTCATCCAGCTCATATATAATAACTAAGGCCCAGAAAGCAAAACAGTTGTGATTTACATACAGCCACCCATTCAACCTATAGCAGTTTAGCCTGTCCTTTACAACAGTAAAATGCAATAATAAAAAAAACATGTCATAGTAATGTACCTGAAGGCTACACACTGGGATTTATGTTTGTGTGTGTGTGTGTGTGTGTGTGTGTGTGTGTGTGTGTGTGTGTGTGTGTGTGTGTGTGTGTGTGTGT
>JBBPCZ010000042.1:32232841-32244756 GCA_037974445.1 Brycinus macrolepidotus
CCCCTCCCCCTTATTTATTTATTTTATTTATTTATTTTTTAAGGAATTTAATAACACATTATATATCGAAGTATTTTGACACATTAGGCTGAATGGGATTTTTATCAGTGTTCCATTCTGTAACCATTACTACCAAATGCATATGTGGGCGGAGCACGGATAGGTCAAGTTTCTCTCTGCTGCTACAGGTGTTTGAGAACTGGCGGGAGAACCAACCGGACAACTTCTTTGCGGGTGGAGAGGACTGCGTGGTGATGATCTCTCGAGAGGATGGCAAGTGGAACGATGTGCCCTGTAACTACAACCTGCCCTACATCTGCAAGAAGGGCACAGGTGAGCATGAGGAACTCACATAGCCCAACTCCTGCAAGCAGCACTGACCAGTGCTGTCTAATGATGCTGAACTAGTTTCCTCCTGAAAGTTCCTCCAGGTGGTTATATGGAACAGATAAGTCTTTGTGAAATGTCTGGGCCAGGCCCTGTCCTGTTCTCTCACTCTTCATCAACTCCTTTGCTTTCCAAACCTACACCAATTTGAAACTTTTTGAGCAGTTTACATGACCTTGATATTGCAACACTAGGTCAGGTTTGTATACTTCCATCTTGATCTTGACTCTGATTTTAGCTTGAAGTGGTTATTGATTGTGTGGCATCATTGAAAAGCACTTCATCAACTCCACGGGGTTCTTGGTTTCATGTTGACTGTCAGTCAATGACAGATGCAGTCTAAGCGACATTAAATGAGTGGTCACTGCTGTCCTTAGAGATTTCTCAGCTAAATCACACTCAGGTCAGGTGTAGACAGAATTTTGTCTACATATATTTGAGTCTGGAACAAAATTTTAGGCCTGACTAAGGGTCGTCCACACAGATGCATCTATCCTGTTTAAAGACATGCGTTTCAGACAGCGGCTAAACCCCCCTATAGTGCACACAGCTTCTCTGTCTGCACTAGCATGGCGAGTGGGTATACACACTTTGTGTCCCTTCCTCATTGAGACTTCAGCATAACGAAGCCTCAGTCTTAACCAAGTCTCTGAGGAAGCATTCACACACCCCTCAAGGGGTTCACAGGCTGTCAGTTTCAGTTCTAAGCCTTACACTCCAGTCCCACCACGTTGTCTTTTTGGCATGTCCTAGTCTCTGTCTCTCTGTCCCTGTGTAACCATTCTCCTGAGAATGGAGCTGGATTTACACTCCAGGCCCAAGCCGCCAGTATGAAGCAATGGTAGTGGGGGGTTAAAGGCAATGAAGCTTTAGAAGGGGAGCAGTAAAACTTTAGTTATCACCACTGGAGCCAGACAGCAGGATATACAGGCCCTGGCCACCTGCCACCAGCACGTAGCAATAGGCCACTGTCTCTGAGGAGAGTATGTGTGTGTGTGTGTGTGTGTGTGTGTGTAATAGTAAGTGTACGTCTTTACCAACTCTGTCTCCTTTTATCTCATTTTTCTCTCCCTCTTGATCTTCCTGTCTGTGTGTTTGTGTGTGTGTGTGTGTTTGTGATCTTTAATCATTATCATAAGAAAACCTTACTTTTCATTTTTATTTACATGACAAATGGACCAATAGAAATTTTGAAAAGCAAACACTAGTAAATAAATCATAGTAATAAATGACTTTTAACAGTATTGTGTGTGTAAATAGAACTACAGTAATATAAATGACAGTACATTGTTTTCAGATCAGATGGTCTGAAGGTCCAGTACAGGACCTAACTTTATCATACAATTGCTTTATTGTCAAAAGTTCCCAAGTTGGCTGATAAAATGTCTTACTTCTATGCTGTCAATGCTTAATAGCTCCCGAATGACAGAAGGCACAGCTCAGGCTCAAATAAACAAACATTACTGCCCTCTAATAGGGTTATGGCACCAGGCAGAGCTTTTGTTGCTTTTGTAAGATCTATGGCATGTTTGTTGTGATGTAAACAAAATGACTGTAAATGTGAACAATGGTAGAAAATAATTATGAGCTCAAAATATTGCAATCACAAACATCATCAAATAATAACTACAGGCCATCAGAGTGAAGGCAAATTCCTGACATTGTCAGTAATTTTAGTATATTAATAGTTTACCATTTTTCTATGTCAATTCTTTCTGTGTTAGTGATGTGTGGAACTCCTCCTGCTGTGGAAAACGCATATCTGGTGGGTCGGAGGCGGTCCCACTATGACATCCACTCAGTGGTGCGTTACCAGTGCGCTGATGGCTTCTTCCAGAGACATATCCCCACAGCCCGCTGTCGGCCCAACGGAACCTGGGAGAGGCCCAAGATCGTCTGCACCAAGTGTGAGTTGAGTGATGCATGATGTGGGGTACAAACTAATAAAGTTCTATATTGCCTTTAATACAAACAAGTTATTGATATTAAGCACAGCAGTGTTGACTGTGGTGCAGAGAGTGGAATGGACTAGTACCAGACTGGACAAACTTTATAGAATAATGGCAAAAATCCCATTAGACAAATGGGACAGGATAGTTTTTATCAAAATACTCACAGTTAGAGCATGATATTCCTTTCCAACAGTGTACAGTTTTATGTTATGTCAGTGGTGTTTTAAGGGAGAAATATCTGATTAATAGGCTAAGTAGAAAGTCATTTCTGTTGTTTTGACAGCTACTGCAGGATTTTCCCCATTGTACCAGCCATGTATACCTGCAAAACATCGTGACAAAAAAAAGAAAGCATGACAATATGCTGCCTTACACTAATATCATCCAAACATATAGACCAGTGAGGAACATTCAGGTCTATAATGCCTGTGATTTTTAGATCATTTTTATTCACCAAAGTCCTTAAACTACTTAAACTTAGCAAGTGCTGCAATGCTTCTCTTTTTTGTTGGAAGTTTTAGTAGAAAACAATAGAGTTTTCAAAGTCTGTCAGAGAACTTTACGCAAACTTATTCATACGACAAACAGTTCAAGGTCAAGATCAAGCAGACAGATAAAATAAAGACGTTCCACAGTTAAATTCCGAGAACAGCTACAAGTAACACAGGGCAGGTATATTCATAAGGTTAGGCAAGCCACGTAATCTACAATAGACAGCATTTGAAATGAATAATTCACTCTAAAGTTACACATTTGAACTAAAAACAAGTTACATTTTTTCCTAGTTGAATGGATGTTTGTCAAAGAGCTCGTCCTACCTAGTAGTAGTGTCTATGCTCTGCATTTGTGGACAGACCTCTAAAGTTGTGTCATAATTCCATATTCAGCGGCACGCCTATACTAGGAATTTAGAGTCGAAGCTGGTTGTCTCTGAGAAAAACAGAAATGTTCCAAAGCTGATATGTATTATCCTCAAATATCAGTAGAGCCTCTGGATAATGCTGCATACGGACTACAAACAAACTCACACTGCTACACATTAAATGATGTTCAATGAAAGTAAGTCTATACGATACTGTTATATACTAACACCAGCTACTCAAATGCAGGCCAGTACTTCCAGTACTTCACTACCACATTTCACTGAGCTTTATTGGTTTGTTTATATTTTGCTGAGGTTGCCAGCCTTATGATGGCAGTTCAGTGCACAGAAGGGTTATCCTGCATGTAGTAATATCTGTATTGCATTCTCCTTTAGACTTCAAAATTGAAAAGATTCAGCGATAAGGTTTTTATCACAGTGTACTTTTTTTTTAGCAGAGCATGCATCCAAGATCTGAGATTTTCATACCTTAGCGTTAATTAAAACACTGCTGATTAAAATTGGAGCCTTACTGAATATCTAATTAGCACAGTGTAACTAATTAATTTATATTGCCTGCAAATTTTGTTAATGTTTGAATAGTTCTGTTAACTCAAGTTCTGCTAACTCAAGTTCTGTTGTGTGCAAAAGTTTGAACAACCTCAGTCAAATGATGTACTTTGTTGATTTTCTATGTGAAAATATATACATATGATCTACAGGGGACCAGCTTAGAGACGGCATTTTCTGCTTGTTTTAGTGCATGATTTCTACGGTTTCTGAGTTTAACATATTGAAAAAAAACATAAAATGCAAAATATAACTTTTGCACAGGCCACACATTATTTTACCCTCAGTATGATACATTCAGTAGAGTAATTGTTCATTACAATGAGCAGAAGTGTGTTCTCTGTAGAGGAAGTGTACTTATTTTCACCTAGAATATCAACCTAATGTAATTTGACCAGGGCGCCCAAACTTTTGCATTCGTCTGTAAGTCTTGTCTTTTTGACTGATGATATTTGTACTCAAACAGGCAATGACAGACCAAACACAATATGTGTTTTTGTTTTTCTATTTTCTGAGAAAACCAGCTTGGACCTACAATTTCTAATATGAGAATGATGCCAACTACAGAATGACAACTTGATTTAAGAGCTCTTTTGGCTACTGTTTTCATATATTGATGTTTGCAGTGATCATAATACCTAATAGTGATGTGTGGGTTATGACTCACACCTGCTTGAACCATTATGAGAGCCAAACTGCCCTGATTGACCCACAAAGTATTCATTAATCAATGACCCAAACCCATTCTGATCCACAATGTTTCTGAAAGTTACTTATTACTTAGTCAGAACACTGCTTGTCACTTTTTGTGACATTTTCTAATAAGCTGACCTGAACTTGCCCAACCTGCAGGACCCACAAGTTATGAGTTGACCCGTGCATCACTAGTATACTCCAAATACTGCAATATTTTTGCTGGTTTTGATCACTACAACTCTTTGGTTGCTGCTTCGATTCTCATGAGTTTCATCTCTCTCTAATCGGCTCCCAGCACGGAGGTCTCACCGTTACCGTCGGCAACACCACAGATCCCACCATGAGCACCGACGACACCGGAGGCATGGAGCTGGCCACCGGGGGCGGGACTAGAGCTGCCCATCACCACCACCGCCACCTGCGGATTCCTGTGTGACCCCACTGCCTTTGCTCTGGTGCAGAGGAGAACGAAAGGGCCTCCAAGGACAGAAATGATCATGTCCTAATTTTCCTCACTCTTTTCTCTTTTTAGAGGTTCTTTCTTTACTTTTGACAAAAAAATGTGTTTCAAGTTGTCCTTTCTCTCTCCCTTTACTCTTGGATTTAGTTACCGTGTTGATTTCCATCTCCCCGAGAGGGAAAGCGAATCTTCTGAAGTTAACACTAATATTCGACTTAGTTTAATATATTCCAAGTTGATGTTAACATAATTAAAGTTATCAGCTGCAGCTTGATTGCAGGGCAGGTTCTCCTGATTGACTGGTTGATTTACCTGTGTGTTCGAAACTGGTCTGCGTGCCTGCCACCCCAGTCAGATTGCCCTTGGTAGGACGTTTGTATTGATTTTTCATTGTAGTGGCAGAATGTTCTCTTAGGTCTTGCAGAGTATCTATTTGGTTCGAGTTATGTATATCCTCTTGTAGTGCAATAATGCTTTAACGAATGTGGCCCAAACCCCAGAAATGAAGGAAACAGCCTCCCTCTTCTTGATGCCTGCTTACATAATGATAACAATAATCTTTGTTATGGCACAATGTAATTCAGTATGAGTTTTTTTACCCATCATCTTTAAAACATAAATATTCATGAGAATAACCCACATCTCCATAACAGCAGCTTTTTCACATGATGTTGCACTGTATTGATTTAACCATCACTTCAGCTGTTTAGGTGTTTATTTTTTACTCTCTCTAAACCATAACAGCCCAGTGTTTAAAAGTACAAAAGAAACCAACCGTAATAAAAAGATTTGAAATTCTAGCACTCTTTGTTTTACCCTTAGTGTTAATCAATATACTTAGTCTTACTGAACATCTAATTAGCATAGTGTTGATTTTCTAAGTGAAAATAGGTTTACACATCCTCTACAGGGGACAAAATTTTAAAAGCATTCCCCCAATTATAAATTTAGAAAATAATTACAAAAAACTTCATTAAAATGTGCAGAAGTGTGTCTCTGCAGATGACGTGTACTTACAAAGTGTAATTTTAACAGAGATGCCCAAACTTTTGCATACAACTGCGAGTCTCGTATTTTTCAAAAACAGTAAGGAGGGCTGTTTGTGAATGGACAGAAATGCTGAAAAACACATTAAATTTACAACCGAGAGTGTAGTACATCACTGGACTATCTAAGAATCCATGCTTTCAATCACTATTTTACAAATACTCTGGCGGTCAACCAAATCTGTATCTGCTATATATGTATACTGTCAGAAAAAAACAATAGTGTCCTGGTAAAGTTTAGTTGCCCTGGTTTAAACCATATAAATGCACCCTCAAAGGTCCACTGTGGTCCTTAGGGTCAGAATGTAAGGCAGCACTACATTCACTTTCCCCAAGACAACGGGCATGTGTTGGGGTGTTTCTAGACATAGGCAGCCTGGGCAGTTGCCAAGAACGCCACCAGCACATCACCTCCCAATTTTTTTTTCAACCCCTGTCCCCCGCAACCAAAAATTTGTCATTCACCCCCTTTCTTCATCCTGTTGACAAATATTTTGTTGTTCAAACCCCTTCACATATCCTGGCTTGACCAAAAATATAGTGGATCGCCCCCTAGATCTCACCTACAGCACCAAAATGCTCTCTGCACCTTTTCATAAGTTTAAATAGGAAAAAAAAGAGTCTGCAGTCAAGACAGGGCTAATGGAGTCAACTGACTGAAAAAATACAGCTGCAGTAGAATAGGGTGTAAATTACCTTCCTTTACTGAGGAAACTCTAGATGTAACCTCAAGGGCACCACCACATACATTCAGTGAAAGAACAGAAAACCTGTTAACTAATTCACTCAGCATGTGGTAATGAACTGTACACAACAGACGAGATTGAGCTAGGGTGGAAAATTGCTATTTGTTAGCTTGTTAGCCTCTGTTGCTCTAGTACTGGCCTGTCGGTTTGGGGTGATAACCTGAAAGAAGACTTGCATACAGTATGAAAAAGAACAGCCTTTTTAGACAATGGAGTCTGTTTTCACAAACCATGAGTAGGATTGCTGATCTAGAATCAGAGACCAACATAAATATGGAGGAATCTGATCCAAGATTAGTCCTCCCAATGAGTGTAAATACCAGGCCTGGTGTTGTCTGAGATGGCTGTATGTTATGTTCATTTTTATAGCTCACAGTAAGTCATACCGTGTCCTAAACCACATCAGCAAGTGTTTGATGTGATTGGAGTAGGTTGTTACCTAAACAATTTGGTTGACTATTGTCTTCTAGCCCTTGTTAGCCTCGTAGCTTCAGCGCTAAACTAAAAGAAACAGTGTGGACTCCACATATCTTGGCTGATCTGGGGTGAGTGAAAATATTGTGTAAATTAGATTCTTCACCGAACCATTGCTTTAAGTCTAGCGAACCCCTCCAGTCTTTCACACTTCAGTGTTGCATTTCCCTTTTCGAGCTGTGCCTGAGCCTCATTTCATCATGTCTCATGGAAATGTGGCTTGAACAGCCCTCTGAGCCTTCTTCCAGAACGCTCCACACATCAAGCAGCCAATTAAGATACGTTTTTGACTCAATCTTTCTCGGCCCTGCCTTGCTATAAATTAATGTAGTATATCAAGCACAGACGCTGAGGCCAGATTTAGACTCAAGCAACCTTCTGCAGTGCTTTTAGTCTCACAAAACGTGTGTGCACACAGAGGGAGCTGAGCACCTCTTCGACAGGAGCCTTCCATCGAGAGCGTGATCATTAAGACACACCTTTACGTTATGGCCTTTTGTTGACGTGCATATGACTCGTGCTAATTGCTCTGGCTTTGTGAATGTGGTGTGTTTCCTTTAGTGCCGTTCACACCCCCGCTACTGCGTCTGACACGCGGGGGGATCATGGGAGTGCGTTATCCTGGACCTGCTGAAGTGGGGGGACCTAAAGTGAAGGCGAAATGTTGTTAGTTTACGGAGGTGTGGAAAGTTGTTGTAGCTTTTTAATTTTTCTCTTTTTTTGAGGTTAGAAATTCAGTTTGAGCATGAGTGCTAGTAAACATAGAAACTGGTGTAGAAAATCCAATTCTAACATGTTAAAGCGTAACCTTTGGACAGTGTTGTCAAAACCACTAGAGGCGAGGCCGAGTCAAGCCTGAGGCTCAGACACAGGGAGTTCAGTATAAGACAGAAACTTTGTAGCTGACTCTGAGTCCGAGCACAGACTTGAAGACTAATAATTTTTTGCAATTGATTGGATATGGTAGATACCATAATAATAATCAAAAAATAATTTGTAATTTGTCTTAGGCCTCTGGAGACTCCATTAAAAAATATAGCATTTAGCATGTAGGATTTCTAAAAATGTGTTTGTTCTGTTTATTAGTGTATTCAGCCCAGAGGTCTGCTAGATGACCCAAGCCTGACGGGGCCCAACCGTATACTGGGATTTCAGCTGATTTTTCACATTCAGCATCAGGCTGTAATGCTTTTTTAATGCAGTAGATTTTACAAATTTACTTACATTTTCAATCTCTCTCTCTCTCTCTCTCTATCTATCTATCTATCTATCTGTCTACGTCTCTCTCTCTCTCTCTGTGTGTTCTCTGCCAGGTATGATCAGAAAATCCACCAAAATATGCTGTAAGAAACACTTTCAGTCACTCAACTCAAGTACTTAGTAAAGCAAAACACTGTAAAAACGTGTCTGCATGTTCAGGTCAGGGTGGCAGTAAAGACCTCCATTGCTTAGTTCAACTCTATGAAAGTAAATGATGGTGAAATTATAAGACATTTCTCATAGTATATCTCAGTCATATAAAATCGCAACTGTTCACTGATCAAAAAGGAGAGCAGTAATCTCCTGTTAGCCAGTCAGCATACAGATTTTATTTTAGGGCTGAATTACAGCAGGTTTTAAACATTGCCATATTACGGATAACAGAAGAAAGAATAGGGGTTTATCTTAGCTTGAGGCTAAACTTTGGTTATTGTGTTGTGTTACATGGCAGATTACAAGCACATTAGGCTAACTCAAGCTTGTTTTAGGGCAGAATGCACAGCGCGGTGGAAAAGCAAAGGTTTTTGCTTCACTCGCGAGTGAAACTAGTGGGAATTATATTTTAGCATGTCAGATTTCAGTTTTCAGTAATCGGCTTAGAATTCATGGCTTTTCCTCAGTTTATTTTACAGGGATAAGCTTTTTATTCATATGAATTACATTTTAATATAAAAACTAACACGTTGAAAGTGTGATTATTATGTTTAATATGTATTATGAGTGAAAGTGGGCTGGTTACATGTGAAAACTCAAGCTTTTAAACTGTTACAATTCCGTTACCACTTGTAGGAACATTTTCAGCAGATCTAAATTTTACACTAGTATCAGTGTCGCTTCCATTAAAGGGAAAGAATTCTGGAAGAGGACTGAGAACTGAAATCTTCAATTTCCACTAGTAACACATAAGCTTTTGTTAAAACAGTTAGACAGTATTATGTTGTGACAGTTCAGAAACTGTAAATTGGCTTTTCGTATTTTTGAGAGGGTGCTTTAGACTTGCAGAAGTTTGTAGAGTGTGTGTCAGTGATGGTATGGTTACCCAGTGTGTGTTCGTGTATGTGGAGGTGTGTGTGTGTGTGTGTGTGTGTGAGAGAGAGCAAGGGAGTAGAGTGTGTATCAGTGATATTATGTGTGGGGCTGCATGGCTGCATGCTCACACATTAGTCACTAAACTTTTTCTGGTCTAAACAGCAGACATTAAACAGTTCTGACTCTCGTAATGTTAACAAAAGCCTGCAGTCATTGCAGAAGTGGGTAGTTTTACTATTTTTAATAATAAAACTAGTAATGAAGTAGCAACAGCAAAGCAGTACAAGTGCTGAACCAACAGAACAGAATTAAATTAATCCCTTTCCCAAAAATGAAACTGAGAATTAAATGTTGATGACAAAAATTATGCTTGAGTTGAAGTTAAATGCACTTAATTCCATCAAAAGTTTGTAAAGGGCCCATAAGAATTTTTTTTTCATTTGTATGTGAACTTACCGTTTCCTGCTCAGTCCATATGGTTCATTTACGTGATCTAAGCTGCAAACACCTCATTTTTAATTCACTGTTTTTGTGATGTCACAAAACCAATCACACATATCTGCCTATTAAGTCTACAGCAGTTTAGCCCCACTCATTTACACAAGTTTCAAAGAGGTACAATACAGGGCAGCCAGTCAGAACAGAGGTCATTTACATGTATCAATCTTAAAGGCACAGAAACCAAAAATAGCCAGTTTAATTCATTTTTTGGTACATAAACCCACATAAACATCATAAGTGGACATTAAAAGTGTAAAAATATGTTAAATATGGGCCCTTCAAGTCAATTTAACTGAATAAATGTAACCAGTTACTTCCGACCTCAGTTTAGTACATATCTCAGTGTGTAATCTCACTCTAAAACATTTGACTTATTCTCTAATATTCGCTTGCTATCATATTTTCCTGTGTGTTTATTTATAACATGTATGCTTGGTGTTAGACTAAATGAGACCAACACAAGGAACCCTGAACATGTTCTGTTTTTTACCTGCAAAGAAAGCATTTAAATCCATCGACTGACCTTTGGTTTGGACATGCTGTGGAGTGTAACGTTCTCTGATCTGTTCTAGTGCTTTCTTTTTAATTCCCCAACAAGAAAACTCCGAAGGCCGCAACTTTAAAAATCTCCATGAACTGGGCTGTTAAACATAAACATGAATTCAGTAGGGCTTCAGTGATGTTACTCTCAGTAACATTTCTTAGAGAAATGATTATAGAACGGAAGGTTGTATTTTAGGTGGCGAAACTTTACGCTTCCACCAGTAAGCTGAGGCTTCTGCAGTGCCAGTAGACAAGAGGATGGGTTACAGCATGTGTGGGTATGGGGTGTGATGGATTTGGTCTCTGAGATATTAATGTGTCTTCTTTTTGGTGTTCTTATGACTTCTCGTTGCTGTGTTATGTTCTTTATTAAGCTGGAAACAGACCAACAATAAAGCTGATTGGATCAGTACTACCACTGTGTATGAAGCTTTCTTAATGATGCTGTGTTTGTTGTGTGGTAGGAGGTTGATAGATAATCAGTTAGATCTGTTAATAGAAGGCAAGTATTGTGCTTTCTGAATATCATTTGTTTTACAATGAGGTTCACTAAAAATGCTCTGGAGTTACTTATATTTGGCAGACGCTTTTATCCAAAGCGACTTAAAATTTTTGTGTATCACATGTGTAGGCAAATGCAGAGCTTGAACAAGGACTCTTCTAGGTGTAGTGTGGTGTCACCCAGGATAGTAATCCAATCTCGCTCTCCTGCTTGGAGGACAGCAATGTTACCCACCACACTACACTACTGTTTTAAAGGACTAAACTGTGGAAGCAATTAGCTTATTCAGTCACAAATGGGTTCTTTGGTAGCTGCTGTTGGATAAACTTTACAGAATGTATTTAAATGAGTAATCAGAGCACATACATTTAGTTTTTGTAGTTTTCTAAACTTCCATTTAGAGTGTGTTTTTAATGTCAAATAATATTTGTTTTGTATACATGTGAAAGGTCACAGTATAAGGACAGTCCAAGTGTGGTTTCTTGGTAACGTAATCAGTCTAATGTTAGAAAATGTGTTGTTTAAAATCTGCCTATTTTCACTTTGTACAGCTTGGTAACAACATTCATTTTCACCCAATTTCTTCTCCAGGTTATTTTACCCACGTTTACCTGCTAGCTAGGTTTCCCACTAGCAAATGATGCTACCAAGCTTGAGAAGCATCACCACATATTTAAAACCGCTGCTAACACCAACTACATCATTGGATGACTCAACGTGCTTGGAGGAGAACTCTAACCACCTATTCTGTTACATCAGATAACAGACGCAAACACTGGCTATCTTGTAATGGAGGGAGAGGGTGGGCCATCCTCAGTGGTGGAATGTAACAAAGTATTTGTACTTCGTTACTGTACTTAAGTACATTTTCACGTATCTGTACTTTA
>JBBPCZ010000042.1:32246900-32259823 GCA_037974445.1 Brycinus macrolepidotus
TGTGGTGGAGGATGTTTGTGTCTCCGGAAGTCTACCACCAGCTCCTTGGTTTTTCCAGTGTTGATCTGGAGGTAGTTCTCTTATCGTACGTCATGAACCATGAAGCATGAACCATTCCTGTCATGCTCAGGTAAGCTATTGAGTTCATTCTGAATCCGGTGACCTTGTTACTGTAAGCCGGGTTTCTCTCACTCCTGGAGCCTCCTATGGAGTTCTGCTCTTGCCCTAATCTAACACACCTTGTTCTTCGATTCAGATGCTGCCGAGAAGCTTCATTAGCTGGACCCTGGGTTTGATTAGGTCTGATTCAAAGCGCGGCAGGAGGAGCAGGGCCAGAGGCACAGATCATGAAGTGAAATGAAATCTCCCAGCACAGCTGAATGAGGCCCGCAGGCTGCGATCAGGCCTAATCTCTCACACAGCGGTGTGGGTGTTGCGACCTTCTGTCCTGCAGTGGTACCACTGCATCAGAGTCCAATTGCTACATCCTCTTCCCTTCGCAGAAAGGGACTCACTCCTCTCTAACCCCGACAACCACAGATAAATGAGGCTGAATTGAAAGCCTTTGTGATTTGATGGTGTTGAATTTACTCAAGTCGTCTGCCCCCATTGTCGACTTTATTTCATTTGCTGCTCTGGAAAGCACTCTATCACCTCCCATATCCCAACCCTCCACCCCCACCCCCATCAGTCTTTCCCCCAAAAAAGGCAATTTTCACATTTGCAGCATGGCTGTTCTGTGGCAATTGTGGGGGAGAGTGTTTCAGTCATAGCCACCGCTCATCGAGACACATCTGAGCCCATTTCATTACAGCTTAGGGCACACACACACACACACACACACACACACACACACACACCTACAGACACACACAGAAATACTATTTATAAAAGCTTCTCTCTCTCTCTGTGTACATGCACCACCTCCTACATATGCACACACTCCATCTCCTTTCTAAAGTTCAAGTTTCCTATCACTCACCACCTGCGTTGTTCTTTATCCCATTTAATGATTTCCTGTCATTAATAATTACAAGCAAATGACAGCCTAAAATTATCCTTGCATGGGTGTATAATCACTGATTAAATATTGCGGCTAACTGTGAAACGATTTTCTGCATACAGTCGGTTGTTTGAAGGATAAAACAAATATAATGATCATACATTTTTTGGTTCAGCTTTGATGTGAATAAATATAGAAGAACTGCAGGCTTAAAAAAGTGTCAAAAAAGTTGTCATCTCTGGCACATCGATTTCAAAAACCCCACAGGCCTTCAAAGAAGGCATGATGTTTTGTACATTCTTCTTTTTTAAAAACTCTGCAAGAAGTGCATTTCATTGTTAAATTGTGGTTGTAAACCAAAGGGTTAAAATCCTGAAAAAGCCTATTGTTTTTTTTTTCCAAATAGCATGTAGACAGATTCAGTCAAGCAAGCTCTTCTGTTGGAAAGGTCTTCAAAAGCTGGACAGAAGGGCTAATGTATTGTTGGTTAACCACTAATTATAGTGGTTAACCAACAATAATTAGGAACTGACAGAAGAATCAACTAATCAAACATTACATATTACGTTACATTACATTCATTTGGCAGTCACTTTTATCCAAAGCGACTTACCATATGAGGAAAAATTCAGGTTTCAGGAAAGTGTGAGAACCAGAGGAGAGTTCCAAGTGCTAAAATCTTTATGAAAGGGGTAGTGCAAGACGATAGATAGTACATCAAGAGAGGAGATGTTCTCTCAATAGATGAGTCTTCAGGAGGTTTTTGAAGATGGAGTGGGATTCTGCTGCTCTGGTCACCTTTGGCAGCTCATTCCACCAGTGGGCAACCACAAATGAGAAGAATCTGGACCAGGTTTACT
Source organism: Brycinus macrolepidotus (assembly GCA_037974445.1). Taxonomy (NCBI): domain Eukaryota; kingdom Metazoa; phylum Chordata; class Actinopteri; order Characiformes; family Alestidae; genus Brycinus; species Brycinus macrolepidotus. The sequence continues at coordinate 32,248,764 of JBBPCZ010000042.1, forward strand.
TGGTCCAGATTCTGGACCAAGTAAACTGGACCAGGTTTACTTGGTTTAATTGGCTACCCATGGGCAGCCATGGGTAGCCAATGCAGGTCTGGACCAGGTTTACTTGGTTTAATTGGCTACCCATGGGCAGCCATGGGTAGCCAATGCAGGTCAGTTAGCAGTGAGGTGACATGCGACTTTTTGAGTTGGTTAAAGACCATCCAAGCTGCTGCATTCAGAACCAGCTGTAAGCTGGGAGACCCACTAGGAGGGCATTGCAGTAATCAATACGAGTGATAACCCAGGCCTGTAACAGGAGCTGGCTGAGCAACAAAATGACTGAGAGACAGATGCGATCAGAGATGCATACCTGGTCATCAGTCATGACACCCAGCTTTCTCACCACCTTGGATAGAGCGAGGAGTGAAGAGGCGATTTTTATACTGATATTGTAATGGAATCATGTATTATTTCACAATGGATGCGATTAGTTTCATGAAATAAAGCATCAGGCCTTCTGGAAGACCTCAATACATCACTAACTGTGAATATGAGCAGCAACCTAACCGGGTTTCAGTCAGTTGCTTGAAATGAAAAATAGCAGTGGTAGATTTATGCCAGTTATCTTTAGTTAAATGCCCCATAATCAGAGACGACCAACTCTTCCTTGCTTTTTTAAATCAAAGACTTGAATGTAGTGTAACAGTGTAACAGTACCATTCAGTATCTTGTCCATATGTGCAGACTAAGCAGCAAAACCCCCAACATAAGCCCATTTAGAATTTATGAACACCATGTTATTACCATTTATCTGTTTATTTGGCCTACAGCACTTAGCCTTGAATGTTCTGCCTTAAGTTACAAGAAGTGTTTCAGCCTGGACTAATTCAAAATAGAGGGCCACTCAGAATAGAGGTCATTTTCATAAATCAGTCTCAAAGACACAATACCAAAACAGCCCATTTAAATGTAATGGATGAAGAGAGGTTGTAAATTTATCAGTTAAAAATGAAATACAACTTTTTTGTAATTAAAGCCACAAATCTTCATAAATCCTATAAAATATAGTACATGGGCCCTTTAACCTGTTCTTGTGCAAGTTAATGTCAAACACTACCTTTTTGTTATTTGTTGTTTTTGAAACTTTAGATATGTGTCATAGAAACAACATTCAAACTCAGGAGTACAACTGTAGAATCAACTGCAGATGCTTTAATTTTAGGTGTTTTACAGTCACAAAGCATGCATGTTCTTTTTTCAGGGATGGTAAATGATGTTTTGGGGCTGAAAGAAAGGGTTTAAAGAAATTGTGCGTTAAAGAATAAATAGGTTAATAAACATACACAACCAAAGTCCACTATCTTGGTTTTGCTGTTGCACATTTTTACAAAATACTTAAAAGCCACAGAACATACAGTGCAGAAAATGCATTAGTGCATTCATCAGAGTTAGCTGAAAGTGCTTTTGCTGATTGAATTATTGGTTTGGTTTTAGGATTGCTAAAAATGCATTTCAGACACATGGGTCAAGGAACAGACCAAAGATATTAGGTAAGTACACATGTAAGTCGGTAACTTTATGGGTAGATGTTAATGCAATTTTTTGCCCTGACATATTGACTTAATGTGTCTGTGTCTGTGTCTGTGATTTAATGTACCTTAAATGTCTCTTGGGGCAGCCTCTTTTTCTGAGGGCCTTGAAGAGGGTTATGGTAGTCTCTTCAAAGCCCTCGGATTTACTACAGAGGCAGTGGATTAGGGTTAGGGTTAGGGTTAGGGTTAGGGCTAGGGCTAGGGCTAGGGTTAGGGTTAGGGTTAGGGCTAGGGTTAGGATTAGGGTTAGGGCTAGGTTTAGGGTTAGGAAAAAATTTTTTTAAGTTTAATGATAATTTTCTGTTTAAAATTAAGTTTTGCACAAGCACACTTTATTCCCCTATTTTGAATTGTCCGTCATGGTTTCATTCAATATCTGTGTTTACACCATCTATAGGTTTTTTTTTTTGGTCAAAAGGTAAGTATGAAATTAATATTTTAAAAAAATTAAAAATAAGAATAAAATTTTACTCTTTGTCTTCCATGTTTAAGTCACTGGGAAAATGGTCCAGAGGTTAGGGCATCTAGCACAGAAAAAATCTAGCACAGAGGTTAGGGCAAAAGTAAAGGTTGGGGTCCGGGGTAGGGTTAAAGGTAGGGGTAGAAGTGAAGGTTGGGGTTGGGGTGGGGTTTAGGGGAAAGGGTTAGGGTTAGGTTTAAGGGTTGGGGTTTGGGGTTAGGGTTAGGGTTAGGGGTTAGAGGTGGGGATAGGGGTTAAGGTTAGGGTTAGGGTTTGGAGTGAGGCAAAAGTTAGGGGTTAAGGCTGGGATTAGTTTTAGGGTAAAGGGCTAAGGTCAGGGATGGGGTGGGGGTTAAGGTTAGGATTGGGGTTGCGGTAAGGTTAAGTTAAGGGGTAGGATTGGGATAGGGGTTAGGAGTGGATTTGGGCTTAGGGCCAGTTGCACGTGCTGAAAAAAAACTTTTTGGGTCTGGCCTGCGAGACCTTAAATTTTGACCCATTCAGCCCACGGCAAAAATGAGTTGTTCTAGAGTGTTGAAACAAGGGGCGGGGTGTGATGTCAAGGGGGCAGGGCGTGGCCCGCAATGACAGAAACACTGAGAGCAGAAACACTGAGAGCAGACCTGATCTGACTGAATTTGACTGGTGCAGAAGCGAGGTTCCACGGACCGGCAGTAACCTTATCACAGACCGCGCCGGTCTACGGACCATAGTTTGAGAAACCAGGGTTTAGCCTATGATTAAGTATTACTGTATTGTTTGACGCACTATGAAACACAAAGACATGGTTTTGCATTCCACATTACAGCACTATCTGTTTCTCACAGGGAGACTTTGTTTTATTTTTGATCTTTAATTATGATCCTTTTTTTTCCCTTGCAGTGGTGGCCTGGCTCTCAATGTCATACTGTTACAGAATGTTCTCAGCCCTAAAAGCTATTTGATGGCTCTTACATCAGTCCATTATATGCTCTTTCTTTTAATCTCATGATTATGAATCCAAAGAAAAAAGTATGTGCTGTCTTCAGCAGAAGGCTTGCTATCTCTGAGTACAGGGAACGACAGGAGGACTACAAAGTGGGACAGGGGTTTTATTCAAAACCCTTGCTGTTCTCAGAGACAGGGAGATTCAGAAATACTCTTACAGTCTTTACTCTGCGTGATGAAAAATGTGTCTTATATTGATCAAGCAGCTCTGAGCATATGTAAGGAATGGGATATGTAAGGAAAAAACTTACCTTAGATAAGTGTATAATGTAGATAATGTGTATATATATATATATATATATTATGTCTATCTGACCTTGAGGCCTTAATAACAATGTATTTATCTTCATATGGTCCAATTCTCTTTTTCAAAGCATAAATCTGGCTAAAGATTTAATGTAAAGTATTTTTTACCTGCTAAAGTTAGTTCAGTCCAGCTAGGTAGCTGTTACGCTGCTGGTTCAGCCTCAGTAAATAAATAAACAGATGTGGAGGATTAAAGCAGAAGTATTTTGGAATTTCTTTTTGAGAATAAATCCTCACAAAAATGACAGTGAATCCTTTATGAGTGCCAAAGCACTAAATGGAATATGTACAATTTCTTGGAACTGCATGTCTCTCAAAAAATAACTAGCAAATAAATGTGTAAGAGAAGAACTTCTCCTTATGCCATTGCCCCTGTCCTCTCTCACATGCAGAAGCACTGAACGATAGATCATATGGAGTTATGTCACACCATAAAAATAAATCAGAATCAGAATCACATTTATTGACCAAGTATGTAAGCAAGCACATGCAAGAAATTTGATTTCGGTTGATGGTGTCTCTCAAGCACAACAGTACAAAACAATAGAAAACAGTATAAAACAGTACGAAAGTAATACATTAATACTCAGGGGAAGGCTTTTAAGTGTGAATTTCTTTATGTCAACATTTTTTGGTTTTCAGGACTGTTTCTTACTATACACTGTATAAGCCGTCGAGGGGGGGTTGTTGTCCAGGTTGGTTCTGCAGGAACACCGTCTAACTTTGGTCTCCCAGTGTCTAGTCACTGCAGGTTTTAACCTCAGAAATTCAGAAATTTGGCCTTAAAGTAAAAGCATTCCTTTTTCTAAAACCTGAAATCTTATTTTGAAGTGGTTTTATGAAAATATGGTTTTGTACCAGAGAACTTGTGGTGAGAAGAATTGCCACTTGATGTTGATCAGACACTAGAGGGTGCTTCTGAGTCTCGAATGAATGGGTTCATGTAGATCTTTATTTGTAATATAGCTTTACTCTATTGCTTGATGGTTTTTATACAGTTCTCAACAAAACTATCATTCATTTCAACACTGCTGCTGTGTTTTAAAACAGTTTTCACCTCTAGTTACAGAACTGTCTAGCAGTTCATGATGTCAGTGAGCTCAACCAACCAATGAACTGCTAATAGCCAGATTGATAGTCCTGCTCAAAACCTGCTTACTGTAGACAAACGGAAATATGCTGATAGATTTTCACTTATTGTTTTTTAAATCTAGTACTTCATTCTATTTTCCAGAATAAAAGAAAAACCATGTGTGAAAAACATAACATTTTTAGCTGTTCAGCCGCATTTTCTCCCATTCAAGTAAGATACACTTTTTTCAGACATTTTTTAAATAATGGGGAAAATAGGAATTTCTCCTCATAAACTATTTTTGGTGTTGACTATCACATTTGTGAATGGTTGGTCATGTTACAGACTACACAAAATGCTTCTTTGGTTGGACAATGTTTTGCACTTTGTAATAAGTGCAACATTTTGTATTACCATTTATTTAGCATTCACTAAATCACTAAAGCACCACACTCATTTCTGTGTTCTTATGCTAGATAGCTAGTTGCAGCGCTGGACATAATTTTATGTTTGCATAGAAAATATGAATGAGGTACATAGTAGGCCCCCCCGCAGTCATTTATGTGGCCTGTTCTGAACAGAGCCCCCAAACATTCAAAAACGTACATTAATGTTAAGGCTTTTTTATGTTAGAAATACAGTGCACTTGGCAAAAGTGCTTGGTTTATAATGCACCAAACATGTGCCAGAGATTTTGAGATCCTAGACGAGTTGATTTGAGAGACATCTGTTTGAGGGCGACTGGGCGTTCGTGTGAGACACATCTTAATTTAAAAAAAGAAATGCCTGGGAGATGGCAAAACACGACAGAACGTTTGGACAGGAATAGCTTTTGTGCTATCCAAATGGAGGACATCTGAAGCAGTATCAAATAAATAACAAAGGAAATGTGACATTATGCTTTTTTTAGAGTTTTGCACACATTTAATGATATTTTTAAATCACCAACTTGATTGTAACACCACATAACCTCTCAAAAGCTTATCTCTAGGTTCACCAAAATGACTTAATTAATTGCCATGTCTGCCAAAAGCCGCTCAGTGACAGGCCTGTTTCTGATTAACGACACTGTTGCAAAACCCCAAAAGAGATGTTTCAGTTATCTTTGTAAAAGAGCGAGTAACCGGGTCAGAGTTCACTGGGCCAACTGTAGTTTTATTCAGTCTCTGACCTACATGAGATCATCAGTGAGGCATACAGTCAAAGGGCAAGGCAGAATAAGAGGATTTGTAATGGAGCATGTGCTCCCGTAGCACTTAGTTAAGGTCATTAGTTAAAGTCACACTTCTGTGAGCTTTGTACTGAGTTTTTTTAACTTGGGCAGCTGTGGCAATTGTGAATAATAAAAGGAAATTTCACAAGACTAGAGGTAGGGGGTGTTAGTTATATCAGGAAATGTCACACCCACAGATGAGCCACAAACAAGACATGCCACCTCAAAACTTGTTTTGTTTTAAGTCTAGTTTTTTAATCACTGACACACTCTAGGTTATCTTCATCCTTGTACCAAGCAACCAAAACAAGCAAAAACAATAAAAAAAAGTCTTAAAAAACATATCTTTAAACAAAAAACGTACTCCTGTTAACATTTTTTGATGAAATAATCCTATTTTCCTCATACCACAATGGATTGTTAGGAAAAGAATAGCTATTAGTCATTGAAATACACAGTGCAAGACACCCATTGCCCTTTGGTAAACTGTCTTCAAAGACTAACAGTATGAAGTAATTCTACAGTTGATGTTGTGTAGGCAGAAACGTGTGGGTCAGAGTCTAGAGTCTGTCTCACGGTGGATTTCATCGAATGACTCATGCTCAACGGAGAGATAAGCTGTGATCCGAAAGAATGAAACTGATCTGAGTCCAATAGTTTGAGCATCAGCCAGAGCTGAGAGTCACTTGGGACAAAAGGGAAGTTTCATCAATGTGTGTGCCAGGAATAATCCAATAAGAGTGCGGTTTTAGCACTTACTAATAAAAGCATTTAAAAACAGGGTCTACCGCCTCCAGAACCTCGACGCAATCAGTAGTCACAGTTGCCATAATATCATACAGTACATTCTTGTTTTTACCATAGGGCATCCATTTGAGGGCCTGTTTGGAACAATTCCCTTGTCCAACCAAGGTTTTCCTTTCACTGGTGGTTCATAAGCTCACAAGTTTGTGAGGTTTTATTTTTGCACATGTACAGTGTCTATTTTCGCTTTTTGTCGTTGTCAGCTTGTCCCGGAGGCACCGTCTTCATGAAGAAGGCTGGCTGCCTGTAGACCTGCAGAGCCAGCAGCACAGGAACAGCCATGAACAGCACATTAAGCGTCATGACCAGCCTCCACTCGTCTTTAGGGATGCGGTAGGTGAAGGGGGTTCGGGAGTGTACTGAGGCCCCAGTGTGGGCCCACTGGGTCTAGAGGAACATAGTATAAAAAGAAAATTAAAAATGAAAATAAATATAGTAAAAAATATATGATATTAGTATGTAAAGTGGCTTACCAGGCCTGAGGCACTGTTAAAATGCTTAATTTAACAGTGCCTTAGGCCTGCAGTCAAGCCAGAGTATAATCTGAAATAAAATTAATTAGCAGTAAATTAATTTTAAAAGGGACCAAGGGTGGGCAGCCTGGCTCATTTACCTGAGCTATGGCCCCTGCAAGGAGCAAAGTCCAGTCTAGCATCCAAGTGCATCCCGGAGTATTCAGCCCATAGACACACGCCATTAGCATGGGGAGGGCGTAGAAGAGGACAACCAACATCTACAGCATAAATAACATGATTTAGTTTGGCCTACAGATGTTCAAATCAGACCTAAACAAGCAGTCTTGTGTATTAGAGCAGTCCTTGTGTATCCTAAATTGTGTCCTATATGTGCCACTTACTACAATACCCAGAATGCATTGTAACACAGTATACAACCACTGAGAATTCCCCTCATGGTGATAAAAAAATTCTGCCTGCTATCATATATAGAGATATAATAGATGTAGAAGTGATATCTGGATTACTGGCAACACAATTAACTATTTAGCTTAATTCTGTATTAGCCACCACTCAAATATCTGCTATCTGCCACCTTCAAGATGCATCAGAAGGGGTTTTCCTAGTCTATAAACCAGTAAATCTCACTCTAGAGGTTAATGTGGCACCACTGTAGAAGAGAAAAAAAGATGTTTATCATGTTGTAGCGATGATTAAATTATTATTTCTTTTTGTCTGGAGTTCCCCTTTAACATTTCATTCTCAGTAATACTTTGCCAGCACATACCATAACTTTGGGGAAGGCCACGTTGTCCTTCAGGTAGGGCTCGTACTGGTAAATGTAGGTGAAACAGATATCTAGTGCACACTCAAGAACGACCTACAAGAGAGTTCTGTTGATCATTTACACTTGAACTTAACACCTTAAACTGACCTTAAAGGTCATTACTCAGTTATTAATCTTAAAGCTTAAAATTTTGTGACCTGTGATACTAATACACAAGTTATGCTGTTATGAGAGTGAAAAATGAACATCCGGGCTTTCTGATGTCAGAACATCAGAATTTAAGGGCATAATGAAAGAAAGAATCAAGTGACGCTTTTAATAAATTAATTCATTTAACAAAACTTACAAAGCCTCTGAACACAGTGAAGGCCATGGCCCCTAGCAGACTGAGTGTGAGGAGAAGTTCTTTGGGACGAGACAGAAGCCCTTTCTTCTGCTCTGCCTCAACCTGCAGATGCCGAAGACATTTCAAATACAACCTTGTTCATATATTTTGCATATTTTGCATAAATGTATGAGGAATACATGCTTTGCTGAATGACTTTTGTCCTCGGTTTGAATATTTGATGGGATCCATACTACACCCATCAGTTTCTGAATTGGATATGAATAGAATTCACTACAATTTAGGCTTAACTGGAGCCAATATTAGGAAAGTCACCTTGTCAGCTGGAATAACTGGCAGCTCTTTCGGCCTATTGAAAAGCTTCACAGCTGCGCATACAGGCAGAATCAAGAAAAGAATATTGCGCCAGAAGGCTGGATAGATGGACTTAGCATGTTTTCCTGCAAAACAAAATTGATATGTTGCTGGCAAAAGTTAACAAGCAATAACAGAGAATATATTTTTCAGTCTCAGGGAGATTTAGTTCCCTCACCTACAACAATGCCTGGGATGAAGACAATTTGAGAGGCGATCATAGAGCTAGCCCAAAGTAGAGCTATACTCCGATATGGTCTCCTATAGAGAACAAGAAAAAATGAGTAAGAAAACATTTACTGCATTAAATATTGGGCCAAAATCAAATTTACTCCGAATATACTCAGTCAGATAAAGCATGTTTGGTGTCTGAAGTTGGCTTCTTTAGTTTCACACTGGAGTTCTGATGCTAATGCAGCTAAAAAAGTAATGGAAGGTCAAATAGAACTGTTTATGTGGTTTCTTATGTGGACAAAAGTACAGACAAAATTTAGGCCTCGAGCTGCTAACACTGCTGTTGCCTAAGCAGCATGCTTTTGTCTAGTTTTATAGGTAGCAGTATGTCATACAATATTAGAAACCACATAAGCAAGTATATCTGAGATTACTCGACAACTCACTATGTCAAGTGCATGATGATTCAGTTTGCACAATGATAGTGGCTATAAACTTTAATTACTTGTTAGCTTAGTTAGCCTCATAGCTACAGTTTTGATGAAAAAGTGGTATACACAGAAGTTATGCATTTACTACTAAATAACTAAACCGTAATTTGAATGTAATCTTGTGTAAGGCCCTTGTGGCCTGTATGTGTTCATGTTAGGCTCCTGTGTCTACAGTATATTCACCCTTTCCGCATGCGATAGACAACTGTGAGGAGAAGGACAAAGTGCACCACTCCGCTCCAGTAGTTCATCATGATGCAATGGGCTGTGTTCAAGTACGGCTCACCCTGCAGCAGAAAAACGGTGGGAAAATGATGTCATGACGGCTTTCGGCTTTTCGCATTGGTTTAACTGTTTAAAGTACAAGTACCATGATGGGGATGACCTTACAAAAGTGAGGGATGACCTTATAAACAAGAGCAAAAATAGTGCATCAGTATTTTAGGCCTGTCACTTTTGATTACGTTATAATTGGATGATCTACCAGTTATTTTCAAGCAATTTGATTTTTTAGAGGCCAACAATAAACTTCCAAATTATTTCAGAATAAGATAAACTAGGGAGGCTTTTTTAAAACTACATTGAAAAAACATGGAATGGTCTAATTTTTTCTGTCGTTACTTCTGTCATTGTCTCATTATTTTTGTGATGTCACAAAAACAATCCAATTACATATATTTGTCTGTTCAGGAGTTCAGCAGTTTAGCTCAACTCATTAATGTTGAAGTTATATGGGGTGTTTCAGCCAGGATTGCTTTTTGATTGAGGTGTAATACAGGGCAGGCAATAAGAGAAGAGGTTATTTACATATATCAGTCTCAAAGGCAAAAACAGTCTGTTTAATTCTTAAGGATTAAGACAGGATAGAAAAAATACATATTTAATGCAAACTGACAGCTAATCACTGCTGATTAATCAAGAGGTACATTTTAATTGAGGATTTTTTTCCATCAAGTAATCGAATTTCATCGAATAACCATGACAGACCTTCGAAATTAATGCAAGTGTTCTGTGTATTAACCTTATTAATGTAGAAAGCTAAAAAGCCTTTAATATAGCCATCCTGCTCCAGGGCAGTTGCGAGGTCAGCAACGGAGGTGAAAGAAAACACTGCAAAAACTGAAACAGAGATAAAGACATAGTGAGAAAATGGTCACAATTAGGCCCCAGGCCTGAGCATTTTTCATCGACTTGCTCTTTATCAATCCATACACTTCTCTCCCTCTCCCTCTTTCTCAGTCCTGTATATTTTTCTTTTTCTTTTTCTTTCCTCTGCAGCTATTGATTTCTCTCCCAACAGGAGTTTATGATGGCCTATGGCTATGTAGCTGAGACGGGATTTTTTTATCATGGAGAAATAGGCTTGCTTTTCCTGAATGTCCACCCCACAGTGCTGGAAAGGGTATTTCATAATGTTTAAAAAAAAGCCACTGCAGGCCTAGCAGAGGGATGTGGATTAGGACTGACAAGCAGACAAACAGAGGAGAAAGCCTGTGGGAGCCTGAGGCCCAGCCTCTGATTGATTACTCTGTGTTGTTTCAGGGATGGTCCACCAAGAGGTGAGTGGACTCCATTACAGCTAAGACCAGGATTAAAAATGAGCTTAAAGTTCATTTCTGGACGTGATCTCCCCACCTCAACACAAATAATCGCTCTCTCTCTCTCTTTCTCTTTCTCTCTATTGCACACACACAAACAATAGTATCACGATCAATGTACTGTTTCACAATTTCATCAACTTTATCATGGATCCATGGCAACCCATTTAATAAAAATACCTAACCTTTGCAAAACAGTAATTCCATACTACAGGGAAAATTCCCTTATGAATCAATAGCTTTTTTCTCCAGTGTTACCGCAAACCACGATTGAGTTAACAGAACTTCTACTGTCTTACCGTAAAAGAGAGGATCCATTGTCTTTTCATTTCGGACACACAGGTAGGCCATGAAGAAAACAGTAATAAGTATTGCTCCTTCAAGTCCCAGTATATTTATTGGCCTAAGTAAACACACACACACACACACACACACACACACA
>JBBPCZ010000042.1:32259923-32281434 GCA_037974445.1 Brycinus macrolepidotus
TAAGTATTGCTCCTTCAAGTCCCAGTATATTTATTGGCCTAAGTAAACACACACACACACACACACACACACACACAAAACATTTAGAGATGGGGGCAAGCCCACATTTAGCTGTGCTTCCACAGTGAACAGAAAGGAAATTTCTTCACTGAGTTTGGCTGTCTGGTTCTTTACAGCCTGTTGGCTCATTTGCTGATCAAACTGAACTGGACGTTGGGCAATAGGCTCCATTTGCAATAAACTGAATGTCATAGTCCTGCATTGGTAATATCAGTTCTTTGAAAAGAAAAGAAGAACTCCTCACTTTCTAAGAAAGCAATACCATATGAGAAATTTATCAGTGAAAGCTCTAAGCAGAAATTTCAACACTACTAGCATGGACCTTAACCAGCTAATCAGATGACAGATCTGTGTAAATGATCATGGCAAGTGCTTGAAATATTTAGTTCTATTACAAAAGCTCTTTAAGGCTATTACAAGGACTTGAAGAGCATGACTTACGTTAGCAATGAAGAGATATTATTCGCTGCGTAAAGCACAAACGGTGCTGTCAGAGACAAGACAAAAACCCGTATCTCCAGGGGAAGAGCCATCATCCTTCGAATCCGTTCAGCGGCAGCAGGGGGATTTAATCATGGAGAGAGACCCAAAGATAAACGCCAGTATTTTAAATTTAAGTCATGTAGGCTGTCCTGAGTAATAATCACGTCGACAGCACAGGTAAGAGACAGCCCTGTCTGGCTCTCACACACTGACGTCTGAGGCCTGCAGCTACTCGTTATATGGGTTTTCAAAGTCCATGAACTGTGGAACAGCAGCACACAGTATTGATAAAAACATGTGCTTACAGGGCATTTCCATAGGGGGGTGCTAGTGTGAAACCACACATTCACCTTCACTAAATGTAAGGCTTGTCATATGGACAAAAGTATTGGGACACACCTCCTAAATATTGAATTCAAGTGGACCCTTACTTCCAGTGAAGGGCAATCTTAATGCTTTAGCATACCAAGACATTTTGGACAACACCTCGCTTCCAGCTTTGTGGACGCAGTTTGGGTAAGGCCCTTTTTTATTCCAGGATCACTGTGCCCCAGTGCACAAAGCAAGGTCCATAAAGACATGGTTGGATCAGTTTGCTGAGGAAGAACTTGGCTGGCCCGCACAGAGCACTGACCTCAACCCCATCCAACACCTTTGAGATTAAGTGAAACGGAGACTGCAAGCCAGGCCTTATCATCCAACATCAGTGCCTGACCTCGTAAAAGCTCTACAGAATGAATGGGCACAAATTTCCTGCAGAAACACTCCAAAATCTTGTGGAAAGCCTTCCTAGAAGAGTCTATGTGTTTGAATGCAATGTCTTTACAGTCCATATAGTGTATCTCCTGCTATGGCCTTCATTCAAAATACTGGTGGTATTACATCCTACTGCTAGGTCCACAAAACTGATATGAATTCATGTAACACACATACCTATAGAAGCAGTAGCATATATGATTCACTTCTAAACAGTCACCTTTTTGCTTAAACATACCTGAAAAAGTGTTAGAACTTAAGTAGTGACAGTCATTCATGCAATTGATATTAAATAGATCATTTCATTTTTGTATCAGTGTTCATTTCATTTTGCTTATTTGTCTGCCTTTGTTTTACAAGTAGTAGCTTTGTGTTCTTGTCTGTTCTCTTACAATGATAAAAAGCCCTTTGATAGACTGTCCAGGGTGTTTCTCCGCCTTTTGCCCTATGACCTCTAAGACCCCCCTTAACCCTGGTTAAGGATAAACAGCTCAGATAATGAATGAATGAAAATTAGAGACATACAAGTATTTACTTGTTATAAGTCTTATCCATTTAAAAACAGCACCTTCCGTTTACATTGTGTGAACATTTTTGTGATGAATGGACCTATAAAAATGGTCCAAGTTGACTTATGAATAAAATTACATTGCATTAAAGTACAGTAAATGTGTTGAACATTTTTCCCTGTCACCTTCCAATTGCACAGATAAAAGGTCTTGTATGAGAAACAGTATGCATGACACTCCATGGCAAATGGTCCCATGTAAATGAACTAAAATGAAATGTTCCAAATTGAAGATAAATCTTTTAACATTAATATTTCTTAAAAGTTTACAGTATAAACATTGTGTTTAAATAAAGCATTTTCAAGCAGTATCTCCAACTCCGGTCCTGTGGCACATTTTACGTGAGTCAGTTGTGTTTCTAGGGAATAAACTGTGCAGTTCAATGTCCTCCAGGACTGGAGTTCAGAAACACTAATAAGCACTGCAGTGTTCCTTTCCAAAAATGTTGTTGAGACAGCTGGAAGCTTCAGGTGACTAGGGCCAGCTGGCTTTGATAGAGGAAAAAGTTCTAGTAGGCCCTTCAGAGTGTGCAGTACCATTGGATTAAATTGATACAATTAGATAAACTATTGATGAATCACAGGGGTACGACACAGTAAGGGAGTAATGATGACAGTGGTAGAGAGGATGTTAACAACGAGGAGGATGAGGATGTAGACCTGCACATAACAATAATTACTTCAAAGAAGTAACTCCCTTTCCACCCTATCAGAAACATCTACCTTATAGCAGAGTCTGTAGCTCCGATATTGTTTTTTGTTAGTCCTCTGAGATTTTACCAACGATCAGTTTCTGACCACAGAACCACTCTTGGCTGGACGTTTCTGGGTAGTGGATCACTCTCAAACTGTAATATCAATACAGTTCTGAGCACCTACTGCTGTTGTGTGTGTTTCTGTTTTCATTTATGTATGTATTTATTTATTGATTTGTTTTTGAGTGTGTGCAGACCATGTAGGTGTGTAACTGGTCACTTGGGGTCGCCTTCCACTATAAAAGAGGATGAAAAGGTACAGAGGGGGATGTTGAGGGCAAAGACTGCCTCATGAATCCTCTCTGTTCAGGATTTTCTCCCCTTTGATGTGACCTGGTAGAACATCTACCCAGACCAGCCTGGCGTCGTTAAACCTGTGCAAACTTGGTTAGATGTGGTTGAATCCATGCAGGCTTTGTTAGATGTGGTTGAATCTATGCAGACTTTGTTGGTTAAATTCATGCAGGCTTTGTTAGACGTGGTTAAAACTCATGCAGGTTTTGATAGACTTGGTTAAACTCTCTTAGTTAAATTCATGCAGGCTTTATTAGACTTAGTTTAATCCATGCAGGCTTTGTAAGACTTTGTTATACTCATGCAGGCTTTGTTAGACTTGGTTAAATCCATGCAGAATGTTACACAAAAGACATCACATACTGCATGTAAGAACATTACACATAAAGGCATTACATATAAGAACATTACATTTGCATTTATTTACATTGTAGACATTCTGACCTGTTTCCCATCACCACTGTAAACACCAAGACAATTCAATATTTCACATGAATATTTCATGTAAGACGAAATAGCCACAGAATAACATGTTTTGCAAAGACATTACAAATAAAAACTTTACATACACACACACACACATACACACACACTACATTTAAGGACGTTCTGTATGAGAACTTTACATAAAACACTACATATAAGTTGTTATGGGGCAGCTGGTAGCCTGGTGGTTAGAAAGTTGCTCCTGTGATTGAAAGGTCATGGGTTTGAATCCCAGGACTGCCAGTGGTACCACTGAAGTACTCTTGAGCAAGGTACTGTTCCCACACACTGCTCCCCGGGCACTGCGTCGCTGGCTTCCCAGTGCTTCACTCGGGTGAATGGGTTAAATGTAGAGAAGAATTTCACACTATTCACACTGTGTGCTGTGATGTGTTCACATATGACAAAAATGCCCACTTTACACTTTTTTTTTTTACATATTAAGACATTACACAGAAGACATCACATATTGCATGTAAGAGCAATATAAGGGAATTACATATGAGAACACTGCATTTGCTTTTATTTGCATTGTAGACATTGTGACTCCTGGTTCCTATCACCACTGTAACCCCAAAGACAATTCAATATTTCATATCAAAACTTTCTGATTAATCTTGTTTACATCCCAACGACTGAACTAAGCAGATATTTTGGGGGAAAAAAATTAGGCAGTGGAAACTTCCTCTAAGTCATGACTGTATAAGTGGGTTCTAGGGGGCAGCTGGTGCCCTGGTGGTTAGGGAGTTGCCCTTGCAATCTGAAGGCCATGGGTTCGAATCCCAGGACTGCTGGTGGCACCGCTGAGGTACCCTTGAGCAAGATACCATCCCCACACACTACTCCCTGGGTGCTGTGTCGCTGGCTGCCCACTGCTTCACTTGGTGAGTGGTTTAAATGCAGAGAAAGAATTTCACATTGTTCACACTGTGTGCTGTGCTGTGCTGTGGTGTGGTGTGTTCACACGTAACTATAAGGGGCCACGTTACGTTATGTGAGGGGCCAAAACACCTTTCAGGGCAGCATGGGCCCCAGTGCACGGCCCATAGTTTCTCCAGTGATCATTTAAAAAAGATTAAGAAAGTACAGGCCCCTCGGTTGTCTTTACCTGGGGTCATGCGGTTTGTAAAAGGCTCGGGGCCAATTGAGGCCGTGACGTCACCGAGGCCAACGGAAGATTCCTCCTTCCTAAATTAAGATGGCGACGTCGACCAGGAAGTGAGATAAACAACCGTGTGGAGAAAAATCCTAAATAATAATGGCTTAAGGACCCCCGCGGAGCCAGAATCAGAACGCGGTTCGAGGGTACGGTGAGGAAATGAGTTTGAAGTGCACGCGGTGAGTACGTGTTCTCGAGAGACGGAGATCGAGAGGTGTCGAAATGTCGTTAGCAGCCGAGCTAACGAGTAACTAGCAGCAGGCAGCTAGCCGGACAAACAATAGACTTCGGCCTCTCCTGAATAAAACTGGCTCTTTTAACAGTCAGAACCGGCACTTAGTACGAGTAGAGACACACTTGGGTCTCACTCAGCCCTTTTTCTGGTTTTATAAACGTATTAATTATTCAGCAAACTTAATTAAACGTTACGGAGTGTGTCAGCATTCGGTCAGAATCCGAGCAGGACATCGACGCTTCATCTTTGCCTGGCTAACTTAGCCTTCTTTGCCCCAGTACAGCTACAAACTTTTTATTAAACCTACCTGTCAGAGGTTAGCCAGACCCTTTGGTTGACATACTCCAGCTTTGTGGTGATGTCAGGCTTTTACGGGACCGGGGCATCGCTATTTTAAGTGTTATTTTAACGAAGATATAACGAAAGGGAGATTAAGCTTAACTTCTTGTTTGCCTGGCGCACCCAGTTTAAATGAAAGACTCATAAAGTTGGCATTTGCCGAGACAAGGACACTATGGTTTCACATCACTGCAAACAGTTTTACAACCTCAAACTGTCTCACACTGTTTCCGTGACATATCTCTCACTGTCTTCCCCCCCCCTCCCTCAGAGATGGCTGGAAAATCATGAACCTTTTGGCTCCTTTTGACACGTTGGCTGAGTTGGTCACCATGCTGCTGCACAGAGCCTGATGCCCATTCTCGCCACATCTGCTGTCATGGACACGGAGGACTTCCTGCACCCAGAGGGCCCTCAGCTGGGGAGCCCCAAGTACAGTGTGCCCAGTCCTCCACTTCCCAACTCCATGGAGGTACCGCAGACTGTTCTTCCACTTCACATCTTCTCCAGATGTTTTCATTCAAGCCAGACATCCTTGTTTAAGCGCTGGGCTGTTTCACAATTTCTTTTTTCACTGCTACTGAGCATCATTGCTCTTACCACATTAGGCATCACTCTGTGTCCGTATATCATTGCAGAATGCAAAAGATGTATTCTTTTCAATTTTATTAGACAACAGCTTTGTTTAGGTTCACTTTGCCCAAAGCGCACACTATTTTTTTTTTAATGAACACACTATTATGCACGTGGACTGGTGGTTTGCCTGAAAATCGCATGAATATGCACATGCAGCTTTCAACTGCACTGTAGTCCACATTTATGTCAAAATCATTACACAAATCAACTACAATAGAATAACTGTTCATAGCCAAATATTAAATATGCTTTTCATAACAAAATATTAAACTCCAATCCTGGCCGATTCCAATTATACACGCCTGCAAAATTGTATGCCAGAAATTTCTCACAGTTGTGAGTAGTTTAATTGTTGGAGATTCCCAATGATTTCAGTTCAGGTCTGATCTTACAACAGTACCAGATATCTGGTGAGCCCAGCCTTCTAGCACCTACACAATATTAACATACATGGGTTGTGGTAACACACATGGGTTATGGTTGGTATTCACAGTGTCTGATGAGCACATAGTGTTTTTAAATCATACAGCACTCTCTGTAACTGTGTTATATAGAAATGAGAAGTGTTCACTGATATATTTTATTTTGCAGTTGCATAACCATGTATTAATAAGTACTAGGACTTAATGTTTTTCAGGTTTGATATGATTTTGTTTCTGAGGATGAGATGTGGGTGAGATAAATGATTGTTCTTAAATTAGAATTTTGTCAGTGCCAATAGTGCTAACCCAATAATAAAATAAGCCTAAAAAAGGTAAAGTCCTAGAATTTCTTCAGAAAAAGGAGGCTTTCCATTTGAGCATGAGTGGCAGCGTAGGATAATCCCCTCCACCCTTCCACTTTACTCTAATAGAATGGATCCAGATGCAAAGTTTTAATTATGTACAGTGGTACCAGTGGAAGAGACAGAGGAAGTTATATGTGGTAAAAGTTTAACATTTGGTGACAATGCTGTTCACACTGTGTGCTGTGGTGTGTTCAGATATGACGGAATGGTCACTTTGCACTTCTACACTTTACACTTTAGTTTCTGTATTGTTCCTTGTGTGGCTATGCACAATCTAAACCATTATGGTACAGCGATTAGTTACACCACAAATGGTCCTGCTCTGGCTGATTCTGTTATGCCCTTGACTAGGGCGCTTAAACTAGATGCAATGTAGAGTTGCAGTATTTTATACGCCTGCCACAGTGAACTTTAGTCCTGGGTTTTTTTTTCTTTTTACTTTGACTTAACAGTGGAAATGTGGCCAGTAA
Organism: Brycinus macrolepidotus; assembly: GCA_037974445.1. Classification (NCBI taxonomy): domain Eukaryota; kingdom Metazoa; phylum Chordata; class Actinopteri; order Characiformes; family Alestidae; genus Brycinus; species Brycinus macrolepidotus. Next base: position 32,266,952 of record JBBPCZ010000042.1, read on the forward strand.
GCCAGTTATGACTCAGTCTCTCCGTTTCATTCTTATTTTCTCACTCTTTTTACTTGTCTGTCAGTTTCTCTCTTTCTCTTCCCAGTTAGATGTTGTAATTATCTTTAGTTTTGGAAAGAAACCTGTTGTTTATGGTCTGGGCCATCAACATCCTCTACTAAAGACTTGTGTCACTACTGTGCTGACCTTAAGTGGTGACTTCTCCAACTTTGGGGATTTTGTGTGTGGCTATTTGGTACACTAGCTTATCAGAGATTGCGTGGCTGTTGTCCACAATATTGTTTACATACAGGTTGTTGAAGGTGTATTTGATACAGACTGTATGGTCAGGGTTTTTCTGTGTTTTTTTTTTTCACCTCATTGCAACTAACATTTTAACAGCACAGTGTGCTATATCTGTTGTTTAGCCCCTTTCCTTTTGAAACATGCCTGTGAAAAATGTGATGTTTGTTTCCTTTTCTTCTCCAGAGTCAGCTGTTTTCTTCTAACTCGTGGCAGCAGTTCTCCCAGCAGCCTCAGTACAACCAGCACTATCCTATGCAACAATCTGGGAGGTGAGTGATGACTAAACATGTTTCTCTTTCCCCTTTTCTTTTGTTCTCTCTTAGACATCCACTCAGATGTAAGATAAAAATTGTCCCAGACAGACCAGAAAACATTTTTTGAAAGACATAATAATGTTTTCTTGTTTCAGAATCACAAGTTAGAAGTCATAATCCTGGTTTTAAATGTTTGTGGGTACAAAATATTGTTCAGCATAAGTTGTTTTTAATAAGTCATTGTGGTACAACAATGCAGTTTGTGGAGTTCAGCCTTCAAAGAGCTTGGCTAGTGAACGTGCACAGACATGCATATAATTACATGCTTCTGTCTGACATGGATCTTTTGTTCAGGGACTCAATAGCTGCTCACTCTTAACTAGAACACTCTGTGCATCCACACAGGGGCATTTCCGTTATTTACCTGTGTGATGCATGAGGCCCTTACCAGTATTAGTTGTCATCATCCTTTGCTGGGCCACACAGTTTTCTCTGTACACATTTAGCAGACCTGTGTCTGCAAAATTTCTGCTGCTGCAGCTAAACTGTTTGATAAAGAAGTGCATGCGTCATTAACTGTCCCACTAGTGCGTTCACTGAAATTGTGAAGCATTGGAGCCTAAGCCCATCCTAACTTGTTCTTTATGGATTTTTGATTCATGATGGTTGGTGATTAAACAAACTTTAAACAAAAAATTAGGTTAGGTTACAGTCATTCTGAGTCACAGACTTATCCATTGCAAAGTGGCCTTTTTAGATCTCTGTGATTTGTATTGTCAGTTTTTGTTTTATAGAAATACATGTGTTATTTATTCAGCTAATGAAATAAAATATTTTGATATCCATGCAAGAAGGGTTTACTGTGTTCTGATACTGCAGCCGTGTGCAACCGAAACAAGTTTTGTTCATATTGTAGAGTGGTAATTAGGTCTTATAAGTTAAGTATGCTGAAGGATGTTTATTACAAACTTCTTTTTTTTTTTTTTTGTTATTGGATTATCATAAGCTATATGGCCTGTATAACTTGAATGCTTGAAGTTTTATATGTCATGTTGGGGTTTTGGTTTTCAGTTTAGCATTTGGGCTTTTTTTTTCGTGTTTTCCACTGGTAGCTTAAGCTAAAGGTGCACAGATGCATGAGAAATAATGGGAGAGCTTACACTGATAGGAAGATAAGAAAAATGCTCAAGCTAGTCAAATAAATGAGTCAGATGATGAAACTATGGCTCCTAAACTTAAAGGGAGGTTATTTATAAAAGCCGTATTCCATATTTCATTGAAAGATAATCAGTCATAGATTGTTGCTGCCTGCTGCCTGTTTGTTACATTTTGGTTAGTTGTGGTTAATTATGACATCTATTATTGTTTTAAGTAATGTGCAAAATAACTTTTATAAAATGTGACAACTTTATGTAATTACTCTGTGGTGACAGACAAAATGAAACTAAATGTTAATGAAGGGAGGTGGGGCCAAACATTTGTTGACCATTACGGGATAGATGGACGAAATGAAACCAAATATTTTTTGACTGGAAGGCAAGGGACACAACAAAATATATGTCTGCAGTGGAAGACTGAACCAGTTGAACATTGTTTAACTAAAGCAATACCCATTTCAACCATTTTGTATCACTTGGAGTTTTTTAGGAACCCCCCTTAATTTTGATCTTGAGACTTTTGGGGGTTTCAGGTATCAGTCATGGCGTCTTGAACCCTCTGAGATCCCCTGTATTTTCTACCCTGGTTTAAGCATTATTTTGAAAATGAATATTCAAGTTTTGTTGATATGTAGATTTGTATTTTATATGTTTTTATTTCTGTTAAACTAGTATAAACATGGTTTTACTTTCGTTGGTCAAGGGAACTAGAAGGCATTTTCTTTTCAAATAGCTCCTGCCTCACGTATTCTCTCACCTGCAAGTCAGCACCTGACAGACGCCTTTCTGCTCACGTCATTGTATGCGAAAACGAAAAACAAATTGCATATACACGTGTGTTGAATATGGTCAAGATCTATCTCTGACCACCTGCAAATGTGACCCGATGGTAATCTGATCACAGCTCACCTGGGTGCCTCTACACCTAGCTTTTCATGCCATCAGCTGAAATCTAAACATTATCCGGTCGCTGGAAATGAATGTTAATGCAGGGTGTAATAAACCTCTCAGATTTTTGGTAAGTTCATTTAGCAAGAGACTATAAAAAAGACAGACGGTTAAAAAAACACAGTAGGCCATAAAGGGTTGATTCCTCTTGTTTCTGCCTTTCTATTTGACTCATTTAGTGCACACCTCTAATACCACCGATATTGGTTATCTACTATGTAGAACTAAGACACAGTTTTCTGGAATTTGGAAAAGTCAGTATATCTGTATAATTTGATGAAGGCAAGCTTGAAGTAACCTGACCATTTGATTGATTTGGTTTTGTTCAGTTTGTCTGTCTACTGCTTTCAGGCAGTACCAGCCTAACTCTGTGGATTTGTTCAGCAACATGGACTTCTCTGACCTCACATCCAGCAGGAATGGAGACTTTGCACCGGTAAGTTTCGGCCTGAGCCCACTCAATTTTGAAAACTTTCAAAATCACAGAATTGCTATACATCTGACACTACACAACATAAGTCACTTATAACCTCTTTGTCAAGGTAACTGCGCACACGTTGTGGGAGTTTTTCACCTTGAGAAATCTGTTGCAAAGCATGGCTGATTTAAAATGTCACTGTCTCGCAGAAATAAATATGAGAATTGTTTAGAATGTGTTAAAATGTACTAATTTGTGCAGGAAACCACTAACCTGTGATTTTTAATCATTCCCAAGCAAGAAATTGTGTTTATCCAGTAGCCTTACATCCTCATGTCTATTTTCTTGGTCCATACAGAATGCAAGTTGCAATTGCCAACACAGAGGCTTATCTAAACCCAGCTGAGCAGCAACCTCAGTCAATATTTGCAGATTTTTTTTCTCTGATAACCAAGGACTGCAGCAAATATTCAAATGTATTTGATAAGTTCAGTGGATAAAATATTAGGAAAGTGAAAAACCATTTGAATGACAGATGCATTTACCACATTTGCAAACCTACACACTTCTTCGAGAATAATTTATGATGCCAAATCCTAGCTTTGCTGAATTAGCAGAATTTACGTGACAGTTTTGCACACTGGACTTAGAATTTGGCTATTCTTTTGATTCACACACTCTGATCGGTCTTAACTCATGGTTCTGCAAATTCCTAGATTGCTAGTATGTTCTTAGTTGCGTTTATCACAGAGAATGAGCAAGGGTGGACTAGCTATATACCTGACTGGAGCTGTAGGAAAATTGTTGCTGACCTGCAGGGATGCACACGTGTCAGGTTCTGTAAAGATTGCCAATTTGAATCCAAAATAGGTCAGTTGTGTGATTCTTGTAGATACAACGATTTTTGAAAACGGCTCCTAGCTTCTGTGCTTGGCACATGCAACACACCTGAGCAGAGTGAAAAGTGAACAGGACCGTCTGGGTTAGATTTAACATGGGTTCATTTTAGGTCAGTATCTATGTTGTTGTCCCATGAATTAGTCTCAAGTTTAAAACAGATCCAAAAGAGGATTTTTGTAATGTGACGTGATTATGGCAGTATAAACCTTGCTAATATTAGCATAAAGAAAATGAAACCATTAGGGGCTAATGTTAACATTAAGTTGGCACTTTGGCTGACCAACTCTGCTTAACGTGGACAAAGCAGTAACGTTAATAATGTTAAACGAGTAATCTCGCAGCCTTGGAGTCAGGAATGTTAGCAAGTTTACTTTGTTTCTCCAAATTCCACCTGCATAACATAATAACGTTAACATCACATCCACACTGATGGCTAGCGTTCCCTATAAATATGTTCTGATATTGTAATTCTGATGCAATATTTGTTTAAAATGTTAAGTCTAATCCCGCATTTTCAGAAAGTACTTAATATGTAATGTTGGCTGGATAAGCGAGATCCTTCAATATTGCCTTGGTTGGTTTTGTTATCAAGTAACACAAAAAACTGGCAACGCTTCCGCTTTTACTTTCCTTTTGACTTAGATTGTTCCTGTTTTGAGTGTTCCATTGTAAAGTTACTCTTTTCTGAACCATGTATTTGTCGCGCTATGGTTCCATTCAAAATTTGCTCATTATGAAAAAGAATTCGTCTTTAAGTGTGTTTTTATAATGCACTCATTCTTACGTGCCTCCATTTTTCTGGTAATAAGAATTATAATGGATATAGTAGATAGTGTGTTTGTATATATAAATAGTCTGTACATATATTTAATTGTGTGTATTATTTGATATTTAAATGTACACTAATACTACAGCTTTTCAGATGAACCAGACCGGTTTCAAACTGAGTCAGAGAGGAGTGTTTCAGATGTGTTTGTGATTTATTGTTAATCACCCCCTCACTTTGAAGGGTGATTTGACTGTGACTGTGTGTTCACTTAATAGGGAAAATTGTTGGGTAAATGTTGTGCATGGCTAGATTAATTTGTAATTTTGTTGATGTAATAGATTAATAATTGTAATATTACTGAGGATAAACTTTTATACCTAAGAGCCGTTGTACAGTTTTATTGTGTCAGTGATTGGGTGTATTTTCGCTGGTTAAATTATGAAAATCTGGATGCAGGAGTTATGGTTATGGAGTTAGACTTAATGATTATAACTGCTGTGCAAAGTTACAGGTTTCTCCATACGATTCTCATAATAATTAGTAGATTTAAAAAATTTTCTGAATATTCCAATAGTCATTTAATATAAAAAAACATAAACCACTAAAAGGTGGTGGAAATTACAGCTAAAAGGTGATGGTAATGCTGCTAAACACCTCAGTAAAACGTGTGCGGTGCTATGAGATTGGATGCTACTGTACAAACAAGAGAAGACTCCAACAGCTTTAAAAAAAAAAAAAAAAAAAAAAGACAAAAATGGGGGGCAGTCCAAACTATTTTCCAATCTTTCCAGAAATTGATTGAAGGAAATGACCACAATGAAAAGTGTTGGGGACATGTCAGTGTAAAGGATGCCAATGATTAAAGTAAAACTGAAAATAACAGGATGATAAATTAAGAATTTATTTAACGTGACCCACTTAGTAATGGTCAGCAAGACACACATGCCATTACTGCTGTTCTGATGGATCAGGGCAGATGGTAACCCTCAACCTTTCTGTGCAAGGCTGTGACCTTCTTGGAGACGAGAATAGGCTGAATTGGCTCATTTGTGTGTTGTTTTCATAACAACCTTATAATTCCTTGAAGGTAACATTTAAATGAAACTATAGGTAAAACTATTCTTAGCTTTAATGTTTATGCAGAGTTTTTCTAAGTTATTTTGGCCTATTTCTGTCCATCTATTGATCAGATAGCGTACAGGCCTGTTACTGTTTTTATTTGAATGGATTTAAAAAATGAGAATTTTGATACCACAGTGTGTGATAAGTGTGTGATGCTTATAGCAGCATGCACTGAATTCAGAAGGTACTTTGTTGTTTGTGTAATCTGTTTTTGTTAAGGCAGTTTTTAAAGAAACCCTTTATAATTAATGCACCATCTGTATGCAAACGGCTTTTAGTCTCAAGCCTTAATTTAGAGAAACTGCCTTTTTGTTCCATATCAGAGGTACACAAAGTGTCCTTTGAAGCTGTGGTCGATTCTTAGTAAAGCACATACCGTAAATTGGGGTCTGACTGCCAGTAATCTTGGTCACACTCCAACAAAAGCATCATTTCCTGAAAGGAGACACACCCCCGACTCTCTCTCACACACACAGGAAAGGCACACAAACAGTTGTCTGTGTCTGAGAGTTTCCTTTTGAAACTCTTGCCTGTAGTTGCAGTTGTAATATCGGGCTGATTTGTGCACATGCACCAGGGTACCAGGTGGTTAGATTATTTCAGTATAGATTTTAGGCTTTGCTATGCATAGGTGAGACGTCTGAAATTAATGAAGGCAATTGAGTACTTTTGATTTAAATGATGGTTTGTAACTGCTATGTTTAGTTTATGCATTAGTGTATCATTTTCTGCTTCAAGTTTATTTCCCTTCGGAACGATAACTGTAATGCCACGCCTGCATTTTTGGATTAAATACTTTGCAGAGGTGGGACGTCCACTGCCTAAGGTATCACATTGGTTGCTTTATTACTCCATTGCCAAGACTGATTGAAGCAGCGTGCGACCATTTCCAAAAAATTTTTTTCCTTAATTTAGTTCTTATTTGCTGGTAGAATCAAAGATAAACTGCAGTGGGATAAGTTTGCCATACTCTGTGGTTATTAGTGGAAGTAGTCTTTAATAGGGCTGCTAGACTACATATTTATTTATTTTATATTCATTATTAATTATATTAATAATGCATATAAATTTAGGAAGTAGTCTAGTGATTTTAACAATTAAGTAATCGTATACACACAGTTTCTAACAGCAAACGATTTTTATCCAAATTAACAGGCATCCTGGAGTTGGCATTATTTATTATATTTAATTATTTTATTCTTTTTTATTTATTGTGTTAAGTACAGATCTTTCTGCACAATTACCACCTCACACCTGCCTTGCACTCAGAAGTGGATGTTATTTCCTTTTTTTTTTCCTATTCATTTTGCCATGCCGTTCTTTTATCTCTGCCTGGTAGCCCACCTCATTCTCGCAAATGGGAAATGTGTGTCATTGGAAATCTGACTGTCAGAAATGAAGTCTTTTCTTGTCTACATCGTAATCTGCAGGCAGGTCATTGTTATGCTGTTCTAATGTAACCTTTTTTAAGCCTTTAACGCTTATTTTTGCAGGTTTGTGTGTGTGGAGCGAAGAGGAAGAGTCTTGCATTAGCTTGACCCTGAGAGAGCAATTTCTGCTTAATGTTAACTGGGACTATAGGGAGAAGAGGGCTAATGTCACGCTAGCAGGATGCCTTATCTCCTCCACACAGACCCAGATCCAGTAGGGTTTAGACTCTGAGACCACATCACAGAAACACACAGTCTAATCCCATAGTGCTTTTTGCGTTCACTTTAAAATATACAGCCTGATTGATTAACATTCAGAGAGAGTGCACTGGGATTGTGGAGTTGATTTGTGTTTGTTTTCATGCCCCAGTTGTGTTTCTAATGAGGTAGTTCTTTAATATAGTGTTTTTTTGTTTGTTTGTTTTTTTTTTTTTTTCTTTTTCTTCTTCTGTGTACCGTCTCTCCGCTGTGCAACCAGGGAGAGTTTTAAGGAACTGCACCAATGTGGAATTTTCGGGCTAATGCAATAATGAATGTTGTGGCCAGTACCATTATCATTAAGCAAGTTTTTTTGCATTGTAGCAAATTCATGCTATAGTTCATGTTGTCAAGGCATTCCTGTTACAGAAGTGCCATTCCTGCCTGAACAGGTGGTTACTTTTTGTCCCTTGTCATATTGAACATGATCCATCTTATTAATTTTCTGATTTTTGATTGTCATTGTGAACCATGGGCAGGGAAAAATAGTTACCAATAATGTTTCACCTCAAGCTTCCCATCAGCTTGACTTCCAAATCACATGGACTTCAAAAGAAATATTTTTCCATCACTTGTGGCTTCATGTGCATCCCTGCAACCAAGAGCTAAAACACAGATAATAAATTCAGTTTAAATTATAGGCTTTAATTTCGGTATTCAGTATTCTGAGTAGTGTAAAATACAAGGGTTCATGCATGGTGTTTTGTACCTTCTCTGTATTATTTTAAGATGTTATTTGATTTTCAGTTTATTTATTATCACTGAGATACTGCTATTAAAGTTGAGGCTTCTCTGTAACCGGTTCACCTCGAGCTATTGTAGTTCCTTCAAGGGAAATAGAGTAATAGAGAATATGAGCAGGACTTCAGAGATTCCAAGAACACGAATCTTCTCTTGACAGATTTACCGCAAATACTTTGGGTGGGAGCCATGTCTGAAGTCATCTGTCATGTCTGTATTTACTTTGAAAGAACAGATATCATCTCATGTTGCATATCTATGTGTTGATGAACATTGTATCTTAGAAAGGATCATCTGCATGAGGTCTGATTTTGATTTTACTATCAAGTAGTCATCACCTCCCAAGGGATTTTAAAATAAATAAATAAATAAATAAATAAATAAATAAAATTCAATTGTCGTAGTAACTTGATTGTCCCCATAAATGGCGTTTCTGTTCCAAGTCTGAAGTTAATAGCTATTTTTAACATGCTATACCATCCTATAGTAACAGTTCATACCTATGCTTATTTTAATTGCAATGAACTCAACCATGTACCTTTCTTTACCTGTCTTTCCTTCTTTTTGCCCCTGTTACAGGATCTGTCGTGTATAGATGATTTGTCCAACACGTCTCTCTTCTCCTCTCCCCCTGACTCTCTGTCTGAGTATGCTGATCCTGCCGGTTTTGACCTCAGCAACCTGGCCCATATTACAGGTCCAGGCTCCACCTCAACACCAGCATTGTGGGAAACACCTGGACAAAGTCAGAGAGAAGTAAATGCACATGCACTATCGCCTTCATATTAAGACTGCAATGGAATGATCCTCACATCATACAGAAAATCTGTCAGAGCCCTCTGTGCCAAAGAATGGGTCCCCACCTGGACACAGAGAGATGTGGGTAAACACAAAAACAGACACTAGTTGCCATAACGACATCTGATTAAGAATTGAATAAACAAATACAGTACTCACCATTGGCAGAGAGGGTTGTGCACTGAATTCAACAACCGTAGTTATATATTACTCTATACTAATATATTACTGACAGTGTGCTTTTGTCCAAATGTTTTTATCCATGTTAATGTGTTCAAGTGTAGCATTCAGTAAGACTGGTAGAGTGCAAGACTGAAAAATAAACATTGAACAGGTATGCAGGTTGTATTGTGTGTGTTTTTCTTTTAAATAATTTATTTATTTATGAATTCCATCTTCCCGTAGATTGACACTGACCAAGAATTTTCGCTAAAGGCATTTGCATTTTTCGACTGCAGTAACAAAAGACCTGCTGTCAGTACATGGTCATGGTCCAAGTGACCTAAATTAAACTAAGGCAATTCTACATTTAGCTGGTAGTAAATTAATCACGAGAGGCCAGCATCACTTTCTTAGGTATCTCTTGCGATCATTGTTAATTTCCTATGTATTTTGTCTGTGTGTCTGTTTTCTGTGTCATCCATTTCCCATTAGTTGGTCCCATCTGTTCCTCCCTTGAACAAGTTTTCAGGTTTGAGCAATCTGGATGAAATCAGTGCCATCCTGAGCAACCCACCATTAGCAGGATATAAGGTAGCTTAGTGCCCTTCATTTTATTTGGCCCTTCATTTCATCACATCTTTGATCTGGAGGGGGTTTTATGTTGGATTATAAGAGATCCTTCTGCTTCTCCTCTTTTTCACTTTTGCTCATTATCTGTCCCTCTGTATGGCACATGTGTAGCTGCCTGAAATCATTCAGCCTCCCCCTGAGGAAGAAGAAGAGGCAGATGTAGAAGAGACAGAAGAACTTGGTCACATGGACACGTATGCTGAATACAAACCATCCAAATGTACGAATGGAATAAATTCCTCTAACACTGAATGCTTTCTAATATGCTGAAATGTGACGTTCAATAACAAAACATTTAGATTATTCATAGGTTTCCTTGTTGGATCACTAAAAGTTGACTGAGCTTTGACCAGTTTTTACCTTTTGTAGAGAGCTTGTGTGCTGTTGACACACCTCTCTTTCAGCTGCAGATGCATAATTGCAATACATGTACATAATTGCAAAGAGAACCTCTGGATTTAGCAAAAATAACCTCTTCATATTTACCCCAAAAGTATGCACTTCTGCAGATATCAGTTACATTTAATCTTTTCTTTTTTTTTTCCACCTTGCTTCTTTTTGTTTTATAAGTTGTTCCACATTTAGAATAAGGATGTTGATGCTTGTCCTGTCTCTGTATGTTTGCAGCTACTATTGGAATATCTCACCCAGACATTGTAGTAGAGACTAGCACTCTCTCCAGCGTACCTCCTCCAGACATCACATACACGCTTTCCATCCCGGACAGCACCATCCAGACTGGTTTACTGTCGGCGCTGCAACTTGAAGCGATCGTCTACGCCTGCCAGGTACCTATATCAGCTAGGGCAATGTGTGAACAACACTGAGATTAGTTTGCTACTTAGCAAGAATGCACCCAGAGATCTGCAGGAATTAGGTCTAAGGTTTGACCTCTAAGTTCAGCCTCAAAAATGTCCTTGTAATTAGATTTTTACAATCCTGTCGTCTTGGAGTTGAGAACAGAATTTTATAAATAATTAGTTGTACTTCACCGAGCATGGTTATTTCACCAGTGAAAGTTTCTGTCCAGCTCACGTGTTCTACCATGGCCTATGTACTAACCTGAATTTTCTTGATGGCCTCTCAGCAACATGAGGTGATACTGCAGAACAACCAGCGGGCAGGTTTTCTGATTGGGGATGGAGCAGGTGTGGGGAAGGGCCGCACTGTAGCTGGCATCATACTGGAGAACTACTTAAAGGGAAGGAAGAGAGCCTTATGGTAAGGCATTTCATATTGTTTAAGATCTCATTACAAAGCAGAAATGATGCCCTTCTTAGGAGTACTTGGGGAAATCCATGTTATCTATTGCACAGGTGTTATTTTAAAACCGTTTTGTTTCTAATTGCAGATGTTTCTTATTTGTGATGTTAGAAAGAGGTGCGATCCAAACCTACAACAATGAACATTACAATGTGAAATGGGTGTTTTATCTATGACTGTGTGAAGGAGCCTGTTTATGGATAGTTCTGAATATTTTTTTTTGTCTTTCTTAGAAATAATTGTTGATAATTCTTGCCCTATTCTCTTTCAGGTTCAGTGTGTCTAATGATCTGAAGTACGATGCAGAAAGAGACCTTAAGGACATAGAGGCCCCCAATATTCCTGTTTTTGCTTTAAATAAGGTGCTTTGCATTTATGAATTAAATAGTGCTTGCTTTTCATATGTGACTGTAGACAATTGTATGGATATCCTAGTACCTTCTATTTTGTGCCTTCTGTGAAGTTAATTTTGTGTTTTGTGTGTATCAGATTAAATATGGAGACACAGCTACCTCAGAGGGTGTCCTGTTTGCCACATACTCAGCGCTGATAGGGGAGAGTCAGGCAGGGGGACAGCACCGCACCAGACTCAAACAGATACTGGACTGGTGTAAATCTGACTTTGATGGAGTTGTATCCTTTGCGGTGGTGCCTATGGCTAGTAATCCTCAAATCCAAGTCTTTTAATGAAGAATGTTTTTATTTTATTGAATCTCTCTTGATTTTGGTCAATCAGTATATTCCCCTGGAGCACACCATGCAGCTGAAGTTGACTTCTGTTGTCTAGCTGCTCTAGCCATACTGGGTAATGCTTTTGCCTTAATGTTTGACCCCTTTCAGATTGTGTTTGATGAATGCCATAAAGCCAAAAATGCAACGTCCACTAAGATGGGCAAAGCTGTACTGGACCTGCAGAACAAGTTGCCCTTGGCCAGGGTGGTCTATGCTAGTGCCACAGGTTTGTAGAATAACTCTCTAATCTACACATAGTACAGCACATCATCCAAGTATTATGAGACATGAACTGGTTACTGTGATAGACGCTTACATTATTGTTTATATATCTCTCTCCTGTCTTTATTTAATCTTTGTTGTTCTACAGGTGCCTCTGAGCCAAAGAACATGATCTATATGAGCCGGTTGGGGATTTGGGGGGAGGGAACACCCTTCAAGACATTTGAGGACTTTCTGCATGCAATTGAGAAGAGGTTAGTCCAACTGATATAAGATGTTCTAAAATCAAGTTGCCATAATTAGACATGACATGTATTCAGTGGTATTAAAATGCCTATTAAATAAGTGCTGGAAGACTTACCGTTAGCTAGATGTTGAACTGCTGATGCATCAGTTATGGCAAAAGAGCAACAGCTATGTCTGCTAACCTCTTACAGGGGCGTTGGTGCCATGGAGATAGTTGCCATGGATATGAAAGTAAGTGGCATGTACATAGCCAGGCAACTCAGCTTTTCTGGCGTGTCATTCCGGATCGAGGAGATCACACTGGATGAGGAGTTCAAGGTGGTCTACAACAAGGCTGCCCGTCTGGTGAGGGATTTTTAGATGACATATTGTGAACAGTATTGTGTTGCTGTAAGAATGGGCTTGGTTGAGATTACTTCTTTAGACCTTCAGTGTTGCTAAGCTTTGACTTTGACAGCCATACAGTGAACTTGCTGCATGTACAAGATCACCTGCAGTGGCTGACAACAAAAAAGTTGATCTTAGTTAAAAAAACAAAATCAGGCCCTTTCATAAGGGAAATTTAATTACCATGTTTATGTAAACACCATTCGTGGAGCTGAGACTTAAGATAAGATAAGGTAAACCTTTCTTAGTCCTACAAGTAGGAAATTTGCATGGCTACGGCAGAAAGTGGACAGTACAAAGTTACAAATTAAAGAGCAGCAAAAACAATAGAATAAAAGCTATAATATAAAAAAGCACACTATACAAATAATACAATAATATAAATGTATACATTTGTGTTTGTGTATGTAAATATATATGTGTATATAAACCTATATAAGTATAAGTATGTGTATATGTACTTGGTGGATATATGTGTGTATGAACACTGGCTATATGTACACAAGCAGCAGGCATTGACAAACAATAATGCACCAAGACAGACTGCACATTGCTCACAGTAATCTTTCATCCCCAAAATTGCACGTGTTGCACCAGAAACCACAAAAAAATTGCACATTTTACCAGAAATATTGCACACTAGGGAAAATATGGCACTTATCAGTCCATGATGTTTGGATGTTTGTGTGTGTGTGGTCATCTGCAAGATATTTGTTGTAAAGTCTGGCAGCAGCTGTAAGGAAAGACCTGCGGAATCTCTCCTTTCCACACCGTGGGTGCAGCTCAGTGCTATCATGCTGTTCACTCTAAGATGTGAACATCGTGATTTGATTGTCGTGGTCTCACGTGGTTACTCAACCAAAGCTTAGTGGTATTAAATGGAGTTTAGGCTGATCTAAGTTTGGTCCTGTTTCTGGTTGTCACTGGCAGCACAGTTACTAACCAGTAGTTACTGCGAAGTAAAACTTGAGACATTTGTTCAAGCCCAGTTGTTCAGGTCAGTGTTTGTACAAACATTTCTGATACACCTATTGGACTTGGGTTCAGTTTTAATTTTTGGGTTTCTTATAGCCTGTTCATACTCTTAATGAATAGTGACCTGCATTTTCTTGCTGCTTTAGTGTTTTTCTCTGTATTTATTCTGCTTCCTTTTTTTATTTAGGATGGTATTATGCTGTATTCAGATTTTGTTCAATGCCCCAGCATTTTGGGCATGTATGAACTAACATACCCGAAACATATCACATATGATCTATGATCTAACCTATGCCTTCTCTGTTTTATCTCAGTGGGCCGAAGCTCTTGAGCTGTTCACCAGGGCAGCAGACATGCTGGGACTGGTCTCACGCAAGTCCCTCTGGGGGCAGTTCTGGTCCTCTCACCAGCGCTTTTTCAAATACCTCTGCATCGCCGCCAAAGTGCGCCGACTGGTAGAGCTTGCTCAGGCTGAAATGGAACAGGGCAAAGTGAGAAACAGTTACTTCAGTCTTAATTTCTTTTGTTGATAAAAATGACTTTGTGACACTCAGCATAATATGTAATCCAAAAGCTAAAGCCAGAGCTTCAGTGTAGATGTGGGTGAGAGGGTTAATGTGGCTGTTTGATGTGATAAGTTAATTTTCATCATTAGCTCCTAGATCTAGTTTCAGATGTGTTGTGTGTTTAATGAAGCCTGGTCACTGTCTTCTCTGTGTATATACACACACACACACACACACACACACACACACACACACACACACACACACACACACACCACAC
>JBBPCZ010000042.1:32297355-32328708 GCA_037974445.1 Brycinus macrolepidotus
TAGAACAAAACTGAATTTATTAGAAGCTAAAGAACACATCTTAACCAGGGGTGCCAATAATTATGGAGGGCAGTGTAGGTATGTTTTAATTCCGCAAACTTTAGGTGAACTAAGACTTTAATCAGGTCATGATAACTGAACTGTGCCTTAGATTATTACCATTGACTGTTAACCTGCATGTAAACATAGTTTGTGTTACTCTATGTATGTTCATTAACCAGCTCATCACCATTCATTCATCCTTATTATATTAACTAATTCTTATTCTACATCTCATCCCATCCATGTCTTTCTCCCTTATATGTTTAATCTTAGCTCTCCGTTCTTCAGGAGCAGCCTAACCGAGAGACTATCAATGGTCCATCTGCCCTCACTCTGCCAGACTCTGTTCCATCTTCATGCCCCAGCACTCCATCCATCCATGCCAAGTTGGCTGGTTGCTCTTCACCTGCCCCAAACCTGAAACGCCCCACGGGCCTCAGTCGCCATGCCAGTGCCGCTGGCTTCCCCTTCCAGACTGCTGGAACCTGGGGCTTCAACAAGGCCCATGGCAGGGCGGCTCTGGCTTATAGCCCAACCATGGAGAATGCAGAGGGCACAGTCATCGATGTGGAGGAAATCCCTCCTCTACTCAGGGACGTGGCCCGCTTTGCAGATGCCGTAGAGAAGCTGAAGGATGTGGTGCTGGGGGAAGGTAGGTTTTTTACTCCTAAAGGAAAAGTTTGGCAAAAAAGTCAAGTGGACAATAATTTCTCTTACCCTGAATGTTTCGGCAGTGATTATTTTGGGCTCATTGTTCATCTGTTAGTGATACTGGCCGAATAAAAGTTAAAGAATTACTGATCATCTGTTTGGACACACAGTCAATACCAAATCAGACAGAATGGGTATCAGTCTTTTTTTCCACAAATTCAATCACAGTTTTCAGCCACTCTGGATACTTGGAATCTGTCTGTAACATGTTCTTGTGCTTTTTAGCAAATCATCAAGACTTTATGTAAATGCATAAGTCATTTGACCTCATGTCGGTTGCCTGATTTCACAGTTAGGTCAAGAACAGTGTCCATGACTTGACATGTCTTTCGCGGTCGTCCTGTCATTTAGAGGAATGACCTTTGAGCCGTTGAGAAGAGTTTTTTTTTTTACTCTCAGTTTGCATGGTGATAAAGAGGAAGGAAGAGGAATGGTGCGTCAGATGTTTTCGTTGCAGCCCATAGTTTGAGATTACTCACATCTGCTGGACGTGTATATTTTCACAGAATGTCTTTAAAAGCAGCCTAGGGGCCATACAAAAATGAAGTTGACTCGCCAGAACCATAGTTAACTACTCTCTACGGTGAAGCGACCATTGAGAGAAAGGCAGCAGTTCTGGGTTTCTACTATATACATTAAATGTTGGAGCATTACTGTGAAATTTTGATTGCATTAGGCTGTTGCAGGTTACAAAATCCTCTTATTCAAAAGCTATGTAATCACCGTAAATGGTTAAAATGTGTTTTGGAGGGGGCAATGGGATTTTTTCGCCTTTTCTTTACTGTTTATTTAATAATGCTGAAGCCCTACTACTACCATTTGCTCCCACGGCCACTTTAGAGTTAAAAAACTTTTAATGTTGTTAGTATCTCTATAAATACCTCATTGTCTCCATAGTACTGCTATTACTACTACTGCTACTACTACTACTAATAATAATAATAATTATAATAAAAAGCATTTTTTCTAGTAATTTTAGACATGAAACAGAAGCACAGTGTGCAAGGACCGTGATTGCATGAGTTTAGACCTAATAAAGATCATAACACATACAAAATTCAGTGAAAGCTGTAGTTTATCATCCTCTCTAATTTGGCCACGAAAGTGTCAGTTATATTGTAATAAAGAATGGAACTGCAGATGTCAGACAAAATTTATCATTAGCACAGCTTGATTGTACAAGAGGTGAGACAGTGTACAGTGTACAGTGTACAGTGTTTTTTGGTGAGTGCCAAAGCCATGTGTGGTACCCGATGCTGTGTACATCGTACAACGGACTGCTTTTATAGGCACGATATCTTTCTGCGGAACTGAGGACATTCAACCAGCATTGCTCAACAGCTGTCTTTCTACTGAGCATGTCATCTGTTCTGGGTATAATAAATGGTGCTATTAATGTACGATATCAAATCAGTCTAAATGTTTAAAAGTTCAGTTGTATTCACATGTGGGAATCTTACTGTCTTGCAATGATCTGCATGAAAAAAATCAATAAATGAATGATTTTTTTTTAAACTGGCAGTAGATAAGTTTAACGAGTCAGTAACTTGTTTAAATATCGCCAAGCGCAAGTCTAATTGCATTCTACCACAAGAGCATTACAGAGGTCAGGTACTGGTCTTAAATGATTAGTTCTGGATCACAAAAACCACTCCAACTCCCAAGGATATTGATTTGTTTTGCTGTGGAGCTTAAAACCCCTAGCCGACACTTGAAATCGGGTGTGGTGAACTTAGGCTCATATGTGGCTTCTCATGTTCTGTTGTCAGTGCTTTTCTGTGGAGATTACACAAGCTGTGTGTGCGCAGCTGAATGTATGTGTCAGCAATGGGTGCACCTTTGCTGATAAGAGGGGTGTTTTCACTAATGTTAAAGGGTGTCTGGATGCATTTGGGCAAAGTATGAAAACACAATAGCCTACAAGAAGATGGAGGTACTAGCTTAATGATGCAGTGACTTCTCAGCACTGATGACCCACATAAACAGCTGTGTCCCAGAGAAATAATTAAGAATAATTACTTTAAATTTTAGGGGATCTTAAAAGAAGTTTGCCAGCTGCAGGATGGGCTGCATAAGTGGCAGAGTAGTGAAATAAGAATACATGGCAATGACCTGTCCTGTATTACACTCTGTATTCTGTTACTTTACACCTAAATAACATACACTGATATAGAACAGGATGTTGAAATACTATTTTACTTTTAGGTAGGACTCCCAGTGATTGTCCCCAGTGCCTCTTTGCATAGAAATGGCTTTTCTTAGTATAATATTTGTATATGGAGCTTGCTTTGACAAGATAGATCTTTTCCATGGACTTGATTTTTTTTTAAATGTACACCTCTTTGCTCCTGTGATAGGCAATGGAGTGCTTTCTGTAGATATTTCTAAACAAATTGTGCTTACATTTTCTGATCTTTACACTATTAATTCTCTCTCCAGCTTCTGAACCTCACTTTTTTTACAGTTCCATTCTTAACTCATCATTCGCTTGCAGTTCTTTACCTTCTTGATGAATCAGCAGTGATTAGTTGGCAGTTTGAAAGATGATATTGCATATTTTCGCTTAAGGAAAGAAACTGACTAAAAGAAACTGCACACACCTATTAATATGTTATCATTTTTATAAGATTTCATTGCAGTCTCACTGGTTTATCCTTTGTTAACAATTCTTTGTACAGATTTGTACAGTTTTGCCTAGTTTGTTGTTGTTTAGCTACTTTCTGTTTGACCTTTTCAGAAAAACTCTGATAACAGTAGATGATTGGATTACTAATATAAGTCAGTAGTGACAGCCCTTCCCTGCAGGCATGTGGGAAACTATGAGCAAGGGAGAGTGCTAGTCGCAGGGTCGCATCAGGTCCTTTAGCTGGAGGCCAAGCAGAAATCACTTAGCTTTGGGCCAGTACTTCCTTGAAGTGTCGCTATTTTCATCAGCACCACTTCCTGTTTACATTCTCCTATCAGGGCTGGCTGTGGCGGTGCTGTACAGATACAGGAACAAAATCATCAGTGGGGACTTTACGAGTCCAATCCAACATGTAGCTCCCTGACAGTTGCCACGTATTACCAATGTGCAAAACCATCAGACAGTGAGTGGCTGAATGTTAGACCAGCAACTCTCGTGAATCAGAACTGACTATGATTCAGAAAAATTGGTGGCTTACAGCAAACCACAGTATAGGTCTGTGGGGGCTGTTATTATTCATAGGAACTACTCACTGTTCCTATTCAATTAATAGAAACATTTGGGCAAATTTACAATTTTCCCACCTTACTCCAAATGTAGTCGATCAGCTAAGAGATATTTAATGTCTTAAGTTTGATTCTTTAGCTTTGCAGTGGAGAGAAGAGGCTAATGTAGCTTACCATGAATGGAAGCTGATGTGTAACAATTTATATTGTACATTCTGTGTTCCTAAATCATCGCACTCTTACCTCAGTCCAGTTAATAAAAATATTCAAATACGCAAATGCAACAGTATAACACATTGTTAACAGTATTAGCAGCCACCTTGGAGCCTGAAATTGTGGTTATTATATGTGGTGTTATCCAGCATTACCATCTATGTAAGTATATATGCACATTCTAATCTGCATCCAGTATCTTTAAAGTCAAATTTTTTTATTAATATTCAAGGAGCAGTGAGTCAGGAGGCCCTTCAAGAGGTCTGAAAAGATAAGCCAAAATCACACCGACAATTGGCGAGCTCACTTGAGAGGGAAATTTCTTTTGAGCTTATTATAATTTCTGGGTGACTCAACAGGAAGATTATCCTCTTCTGTCAAAGTGGAATATCTTGGAAATGAAACTCTCTGCAACAACGCATGAAAAGCTCTCGTCTATCTGAAGCACACATGAAAGAAATAACATCCCACAGATCAAGTTTGGTCTTGTTGGTGTTTAGGGACAAAAGACTCTCTGTGAGTGAGTGTGTGTGTGTAACTGAGAGAAAGAGGCCATGCTGAGGTGTTAAATCCATAATGTAAAAAAATGAAGAACTCACTACAGACAATCACATGCTGGCTCTGTGCCAGCCAGACAAAGACTAGCATTGTTTTCCTCTGTCGCTTTCAGGCTGCCTACAGCTCTTGTTGTGTGTTGGTTTGACTTTTGAATGTGCACCCACAGACACACTTGACCTACACATTTATAAGTCATTCTTGTTATTTTATCAGATTAATGTCAGAGCCTAGCTCTAAATGGTTAAACTCTTGTAGTCATAAAGAGCTCTCTGGCTATTCACTAGCCCAGAATACACAGAAGTGCAGTACTAATATCTTATTCATCATGATGCGTTGTGTGGACATGCAGTTTGTACTGAATATGCCCACTGAATTGCAAAAGTATGTATTTTTTCATTTTCAAAGTAATGTTTAGTTTATACTCTTGCTTTTCAGTTAAATAAATAAAAATACCTGCAAAATGTTTCTGTTAAAACAGATTTTCACGTAGGCTGTAAGGATATGTACTTTTTCATGTTTGATGCAGTTTTCAGTTCTGGTCAAGATTTGATTCCACTATCATGTGCAAAAGTTTAAACACCCTTTACCATTTTCAAATTACATTTGTTTTGTTTCTAAGTGAATATAAGTCAATGCATCCTGTGCTGGGAACTTAAATAAGGCATTTTCTGCTCTTTTTAGTTTCTTTTTTTTCTGGGCTTAACAAACTGGAAAAAATATAAAATGTCATGACTTCTGCACACATTTTATGTTCATTTTTCGTAAATGTTAAATAAGTAAATAAACAGTAAGTGAGCATTAAGTAACAGTAAGTGAGTAGGTGGGCATGTGCAATATTTTCATGTCTAAAAACAAAAAAGTCAGATTCCACTCTTTCATTTATTTCATTTCCAGTGCAGATGGCATATGTTTCCGCCAATAATATTCCTCCATGGTAACCTGCCACAGCGCGGCAGCTACGTCAAAATGAACTCCCCCAACCAAGCTGATGAAGTAAAAGCGCTTGCAACGATGATGCAGAATGAAAACAGCTGCAAACTGAAACTAAAACACGGTCCAGTGGTCATTTTGATGATTAAAAGCATTTCTGAGATCCTGCTGGTGTGGGTTTCCTCTCCTTCGGTGATGCTCACAAAACCACCTTTAGTGTTAATACCTCTCTCTTGTAAAGAAACTGCTAAACACAGCTTAATAATGACCTACAGATGCCATGTTCATCATTTATTTTGCAAAGTAATCACTTAGCCGATTCATCAAGAATTATATTTTAATCCATTTTTTTAAAATCAAGTAATCAGTTTTAATTGAATAATAGCATCAACCCTAGTTTACTCAAAATGATCATGCATAATCATTTGACATTTTTCAGTGTTTTCTTTTTCATTGTTGGTAATTGTCCTTAAAATACTAACTCAATTAACCATCAAAAGAATCAACTGATTACTTAATTATCGACATAATCTGTACTATTTTGTCTTTGTCTACTCACTGTCTAAAAGTCTATACTGTCTATTGTTTCCTCTAAAGGCTATTCTAGCTCAGACACTGTATGTAGATGCTCTCTGTCTGACTAAATGACTCATGAGCTCATGACAGAGTGTGAGATACATGTGGTGTGATAGAGGTTAGGGGACATTAGTGGATATTCCCCTTTACCACAGATCCCAGGTCAGCATCACTCTGTGGATCACAGTGGAAATGATGAGTAACATGTGCAAGGAATCTGAGCCTAAACCAGACCCTGGGGGTTTTCTTAAGAGTGAGAGCATGTGGATGTTTCAGCTTCTAAGCAAGCTTTGCACTTGGTAGAAACTGTTTCATGTCACCGGTGTGACATGAATGTCTAAATATACACTTTCTATGTTGTTAACAAAGTGTTATCATAAAAGTAATTATACTGCAACAGTAAAATTAATTTACTGTAACTTATTAAAGCAATTTATTATACAGTGTCAATATATTATGCTTTGTTGTCATTGTGGTTAAAACTAGAATGCTGACCGTCTGACCAGTTTTTCAATGTTAATATATCATGCTGACACTTAAAATAATATTAAGACCGTGTGTGTCTTACCAGCTTTTTCTGTGGGCAGGTTTGTTGTGACTGTCTCACACTCTTTACACACAACAGGAGATATTAGACCAACAGTGTGACTGGCTCTATAGTGTAGAGGTTAAGTCTCTTGCCATACATGCAGGAGACTGTTATATATAAGATGGCCCCTAACATTATATTCCCACCAACCTTAGTAAATCATTCATTCTCTGCATGTTTAATTTGATTTAATTTTTGTTGTTGCTGCCCTTAACAATGTGTCTAAAATGGTCACAAATCAGCTGTCCACGCTCGAAAGTGTTATTATAGAGTTAATGTATCGTGTTAATCTGTGTATGCCTCTTCTTTCTTTTGAATGGTTATATATGTGTGTCTGTATTTATTTTGTGCTTTTTATGGGCCGTGTAATTGTGTGTATTTGTGTTGTATGGTTTGCATGTGTATATACTGATGTCTTATGGTTTTGCAATGAAGAGAAATTATTAGCTCAAAAGATGCATTTTTTTAACAGAATTGCAGTTGTACAAAGACTTTGCTGTGGAGAAGTCTTGTGTGAAAAACAGCTTCCTTTATTTCCCTAGAGAGGGTGATATTTCAATAGCCTGAACTGCACCCTGTATTTTTATAAAGCAGCTTTATGTCTATGAAGTAGTGCCAGACTTTCATTTGTTCTTGGCTGCTGACATTGATTTACAGTGTTTGTGACTTAGTAGTCCATTTTTACAGCTCATCTTATTGCTCTTGTTGTCCTCTCTTGCAAATGAAAATTGTGTTGCATGTGGTATTTGGTATTTTGGCAGTTGTATTTCAAAAAGGACTATTGAAATGGCATGATGATGTGCAGTATGTGTATGAGCGAGGCTGCAGTTTCCGTCTTAGGCTGTGGCAGGCTGAGTGGGCTTTAGATTAAATGTTGTGAGTAAGCTACGTGCAGGAAATAACTGCCAAGATGAAACACACACAGAACGAGAGGAGAGTTCTTACAGTGCTTCCTCACTAACATGCGGCAGCACAGTGTAAGAGTGTGTTTGTCGGCTTGTTTTTAGACATTTTCAGGACTTAAATGTTAGAAAAAAGTAGGAATAACCCAGATTTTTTACATAACTTTTCCTTTTGCATTGCATGAAAACTCATGATGAATCGACCAATAGAAATGTATACCTAGAATAAAGTCTAGTTACGTTAACGTTAAAGTTTAGAGTGTTTTCTTGGTGCGCTTACCATTGTAGAGATACCAAGTTTTGTTCAGAGGGTTATAATATATACCTTTATATGCTTTGTTTCTTAAACAAATGCCAATCTTCTTGCAGCATAGTTTTTTGTTCCACATAGTCAATATCATTGGTTTGCCCTCTATTTTTTTGTAACCTTTTTTGAACTTTATTTATTTAAGAAAGGCTTGTTGACATTCTTCTATTTCCAAGGCTGTCCAATCTAATGGAAATGAAACTTTTTGTATTGAATTGTGTGGTAATGATACCTAGAAATGTTGTGTCAGGTTTTAAGACTGGTTTGGGGAGAGTGGAGATGCAGAACTCTGGTTGCAGGTTGTCACACCCTGGTGAGCTGTGGGATTAAGAGCATAATGGTACTGTTTAGAAGGTTCAGTGTGAGAACCTGCATCTCAGTGAGACAGAATTTAAATAGCGTCTACAGTTGTTGGCCGGTAGTGCTAATTAGGGATATAAAAATGAATCAGTTCCACTGCATTGGTGCAGCTGCATTTTGGAATGTTAGAATTGTTATTGCTATCAAATGAGCAAAACAAAGTTCCTATATTCATGTATTAACTTCAATATAAATAATTCCTCTAGTGACGTGTGTATTCACGTCATATTTTTAAAAATAAGAGATTTACTGCTTTATTTCTAGCTAGTGATCTACTTGCATTTTCTCTGCTTATGTGTATAGTAAGGTTTACCTCTGTCTCTTTCTCTCCCTGTGTGTGTCTCTCTCACTCTTTTTCTCTCTCTCAATGTAGAAAAGGAGTCTCGGAGAGCGGTGGCTCATGAGTGTTTGGGGAAGGTGTTGCGCATCCTGCGGCAAGTGATCAGCACCTATCCTCTGCTCAACACCGTGGAAACGCTCACAGCTGCTGGCACACTCATCTCAAAGGTCAAAGGTCAGAGCTACTAATATCTCATCGATTGAGAGTAGCATTCATCAGCTAATTCTGGATTATTTACATTCAGCATGGTGCACAAGTCAAGGTCCCCTGAGAATGTGCACTGTACCTATTAACTTGCCACTACTGAACCTGATCCACCAGACAAATAATCCGTATAATATTTGGTCAGTGATGTGCAGTATTTCTGTTTGTCAGAATAAAAACAAATAGAAAACATATCCGCATGTGGTGATTATAGGGGTCTAAGCAAAACACAGACAGCAAAGCCAACATTAAAAATACAGTTATGTTTGAATTGAAATCCTTGTATTTTCCAGATAGGCATTCTGTTACTTAACTACAAGTATACTCCTTGGAATCCTATGTATTATAACGATTGTTTGCTTGCTCTTGAGACGTTGAGTTTGAACCGGGAACATTCTGATTTATAGATGAGTGCATTACCACTGAGCGACTTAGCCAGTAATTCCACATTTCCATAATTATTTACTTGCAGACTCTGCAGATTGTTACTTGACCAGTCAATATCTAGAGACCAGTGGCGGCTGCAAGTCTTTCAAACAGGGGAAGCTCATTTTAGGCCTACATCATGAAATTCGTTACGTTATTTGTACATAAATTCTGCCCTCTATTCCTTTTTCAGAAAATGGTTTGTGACCCTGTCGTACTTCATCCACCTGCCATGCTATAAAGGGAGCAGTCTGAATTTACCTTTGATATGATCAGAAACAGTGTCTGCAAGAGCAGAGATCAAGTCATTTTGGATTGAGTGAGACATACCAGAGTCATATTTAGCTAATGTTTCTGTAAATTCCCTGTAATTCCCAGTATTTGCTCAGTCATTTCTCCCATCATGACCCCTGAATGCCAGCTGCTGACGGCCAGCAAAGAAGTCACATCAATTAGACGGTTCAGAAAGACCCTGTTTTTTTTATTGTTTCATTATGTATTGCCACCTGAATGTGAAGATCTTCATTGATTGCATGTTCAACGACCCTGCCCAGACAACTTAACACTTCCAGTCAGCTTGTTCACTTGGTCATACTAGGAGAGCTAGTATTTTTCTCTGATTTTTGCACCACATCAGTCTTGGGCGTTGGTCTGCCCTGTTGTTTAATTTTGAGTCTCTCGTCGTAAGGAAGATTATTAAATGGCTTTGCCAAAAGCAGGTCAACAATATCATGCACAGCTTGCTAGCTGGCTGGTTTCCCCTTCCAAGAGCTCCTTTAACGATATGAAACAAGGAGCAAATTCAAGAACGCTGTAATTACGTTTTTATTTAAAGAATTATATGAACAAATGGAAATGGTTTAGATCACCAGCAAAAAACACACTACGTGCAGGAGGCTATCTCACAACTTCTCTTGCAGATCCGCTGGGACTGAGCGCGAATCGCTCCAGTACCGGTGTAAATTTAAAACATGCTGCCAATCAAAAAGGGGTTCCGCCCTTTAGACGGCTCCTCCAATCATCATGCAGCAACCCAGCGTCCTGGCCCGCCCACTGCTCCATTCACTCCCAGAGACGCTGAGCTTCCCTGGAAGTGACGATTTTGCTGCATTTATCCAGTCATTGTCCAGCTTTTCTTCAGTGAGAAAAGCTCTTCTGTGCCAGGCTATAGAGGTCCAGTGAAGCTGCGCTTCAGTAGGGTTTAATGCACTGCACTGAATGTGCTGCACGGAAATGTATGACAAGAAAATCGCGTCCAACAATCTACAATAAATAGCTGATTCTGAACGAGCTCATCATGGAGTTGAACTCGATCTAATAGCAATATAAATACAACATATTTGAGCATTTATTTTCTGACATATTAGAGGAAGCAGAGCTTCCGTTGTAGTCTTAGAGCAGCCGCCACTGCTAGAGATTTGTTCAAATTACACGTATTTTAAACTTTGAACAATTGCAGAAAAATGAAATTGTTTTCAAAAAAAGATTTTTCGTTTAACATAGTAACATATTTATGGAAACTGTTAATGAATTCTGAATACTTTTTGCTGTATTGGTTTTATTTGAATATATCCTTATGTTATATAGTGGCTTTGCAAGCAAAACACACTTACTGCCAGATAAATAGTTTTACACAGTTTCCTTTTCTGGCCTAAGACTTTTGGACGGTACTGTGTTTGTCTGTGTATGTCTCTTCATTCTTACTTTTTGCTGCCTACTTAAACTAACATCACCAGAATGTGAAGTCTGTTCATCATATATACATTTCCTGACTCATATGAATGTGAAAACACTTCCAAGCAGACAAAAGAGGAAATCTAAAGCTAATTTTTAAAAGTTTGCCCTGTTAGCCACAGACACGTGTCACCACAGGGCAGTGTCAGCACAAAAGAGGGATAAAAGTAAGCGAGGGTGGGTGAAACTTCTCTTTGTCATCCCCCTCTCATAAGATACTGGCATTGCCATATTCAACACCATGGCAACTGTTCTTTATTCATCTGCCAGATGTTTTTAGAGAGCAGAGACCACAACTATCACACTTTGTTTCCTAAACAAAGTGGAGGAGGACACCGCCCACTCGTAAGAGATTTTCATCAAACACAATTTCTTCCATGTATGCTGCACCAGGGAGAATGCCTTGCACTTATAAAGAGGTCACAAGATGTCCTTATAAGGGCCCGTTACAAGTAATAACCAAGAAGCAAACCCTTATTAACCCTAATGAATCATTTATTTTGTGAAATATCCAAGGGAAAAATGAAGACCAATCATCTTACAAGGGAAATGAGAAAAATCTGAAAGAAAACACTTTTTAAAGTCACCATGTTTTGTATACAAAGGGATAAAATTGTGTTAAACCTAATTTGCCCATTTTCTTTAACTACAATCTGAAGTCCCTTGTTCATAAGTATACATTTTTCCCCTAATACATTTGCACACTACGTCCATGCCTTAAAGGGGAAAATACACCCTCATTCCAGCAAATTTTGAAAGAAAACAGCATGAAATGCTACAGAATGTAGAAGTGCTTGGTGGACGCTCTTTCAGGTGTATGACCCAGGAACCTGTCATATCTTTATTAGAAAATATATCCTAGTTTTCTGTCTCAGACTGGTCTTTATCTTTTTTTGGATACTGCCCAAAAACATCTTTGAACAATCAAAAAATGCAGCTGCATTTAGGTCACAATGAAAGTAGGCCTCTCTAGAACCTCTGTTCTCCCATTGATTTTGTGGCTTTGGTTTCGTGGCTGCGGGGTTGTGATGGTAAAGGTGAGACTTTCAGTGTTGAGTGTTGAAAGGTGATGCATGTTTCCATCAAATCATACATGTCTATGTACTTTTTATTTTTATCATTTTTCTATTTTAGTCATTGCCAATTCCCATCTGCTGTGTAGTTTGCACCTATTTCCCTTGTGGCATTTGCAGCAAAGCACTGTACATTTTCTAAATGCATTCTATCACAACAGTAACTGGCCCAAATCTCATCATGTCAAAGATTCAAACAGTTTTTTTTACCTGTTAATGTGAGACCCCCCTGTACCTGTACCGAGGGTACGTTTACATTGTATGTACCTCGGCTGTCTAAAATATACCTAGATTGTTTTTTTTTTTTAACAGTGTAGGCTGCAGCTTAAATATAGTCCAGCCATGTGTAAATAATGAGACATAGATTATTTGATTAATTTATATTGAAATGTACAGTGGGCTTGCATTGTAGCTCCTGTACGTCTTGACAAATTGCTGTGTAATACAGTTTAAGACCAACACAGTAAAGTGTCTAAGTCTGCTTTTTAATCTAATCTTCTCCTTTAATAACATAATTTCTTAGTGCTGCTGTTACACTTGCTAACAAAACAAGAAATGTGTTTATTTTTTTATTATCACAAGCTACCTTTTTAAGCAGATAAATTCTCAAATGGGAATATAAGTTTTGTCGGAGTTTTGTCGTTGTTCTGCTTGAACAAATAAATAACAAGGGCTTACCAATCCAGATTGCACTGTGAATGAGATGAGATCAAAATGCAACCAATGAAGATCTCATTAATAAAGCCTCATTCATCTTTTACATATAGTAATAGAATGCTTGGTAGCTCATGGATACATCTTACTATGGCCAACTTGGACGTGCACATGTCGAAAATTATCTGGCAGCGGATATAACGAGCTAAATGGGCCAGTTACAAAGAATGTATCTCTTGAGAAACATTCAGTTTCATAAACTTAAGCAGTTACATTGTAGAATCCAACTTTCTTAGTCAGTTACTTTGTTGGATATAAACTTCTTCCAATTGTATCACCTGGGAACTCCTAAATTCTGTTATAACAGGAGCCTTGATGCTTGCCAAGAAACTTCCTGTGATTTACAGAGGGGAGGGTGTTCCTTTAATATTGAGGTGTGTTGTGTTTGCGCCAGATGTGTTAAAGCCAAATCAGCGTAACTTCAGTTTTGTGAAGCGTGAACCCTGTCCACCATACTTCAGTGAAGCCTCCTGAGGGTATTACTGCACATTACTGCGTGATTTCAGACATGCTCTTGCTTAATGACTTCCTTTGGTTACACAACAGAGGGAACTGCAAGAATTTCAAGAGAAAAATAAATTATAACGGCAAGAACACTGAGTTGTTGGTAAAATTAAAGGAGCCTTTTTATAGCAGCTCTGCATTCCTTAATATCAGAATTTTCACATTGCTGTTACATCAGCAGCATTTCTCTAAGGTATTGTCAAACAACAGAAGTTTGTCTGAGGTTGTTCCGATCCCGGTACACACACCTCACATCATGTTTCGTTCTGTGTGTGCAGGCTTCAGTTATGAAGGTAGCAATGAGGC
Source organism: Brycinus macrolepidotus (assembly GCA_037974445.1). Classification (NCBI taxonomy): domain Eukaryota; kingdom Metazoa; phylum Chordata; class Actinopteri; order Characiformes; family Alestidae; genus Brycinus; species Brycinus macrolepidotus. The sequence continues at coordinate 32,311,037 of JBBPCZ010000042.1, forward strand.
ACAGAAGAAGGACTTTGAGAAAGCCATTGAGACCATTGCTGTGGCCTTCAGCAGCAAGTGAGTGCAACAGTGTCTGTACCATGATGACACATTGAACTGTATTGATGTCAGTGTGTACGTCATTTCAACATGAGTAAAAAAAATTACCTCAACACAGTTAATGCCAAAGGTGTGTAAGCTGAAAGATAAAGTTGTGTTGATGCAATACGTTTTATTCATGAGGAAATGATGTACACATTTGCATGACTTGTTTCTTTGCCATGCTTTGACTAAATCGTATCCTCTTTCATTCCAAAGTAACAACATAACTTCCCTTTTCAGTTTGAGCCTGTGTCTCAATGTCAGCTATGACTGTTTCTAATGAAATTGATCAGTTTTTCAGCTTAAATGACTTCTTAGCTACAAGATTTAAAAAAAATTCAAATGTGTCTGTAAGGGTTTGGACACCCCTGAGTGAACAGAGTCTTAAAAACCTTTAAAATGTGTTTCTAAGAAAAATACAAATAGTACATTTTACACCTATGTAGGACCACCCCCCAAACATTGGTTTTACCAGCCATTCTTCAGTCCTTTTCAAGCAACTCATGTGCCTCCTCACGAAGCTGCTTGCGAAAAGGCTAAGAATGCGAAAAGCTGTGGCAAACCAAAAAGGTGGTAATTTGAAGAACAATATACGTAAATCTAAAAAAAAAAAGTATAAAGTAGTAAAACAGTTAGTCGGTGGATGGAAATGTTTGACTGGTACTGCAACTGAAATATGCTGAGAAATAGCTCAAAGTGTGTTAGAGATTGTTTTTGAGTGTTTTGGTGAGTGCATTGAGGTATAATGTTTCAGTATCAGTGGCTGGAGAGGTTGCCCTTTTCCTGTCTGATGGCACTTCAGTGTTTCCCTCCAATAACATCGTCACACACACACACACTGGCATTCAGTATTCAACAATAGATACTCAAATGACTTTTCATCTCTCTCTGTTTTTCTCCCTCTCTTTCTCTCGCTTTCTCTTGCTCTTTCTCTCTCTCTAACTTTCTCTCTCTCTATATATATATATCTAGTGTGTCAGAGTTGCTGATGGGGGAGGTGGACAGCAGTACCCTTCTGTCTGTGCCCCCTACTGAGAAGAGCAGGGTAAGTGTATGCAGGTCTGTCTGTCTGAGTGAAAGGTCCAGGGTCCCCTATCTAAACTGTACTATGGTGCGAGTGTTTATATGGTGTACTGATGTCTGCTGTATCATGCAGTGTCCTTATATGAGAAGAAGAGCTATAGTAAAACATCTGACAAGAATCTTGACCTTGACCTGGCTCTAGTGAACTACACCGAGCCCTAGTGAACTATTCCTAGCTCTGGTGAAGTACACCAAACTCAGGTGAACTATATATAACTCTACCTAACTATACCTATTTATAACTGTATATGAGCTTTGCCAAGAAAGAAATAATAAAAGCATTTCATTAAACTTGACCCAACTCTGGCAAACTTAGGCTAAGGGGCTTTGTTTTATTACTAGCCAGAGGCCTATTGCTGATTCCAAAGTAGGCCCAGTAGGGGGCTTTAAACATGTTCTAACAAGTTCTAAGGTTTTCCCTCAGCCAGGGAAGTGTAGCAGTACTACAAGATCTAACCAACCGTTTCATCACTGTGTATATGTGCGTACGTGTGTGAGGGAGAGAGAGCCGGGCGGATGTTGTCGATGGCGTTTGTGTGTGTTGCTTCCTGCTCTAGGTTTCTGTCACAGCTTCCTCTTTTCCTCTTGCACACTCATGCAGACAGACTTCATTGTGACAAACTGAGCACACATTTCACACTGCCTGTTCTGTACAGCACAGCAGGGGTGGGACAAATAGATTTTTATTCAGTTCATATTAAATTAAATGAATGGTTTTAAAGCATGTCTTTCACTTACTGGTTGACGCTCTCCTTGAATTTATTAAAGCAGCTGAACTGAAACTGAAAATGAATAAACTGCATACCTAAAACTAAATTAAAACTACAAGTCTTTGTGATACATATATATGTTTCTTGTTTGATTGGCTTCTTGCATGACTGAAAATCATTTGTTTAACAAAAAAATTGTATGTTTTGTTTCCAAGTGAAAACACAGCCTCTTTAGGGAACAAACTTATATATGGTGTTTTTCATAAAATCTTGCTATTAATTTGACCATATTGTATATAGTAAAAATATAATAATAATAATAATAATAACAAAAAAATGGGCCATAACTTTTTTTTTACATGTTCAGTTCATCAAATAAACAAACTGTTCAGTGGAATGTGGAAAATAAAGACATAAACAGGACATAAAATACTGCTCAAACAGGCTAAAACAGGTGGTTCTGGTGTTTAAATTTCTATGGTGTTTGATGCCATAATATACTCAATATGCTACTTAAAAAAAACTGTGCTATTCGTGGAACATTCTTTAAATGTTATGTTGCTTTGCAACCACAGCTGACTGTAAACAAACTATGCAGTGTTTGTAGACACAACACTTCTTCTGAAATCAGGGATATTGAAAGAGAGCTTGTCCTCCTTTTACTGCAGTAACAGTCTCTACTCTTGTGGGAAGGCATAACTGTAGATGCCAGAACGTTTCTGTGAGGAACTGAGTGCCTTCAACAGCAAGAGCAGTCGTAATGTCTGGTACCGATGTTGGATAAGTAGTTCTGGAACACAGACGTCATCCGTGTCGTCCCTTTTCACTTACTTAATACATACCAAGCTCAAATACCTAGATGAATCTAGAAACCTAGTTACCTAGATGAAGACTAACATAACATTAAGGAATGCAAGAACAACACTAATCATCTAGGTTGTTGACAAGCCTTAGTAAGCAAGCATTAGCACAAGTTTATCTCATTGTAACTCCATTTACATAATCTGACTTGAAAAAAGAGTCCATCTTTTCCTGCCTTTTTCCCTTAGTGCTTTTGTGCATCCTGACTATCTTGTAGAACAAAAAGAACAACGGTAGCTTGAAAGTATCTTGAAACAGTTCTACAATAGGAAAACGCTGTGGAGGAAGAGATAGCCCAAAAACATTATGTCACTCATACTCACTCGTTTGCAGGCTATGAATGCTATCAGCTTATTGACAGCTTCAGAAGTCCTTTTCTCACACATGTAACGTTAGTTATGTCAGCAGACTTACATTTCTTCTCTTTTCTCTGACTATGATGGATTGGCTGTGACTGGTTGGATGGCTGTTTAATCAGTGTAACTTGCCCTGTAGTACTTACGGCAGACTTCGGGAATTTGGAGCCAGATGTTGTGACCTGAAAAAATTGCCTCAAAAATTACTCCATGTAGTATGTCACAGTACATTTCACACTGAATCACTGACAGGCTAAAGGTAGGCCTGGGGTGAATCAGTCCCATCTTAACCAAATCACAACCTATTGATGCTACTGTTTTTGTAGCTCCACAGAAGCTCAAAATTATCATTGTCATCTTTGTTAACAGCAAATAAAATCATGTAGATGCCAAATATTAAACCTGATTTTGTTGCCTTTTGTTCTTTGAAAGAGAGGGAGGTCTAACTATTTATACCAGTCGTTCCTGCGTATAGTCTATCTTGTTGGCAAAATAATTGTTTATTGCGAGTATTAATATTAAATAAAATGATTTACCATTTGTGTATTTTATCATTTTTGTCACAGTTTATAAAAGCTTTCAGCTTCAGTGCCTAGACCACTCCTTAGCTGTATCCTGTTGTTAAGTTGTTGTGATAACTCCATAGAATTCTTGTGTGTGTGTGTGTGTGTGTGTGTGTGTGTGTGTGTGTGTGTAGTCTATGGAAAACCTGTGTGGATTGTCAACAGCGCAGGGGTTAGAAGGTGGTGGCCAGTGTGACCATGAGGACTGCAGTGAGTGGCACTTTCACGCACTACTCTCACTTACACACTTTCTTCCTCACATTTACTATGGCTTAAGCTCTTGTTATCTAGGTCAGTTTTTATTCTACTTTGTATTGTATTGATCTACTTATATAAACTGTTCCCCCCATTCTCCTGGGTCTTCTAGGTCTTACATGTGCCATTCTGTGAAGAAGTTTATAGTAAAGATTATTTGTTTGTCATAATTTTATCTCAAATTATTGTGCTGTTGTGTTCTGTGATTTGTGTGTTTGTCAGTGATGAGCCCAGAGCAAGTGGATATCCTGCTACAGACCAGGGAAGGTGGGGTGGACTCTGCGCTTTCCTATGCAAAAACTATTGCCAAGTACATGAAGGACATCATCAGCTATGTGGACAAACGCATCGCTCTTGGTAACAGAAATCACCTGTCAAAGCCACACACACTTCAGATTCTTACTGAACTAGGATCATTCCGCCATAACTTGTGTCCAAGTGTAAACATTGAACACTGCAAATTAATTTTGGATCACTCTGCAGTTACTACTGTCACACTGTAAAACTACTTGCAGACCAATACTGGGTTTAAATCTATACAGTTATTACTGCCAGATTCTAAAAACTACATACACTGTAGATGAATTCTGGTTTAAAATCACTCTACAATCATTACTATCAGAGTTTAAAAACTACACACGCTGCACATTCATACTGGAATAAAATCATTACACAGTTATTACTGTCAGAGTGTAAAAAATACACACACTGCAGATTCACACTGGATAAAATCATTCCACAAGTATTACTGTCACAGTGTTAAAAATACACAAAGTGCAGATTCATATTGAATTAATATTCCATTACAAAAATTACTGAGAGACTGTCGAAACTACATACACTGCGGAATCTTATTGAATCAAAATTACAAATCTCATCAGTAATCGGTTAAAGTACAGGACCTACCCAGGTAACAAGTCTAATAGAGATTACCAGTGCTGTCCATTCCTTCTCATATGCCCCACTACTTATCCTTCCATGCAGCACCCTGTGGATCTGCCCCATGAATGTGAAATATTTTAGATAATTCTGTTAAATGCTAACATAGTCTTTCAACAGTTTGGCAAACAAGTGAATGTGTTTCTATTTCTCTCTGGATTTTAGAGATGGAGTTTGCTAAAGGTCTTCAGAGGCTGTACCATTCAAGCAAGCAGAGCATCACTCAGGTAGAGAATATGAGGAACAAATATATTTTCATTATTATTTATAAATAAATAAGACTTAATTTTCATCACAACCTGCATGTATGCATATCATACACCCCCTCACACACACTTGCTCTCATTCTCGCTCTCTTGCTCTTTCTCTCTTTTTCAGAACCACATGCCATTGCTGTCTATCTATTCTCTGGCTCTAGAGCAGGACTTGGAGCAGAGTGTTGGTGTGCAGCAATCTACAAACTCTGTCCTCACACACTCCTTTCTCCAGGTAACAAATCACATCAGTGTCTGTCAGGGGAAACAGATCTCTTGCTCTAGGCCACATTCTCCTCAGCATAACATGTTCTTTTTATCCTTAAGTAAAATATGGTCAGTTAGTGAAGTGTGACAGCTGTCATGTTGCTTTAATTGTTGTTTCGTTTTTACTATGTACTGTGTGTATATGGTAGAAATGACAGTAAAACCTACTTGTACTTGTACTTAATCAGTGTGTAAACACTGAGAAACCATTCTTGTGCAGACTGCAGGTGATGTGGAATTTCTAGCCTGAGTCTCAACTGTCTTTGAAAACAATGATACACTGAAATGAGTCACACTGTGTTTCTTTATCTTTTTGTCTCTGTCTTCTGCTCCCTCTCCCTTTGTTGTTCTCACTTCTGCCCTCTCTTTCACTTTTTGTCCTGTCCTTTTCTTTCTCTCTCTCTTTCTCTCCCAACTCTCTCTCTATTATTCGGTCTATCTCGCTTCCTTCCTCTTCCTCTCTCTCTTTCTTTCCCCTCTCTTTTGCAGCCACTGATGCAGCGTAAACAGGAGCATGAAAAGAAACGTAGAGAAATTAAAGAGCAGTGGCAGAGGGCCAAGAGGAAACTGGTATGCAACTCCGCACACTCATACTCTTTGTCTGCTGGCTGCATTATAAACTTCAGTCAAGAATATACAGCACTGTTTGAAAGTCTTCGACAGCCCTTAAAATGTTTTTTTTTTTTTTATCTCTGCGTTAAGTGACTTCTTTCCTGTAAAAATCACGTATGTTTGTGTGTACACTACAGCCCTTTTAAGCTGTCAATAATGTCTTACAGCTTTACACTGAATTAGTTTTATTCAAGGGCATTATATGGGAAAAGGCTTTACTTTACTGATGATAGATCCTTACTTTGAGTAGTCCTTTAAACACTGCCAGTGTAGCACACCTTATTCACTTGATTAGGGTGATCTGATTAGAGCTGCAGTAAAAGCTGTAATCAACTGGAGTAAAACTAATTAAGAATCAGTTAGTTGGACACTATTGCTGTTGTTTTGTCATAAACATGTTATAGTCCATTCTATTTGTTTATTATATTTTGTACTTATATATATATATTTATTACTGTTTTGTCTCATAAAGATAGTAATATGTGTGTGTTCGTGTGTTCGTGTGTGTGTGTCTGTGTATGTGTCTGTGTGTGTGTGCGCGCATGCGTGCGCACCAACAGGCGGACGCGGAGAATAACCTGCGAAAGGCACGGCAGTGGTACGTGAGCCGCTGTGAGGAGTATGAGAAGGCTCGCTCTGTGGCCAATAAGGTGGTTGAAGAGCACAGCGGAACCGGAAGTGGTTCCACCAATAAAGCATTGGACAGGAAGAGACGACTGGAGGAGGAAGCTCGCAACAAGGTCTGCTGACCCACGTAGGAAATGACACAGCGCCACACATGCGGTCACAACATGAACTGCGGCGAACACGCCATTTCTACTTAGTTTGATCAGTTTTTTTTTTGGATCAGTTGCTTTTTTTATTTTTTATCTTTAGAACTCTGTCAAAAACTGTTTCAAAACTAAACTTGATCTCACTTGTCCTCTGTAATGTGCTGGCTCAGCATGAACAGAGAGCAGCTCCACCCACTTTGAAATAATGATTTCTGGGATCAGAGCCCCTGGGGCACTGATTCAAGCATATGGTGTGTGAAGCTTGCAGAGAGGTGCTGGACAGCTATTAATTTTCTTTTGTTATGCTATGCAGATGATTATGTAATTACATGTAAGTCATTAATTAGTTACACAATGAATTATATGTGTTTTTGATTTCCATTCCTATTGATTTGCAAAACAAAAATGGCAAAATATAAAGAATGCTTTTTCTTCCCTCAAAACAATACATTAACATCAATAAAAATGACATCACATTGAAATCATAATACATTAAATCCTTTTCTACTCATAGACACAAGTTCAGTATAGACTGGAACTTTAAAATCCCCATTTATTATACAGTTTATCCTCTTGTTTCAATAAGCTGTGAGTGTGAAATTATTAATATCAAATTACATCCTGTTTTTGCTATTTGTGGTCATAACAAATTTATACACCTCCCACAGCAATGGTAGTTGAACAGTCATTGCGGAAAATTTTCCGTGTGGTTTATCTCACTTTATTCAGTTAGTGCATGTATGTGTGTGTGTGTGTGTGTGTGTGTGTGTGTGTACTCACAGGCAGAGGAGGCCGAAGCCACATATCGGACTTGTATTGCTGATGCCACCACTCAGCAGCAGGACCTGGAGGATGTGAAGGTGAACGTTATTAAACAGATCCAGGATGTCATCCAACAAAGTGACCAGATACTTCGCGCGGTGAGATTCCTCTTTGCAGTACCAATTATTTACACATTTAGATAAAAAAGTCTGCCAACAACCAACTCAACACAAGATGTTTGTTCATACCTTGTTTAACCAACATTGTCTTTGCTGGCATATTATAAGGGAAAAGCCGTCACTCTCATTGTTGATAATAGGGTCTTACAGTGCACAGTTTTTGATTATGTACACCCCTGACATAGCACACCTGTTACATTACCTGAAGCCCTCAGGAGCTTCTATATATGGGAATCATTTAGATTAGAGCTGTAACAAATCCTCTACAGGAGAATCACCAGGAACAAAATGAATGAAAAATGTTAGTTGTACACTGTTGCTGCACACAGCTGGGCCTGCCCTACATGATTTTTAATCCTACCAGTTTATAGAAAACAAACTATGTGTGTGATACCCTTATCGTCTAGTGTGTGTAACCTCACAGAAAACAGAAAGAGAATTCTCTTTATTCTGGGTCATATTAATGTCTGGTATCTCTTTAAAAAATGTTTGTTTTTACAAAGTTGGTGTTTTAGGCCTGTAGTTTGTTTCTTTATGGGTAAGATACTGCCTTAACGCAGGACAGATAATTTCATGGTGGAAAAAAGTAGATATTTGATAGGACAAATTTGAAGCAGTGATTTCACAGTAATAAGAACTCAGCTATGCATTCATGTAGTGGTTCTCAGACATAGAATAAGTGTAAACAGGCTCATTCAGCAGTGAATCATCATTGGTATTGCAGTTTAGTCTAAAACCAGGCATAGTTTGCATCCAGGAAACAGGTATATGACTTATTTATTGTTCAAACCTGTTTAGTCTGTTTAATTGCTAGTCTCTGATTGTTTCTCTCTGTCTTCAGTGCACCATCTCGTACTATCAGATCCTGCATATGCAGACGGCGGCGCTGCCCGTGCACTACCAGACTCTGTGTGAGAGCTGTAAGCTGTATGACCCGGGCCAGCAGTATGGCGCTTACATCAAAAACCTGAAGCTCAGACGAGAGCCCCTCACAGTCTATGAGTTTGAGCCATACTCTGCCTCCACCACAAAGTGAGATCCTCTGGCCTGAGTTGAAGCATCTACATTAAAGCAATGATTAGAAAAAAAAATTAATCACAGAATTGTCCCTCTATCCCAGAAATAGTCGAACAATCAAAACATGTTTGATTTCCAGATTTTGCCAGTTCATCATATCATACAACAAACATTAGTATCTTGAAACATTCATGTCTATAGTTTTGATGTGTCGACTGGAGGGAGGTGCGTATTTGATTTGTTGATGTGGTAAGTTTTGATTGGATTTTACGTGTGAGGGCAGTGAGGTCAATGATGATTGGCATGACAGACTATTACATTCTAGGCTTTAAGTTATGTTTTTATTCTTATTTTTGAGATCTTGGGCTACTCATAAAACATTCAGGGTTGTAGCCCTGGATGCTCAGATCTAATGATGCCTCTTTCTTACACTGTCCAAAACCAAAAGAAGCATTTGTGTTTGAGATTACATTCATCATCATTGTTCATTTCTCAGCAATTAGCAAATTTAATTTTCTTATGTGTATGAATTGATTTTTTTATTCTCATTCTGTTTACAAGAAATGTGGGTTTTGCTTGTTACAGTAAAGGCTGTTAGTTAAATATCAGAGTTTCACTCCATTTTTTCCTAGTCGCATACGTCATAACAGCCTCACCGAAGACCAACAGCAGAGTAGCAGTGAGACCCCAGCCAGCAATGAGGAGGCAGCATCTGGAGATGGCAGCGTGGTCAAGCACAGACGAGGTCAAGAGCAGTTTTGTATATCAGCACAAATTTATTTAAGCCTGGAGAAAGAGTTGAACAGGAGATCTGTAAAAATGTTACATTCATAAGAACTGACCATGACAATTTTCTCTCAATATTTATCAAAGTTTTTTATTAAGATGTTGACTGGCTGTTGCTGCAGGTCGGGGTCATCAGGCTCATAAATCCTGGCCCTCCACTCTGAGTGACTCGGATAGTGTGGGAGGAGGAAGTGGACTGGGCTCCCCCACAACCAGCACAGGTACCAGCCAAAAAATGCACTGCTGCAGGAACAAGCTTTGATTCAGTTCATAGAGCTTTGAAGGGATGGTTGGGCCAAAAAGACAGTTTCCCCTTAATCTAAATAATACTTTTTTTGATATCACTATGTCAGAAGTCACATAAACAGGTATGTGTTGACAACTTTGAGACAAGTGTGAGATGATTAAGGCATGCAGTTTGCACAATACTATTGGGATGGTAAAAGTGTCCACTACTTGTTAGCTACATTAAAGTTACTTAAAAAAAAGAAGTAAACTTGAGACACTCCTTAGCTTCTCTTTATAAGTGAGGAGACAGTCTCAATACTACTACTGGATCCTACTACATCATTGTAATGCCTATTCTGTAGTAACAAATTAATTAAAGTGTGTGATGTGTTCTGCCTTTCAAAGACCTGCCTTTCAAAGATGCTCAAGGCTTGTTTTACATTACAGGAGATGTTTCAAAGGCTCCCCGGCCAGTGTCAGCTGGTACTTTGTCATCAAATGAGGACATAGATGAGCAGGACAGTAATGTGGCCTCTTTTGAACAAAGTGAGTTCCAAATTCTTTCAGCATCATTGCCCCTTCCTAATAATATAGCTATATTTGTACCTCATGTTTGTGACCTTCTGCCTTCTGACTCACTTACCTTTCATTTTGTAATGCCAGAACACAGAATAGATTAATTAGATCACACATTGATATAACAGCATTAACTCAGATCTAACAAGACCCTCACTCCCCATTGGTTTAAACAATAGAAGTGTTTGGTGTTAGCTACCACTAAGTGGCCCTCTGAAGCAATGTTAAATAGCCAAGTTAAGTAAGATGGTAATGTTAAGCATACAGTTAACCATCAGACAAATTCTAATTGTCTCCTGAAAGAAAGTCCTTACTAATTTTAAGTATTAACTCTACATAGCATAACTACAGATAATTCTAATGTAATGTTAAGAACATCTCAGCCTCAGACAGAGTGATATGTAACTTGCTGACGTAATTTCTCGTGGCATATTTAACAAGATATCAGTTAAATATTTATTTGAATGAGAGAAGGAAATGGTGATGATTAAATTGAGAAGAATCCAAAAAAACAGAACTTAATCTAACAGTATTAGTAATACTGATACATTTAAACTGATACAATAAAACAATATTCTACTTATCTTTTATTACAAAACAATTGATTGGGTTTATATGGGCTACTTGTAATTATTATTGTAACCTGTCCATCCCCCCTGGGAATTACCACTATGGTTTGTACTATGTTAGGTATAAATGGAATTGAGCCAGAGATGACTGTTTCGACTGGGCCGTTTCGAAACGTGGGTCTGTCCAAAGCTGCCAAGACACATCGGCTACGGAAACTCCGCACTCCATCCAAGTGCCGCGAATGCGACAGCTATGTGTACTTCCAGGGAGCTGAGTGTGAGGAGGTGAGATAACACATGCACATATCTGTACCATAGTCTGCAGAGATCTGATTTAAATCTCCTACTGTTTGTCCTGAGTTGCACTCTTTAGATCAGGCTGTGAAGGGCAAACACTTTAGATCAGGCTGTGAAGGGCAAACACTTCAGATCAGCACATTGGATATTTATTAATTAGGTTCAATAGTGGTATAATGTGCACATTAGAATATTTAAATGCCTTACCCTGTATTTTGTGGTGTGTTGCAGTGTTTCCTGGCCTGCCATAAGAAGTGTCTGGAGTCACTGGCCATCCAGTGCGGCCATAAGAAGCTTCAGGGCCGACTGCAGCTGTTTGGCCGAGACTTTGCCCAGGTGCTGCAAGACAACCCAGAGGGAGTGCCCTTCATCATCAAGAAGTGCATCCAGGAGATTGAGAGGAGAGCACTCAAGATGAAGGTGAGAAAGGAAGAGGAGGAGGTTGTTAAGAGGACAGCTGAACTAATTATTGACTTTCCAAAGTTTTTCTTTTTGCTTATGTTTTAGAATTCTTTTATTTCACTCTTATTTGTGTGTGAATGATGCTTTAGGGAATATACCGTGTAAATGGGGTGAAGACACGAGTGGAGAAGCTGTGTCAGGCCTTTGAGAATGGTAAAGAGCTGGTGGAACTTTCCCAAGCTTCTCCTCATGACATCAGCAATGTGCTCAAACTGTACCTGCGACAGGTGAGACGCACTTGAAACTTTAACATCTGTTTACATTATATAGTAATAGGTTTGACTTTTTTGTTTTGGCAGAAATGGCAGAAATGTAAAGGGTGTTTCTTCCTGTAAAAAGGCCACAGAACAATTTAAAATCAGATTTCACTTCAAATTTAGACCACAATAGTCACCTTGTCTACTTACAAAGTATTTTATTTAACATGCTAAATTGATCCTGGGGGAAATTACTTCATTTAACCCATTCATCTGAGTAAAGCAGTGGGCTGCCAACAGTGGTGCCTGGGGAGCAGTGTGTGAGGACGGTACCTTGCTTAAGGGCACATCAGTGGTGCCACTGGCAGTCCTGGAATTCGACCCCACGACCTTTTGAACGCAGGGGCAAATCTTCTGATATCAACTAGAAATTTAGAATCCACAATTTTTACAGAATTTCTCCACAGACTTTAATGAGCTATGAGTGAGGAGTTAACTAAATCTGAGAAGAGGGTGTGGTGAGGTGTGTACTGTGGGGGTCCCAGAAGGGATAATAGGTTGTATGTGAGTGCATTATTTTATAGCTTGGAATCATTGTATTCCATTTTAAATGAACATGTTACTTTGCTTTAAACATCACCTCAGTAACATTCACTGCCTTTATTCCCTCTCCTCAGCTCCCCGAGCCCATCATGCTGTTCCGTATGTATAATGATCTGATGGGTCTGGCTAAGGAAAGTCTTCACTCCGAGAGTCCGGAAGGAGGAGAGGGAGCTAAGGGCCTGGAACTGGAAGACCTGGGGCCACAGACTGACCCGAAGGTGATCACTCTGGTGGAGAAACTCAGAGAGCTGCTTAAGGAGCTTCCACTCACCAACATCGCCACGCTGAAATACATTGTACGGCACCTGCACAGGTGAGACATACACCTAAGAGCTTAAAGAAATGGCAAAATTGCGTCAAATGGGTTTTTAGCATGGTAGAGACAGTATTGTACTAACATTGTAGAGTGCCTACAGTATTATTCAGACAAAAGATCAAATCTACACAATTTAGTTTACCAAATGTAGTCAGTTAGGCAAAACAAGTTTAGTGTTTACTTCTTTAGTTTTAAATTGGAGCTATGAGGCTAATGTAACTAACAAGCTTATAACTATCTATTACTAAATCACAGGCTTGAAAACCATGTGAAATTTTTAAGTCATCTCCAAAATGGACAAAAGTATGTTGCATGGTATATGTGTACTGTTATGCATTTTTATTGAAGACCACATGTTAAACAGTGTCTGAAACACATAAGCAAGTCTGTCATATATTATTTAAGAACTCCATACAGTTTGAGAAACGTGTGATGTAAATATGCAGTTTGCCCAAGTCTAAAGGGTAGACATAATCTAACATTACTTGTTAACTATATTAGCCTTGTGCCTCCATCATAAAACTAAAGAAGCGTACGTCAGACATCAAATGTGTCTTGGCTGTTTGGCTATGTTTGGGGTAAGGAGGAAAACTGTATAAAATAGATTTTTCTGTCACTTTAATGGTAAATAACTAATATGTTTTCTTTCTCTCAGAGTGGCTCAGCTAGAAGAGGATAATAAGATGAGCTCCAGCAATCTGGGTATCGTTTTTGGGCCAACACTGATGAGACCTAGACCCACAGGTGGCACTGTCTCGCTCTCCTCTCTGGTGGACTACCCCCATCAGGCTCGCATCGTGGAGGCCCTCATCATCTTTCAGCAGCACATCTTCATCTCCTCTGACTCTCGTCCTGTCTCCTCATCCTCTCTGACCTACCCATGCCAGGGCCAGGTGAGTGTTTTCAAACTTAGGAGACAATTGGGGTAAATAGGTATGAAATAACCGAGTAAGTAAAAGTGAACAGAGCACTTATTCACATAGCAGAACATCGGCAGTGAATTTTCCTGTTTTCAGGACATTAAATTTAAATTGTTAGCAATTTGGGGGTTGTTGTCAGGGGCATTCAGGGCACAGTTCAGGTAAGTCATTTTTACATATGCATTATAAACAGTTAAAGTGATAGTTTAAAGCAAGAAACACCTGGTTCTAACAGGAAACAAGCATTCAAATGTAGTGCCACATCGGAAAGCCTCCAGGATATCGACACTGCAAATATTCATGTCTACTCAAAATGTAAACAAACTATGGACCTATCAGCTAATATGTATATTAAAACTTCAAACACAAACTGAGAGTGTCTTATCTTGAGATGACACAACACTAATTGTATTTGGCACACATTGGGAAGCATACGTTATAACTTATAAAAACAAAAACAAACCTGGAATTATTGCCTGAAAGCAATATAGAGGCTAGCTGCTATTGGTCAAAGTATATTTAACCAGCCCAAATTGAAGGACTCTGTTCACGGCTAATGTGCTCAGTGCTAATGTAAACAACTTGATTACAATGAAAGCATTTCTATTACCAGGTAATGGAATCCTATATTCACCAGTTAGTACAGCTGTATGCTTGAATCATCACTTCACTCTAAGTGCATTAGGTTGTTAAAATGCATATATGGCATCTGTATGACATATTGTTATCAGTAAATGTCTGTTTTTGACTGTTTACTATAGTAGCTTGAAGATTAAGTTGGTGTCAATGTTATTTTTTGTAGGGGAGTCTGGATGGAGCACAAGAAGGTGAGGAGGAACACACCGTAGTGAGATACTAAAACAACCTACCATTTGATACCTTACATGAGGTCAATTCATATGCACATTTTACGTAATTATTATAAACTCTTTTCTTGTGCAGGTTACTCTCTGGCGTCATCTGGCTCTCGTGAGCGCTCTCTGGACTCCGAATCCGAGGCAGAGGAGACTGGCAAAGGGAGCAAACTACACCCCCTGCTGGTGAGCCAGGACAGTGAGACCAGCACAGAAGACGACCAGCTGAGCCCCAGAGCCAGTCTTGACCTCAGCACCATCGTACCAGAAACCATCCCAGAGCAGCCTGTCAGCAAGCCTGATTCTGAACCAGAAGAGTGTGAACCAATAGAGAGCTAAAGAGGGGAATCATTTACAAAACTTCATCCATTTATATCTGCTGTACTACTATGGTAATATTTGACCATGTTGACATAAAAAGTGTCAGATGTGGTCAGTAGCTTTGTTAATGTAAAGTTCCTTTGCACTGAGATATTCTGGACCACTGTTTTGACATCACCCACACAACATACATTTGACTGGACAGTAATTTAGTGACATCCTTAATATTTGAATGCTTTTTCAGGTATATTTCCAAAGGGCTGCATTGTTATATGGTCTCTAATGTACAGTGTTCCAGTAATCCTGAACTCATTTCTATATACACTAGTGGTATGATGAGATTATGGAACATCTTTGATATCATATGACACACTTAGAAATTGGTGCCACAGCATAGAATTGGAATAGTTTTATAATTATTACTACAGAAATTGAAACTACAGTGCTGTGCATCTCAAGATGAGTCTACATGATTACTTTTTTAGTAATAAGTTATACTTTGTATCGTGTTTTTGTTTTTTTGCAAGTTTTTAAGTGCCTTCTGAGGTTTCATCTGCTATAGTTCAGCAAGGAATATACTGGTATATGGCACTTGTGTTTTGCTATGAAAGACAGTTTTAACTTGAGAATAAATGTGTCTGATATAGTGTATGTTCATAGTTGCAGTATTAGCTTACTGCTGGCCAGTACGCTACATCTAATATCTATATTGACTGCTCAGATTATTTTTACTGTACATCATGGTATTCGGTAAATAGAGACGTTTCCCCTTTAAGAAATTACTTTCTGGTATATTTAAATATTTCTTTTTTAAATATTGAGTTTAACCTCCATTTTTACTGTACAAATATTGTCTACTGTCTAATCTCAAATATGTTAAATGCTTAATATGGGATTCTCAATGCACTGAATTCATTTTATTCTGGCCACATGTGCTGTATCAGCTTAAACTGAAAACCAAAATCATTATTTAACTTGGTTATTTAACTATTATTGTTCTACAGAATAGTACTATTGTCTGTTGAGATCAGAATAAACATATTGCCCTGAAGTTCTGTTTAAAGGTATACTCTGTAAAGAACTGTTCAAAATTAAATTTTCTTTTTTTGGCCCGATGTGATTGTTATAAACATTTTCTCACAGCACTTAGGAAATCGCCTGTGGTTGTTTTAAATATACAATTAAGATTTTCATTTGTTAACTTAATACAACAAATCATAAAAAGTTAGGCCAATATGGAAAATGCAAACAAAAAATACAGCAATTTGACTTTTCATTGCAGACAATATGGATCCCAAGATATTTCATGTTTTGTCTAGTCAACCTAATACACATCCATCCCAAATCTAAGAGATGGTCAAATATTTTGTATCTGCAAATTAATAACATTTTTAGTCCATTGAATTACCCCATCCCAATACCTGTTTTAATCCCAGCAGGGTATTAATAAGTCATAATAAATTGGTGTCTCCTTAAAGTGTAAAAGGAATAGTTTGGGAAAAAACCCATTAAATTCAGTTTTCCACCCAGTTGTGGCCAAGACATATTTGGTGCCTAAATTTCTTGCTTATTTAATTCAGTGCTGGGGCTGCAAGGCTAACATTACTAACACTAGAAGTCAACAGTCACCCAAATCTTTTCCATAAATACATCACCAAATTATCTTAATCCGCTCGAACTACAACTAGCTGTTTATCAAGGTGGTGCAGACTTGTGTAAGTAGTTTCTGTGATGTCTATCAAAAATACAGAGGAAATTCAGGATCAGTGCTCTTCAGCCCTGGTGTTGTCTGAAATGGCTGCCTTGTACATTCCACAAGTTCCTTTATATTCCCTACACACTGACCAGGGAATATGGATTTAAGGAATTGCAGTTGATTAAATACCTGCGTAACTGTATGAAAGTTATGAATCTAAATTTTTAGTACCAGCGGAAATAAAGAACGATTCATTTCTAGTTACAAAATGTTTAATGAACGATTTTTTAAAATACATAGACTTTCAAAGAAATAAATGAAAACTAATTTAAAGGGAGAAAGAAAAACACACTGCCATGTTTCTTGAATTCAAAACCATGTTGATTCTCACATTCACACATTACTTCACCATGCATTGGCAAAAACTCCAGTTCTTAGGCAATCCACGTTGCTGACATAACCTGGAAAAAGAAATCCAACAATATCACCTGTGTTTCACAGTAGTATATACTTCCAGTGTAAATTAGGCTGATGATAAAGGTTATTAGAAATGACATCATATTAGAAAATAATCACTGAACATTCGAAGAGATATTGCATGTTGACTTACCTCAGGGGCACTACTGTACAAGTCGGTATGTAATGTACCGACCTGCAGTTTCACTGGGCCTTATAATCTTCACCACCTGATTCAAAGGAAAATTAAATTTACTACATTTTTGATTAACTGACATTAGAGCTGCAGATACCGTAATGTGATTATAGTGCTCAAATATTATGACATTATTGTTGACCAAAATTATTTGCATTTATTAGATCAATCAATCATTCAAATACTGACAGAAACTCATCTGGAACTTCCTACAGTTTTGCAAAGGCCAACATTTTGATGACAAACAATAATAATAATAATAATCCATTTTATTTGTCAGCGCCTTTCACGACTCTCAAGGTCACTTTACAGGAAATATAATACAATTTACAAATTTACATAAAAAGACATTTAAATACATATACATTTTTAAGTACATATAGATGATAGTGGTATGAAGTGTGAGAAAGTTATGTGGGGGGGGGGGCATTTCTAAGCTAATCTGAAAAGATGAGTTTTGAGGAGAGATCTAAACATTGGCAG
>JBBPCZ010000042.1:32338603-32348850 GCA_037974445.1 Brycinus macrolepidotus
TCCACGCGTATTTTTGCGGGTTGGGCGGGGCGGTTTGGATCTCCTGACGGGTCGGTTTGGGGCGGGTGTTAAAAAAAAGCCGACCCGCGCAACACTACCGTGTAAACATTAATTATGCCTTGAATCACTTTGTTGTAGCTCATACATGTAGTTATTGCCATTTCTGTCATCTGAAAGGCTCAGCTGATAATGCAGCATTTCCTAATATGTGCCAAAGCTTCCCATGGTAACTGATAAATTAGGTGTTGCATAAATAAAATGAACTCTCATTACATTCTACATTACATCTCATTTTAGGAGCCTGGTACAGAGGTGGAGATTAAGGAGTTTGCAAAAGGTTATAATGCAGAGTTTGACCTCTTCAGTAAGATTGATGTGAACGGGGATGATGCCCATCCACTGTGGAAGTGGATGAAGGAACAGCCAAAGGGGAAAGGCACACTGGGGAAGTAAGTTGTGGTTGGTTTGCAGGTTGTTTCCATTGTTTAACTGGAATCAGAAACTATTGATCGTGGAGGAAATTTACACTGAATTTCTCTCAGTGTACCAAATCTAAATCAGATTGTCTGGAAAAAATCTAACCAGCATGCATGATTAATAATCATTTGTTTTTGGAATGTCACAAAAGAAAATGCATTTAAATATTCAGCTTCTCAGTCTAGCTCCATCAATTTGCAATTTGTTATGGGAAGGGAGAACAGCACATTTTCTGGTTGCATTCAGAACATTTTGAATCACCATCCATTTTGCCACAGGATTATTTTGGATAGCTGGTTAAAAGTCACTTAAAGCATGAACTTTTGTGAATCAGTCACTGCATTCCATACAGGCGCTGCACCAGTGACTGTAATATAATAGCAGAACATTCTGCTGAGTAACAGAACTGCAAAGATTAACTAACAGTTGAATTACAAAATCCACACCTTTTTTTGGGTTGGGTGACAGTGATGTCATCCGTATGACAGACTTAAAAAAAAAAAAAAAATTAATACTAGTAAAAACTTGCATTTTATAGTTAATCACCTTGATAATTGAAATGTCAAATATAACCCAATGTGTGGGTGTGACAGTACATTGTTGTACAAACTGTAATGTTTATCGCCTCCCATTTGGTATCCAATGTTGCTAAACAGTAGAAGTGAATAATCACCCAAATCTTTTCCATAAATATCCCTAAAACTTACCTCATCCCACCTGGTTCATCTAGCTCTTCATGAAAGTTGGGAATACCTGTAAGTGTGGTTTAGAACAAAATATGACTTATTGTGAGCTATAAAAATAAACAGAACTTCACCACTGTATAGGCAGTCATTTCAGACAACGCTGGGGCTGCAGAGCACTGATCTTGGATCAGAGTCATTTGTATCTGATGGTTATTGCCACAAAAACTGATTCTAGATCAGCACTCCCACTTCTAAGGTGTAAACAGATCTTGTATAAAAAGGCTGTCTGCAGCGTTCACCTAAACATTGAAGTTTTGATCATTATTACCTTAGTCATACTGTCTCCAAAACCACATCCACAAATGTGTGCCCCCCTATGAAGAGCTGAATGCAGTTTGTGGGGGTTGAGAGAAGTTTTGGGGCTGCGTCTTATGGAAATTATTTACTGTCACTGTTTGTTAGTAACATTAGCCTCAAAGCTGCAGTTCAAAACTAGAAAAATAAATTCCAAACATGTCTTGGCTGTTCACTCCATCTATGCCTGAAACTGAATTACCTTGTTTTGATACTGTCTCTTTGATACTCTCTTTGATATTGTTTTATTTTCAGCAACATAAAATGGAATTTTACCAAGGTAAATATGTTTCCCCATTTCAGTCTTTACAAAAACACAAATCAGAACAGAGAAATAATTTTGCGTCTCATTATCTCAGTGATTCAGATTGTCTGTTTTCGTTCATCGTTTTTTCTAGTTTCTCATTGACAAAGAGGGACAGGTTGTGAAGAGATATGGACCAATGGACGATCCCAGTGTAAGTCTACAGCCGTCTTCACCAAATCTAAAGTTATATACACAAAGCAGCGAAGAGGCTGACTTGTAATTCAGAACAGTCATTTAAGTGTTTTTGTTCCAAGTTTAATCCTGTACTTGTTTTCATCAAATACAGGTCATTGAAAAGGATCTGCCAAAATACCTATAACCTGTCTGGAATAGTGGTCCCTGCCTTTTCGCTGAAATCTTCACTCCCTCCCCCCTGCGCTGCTGTGGCCAGCGGTGTACTTGCAGGTCTTTTCCTAGAATAATGACGGCCTTTCCTCAAACCTGCCTGCAGGTAGGATAGGCCTGATGACCCTCGACGTGCAAACCCCTCCAGGGAAGACATTGCAGTACCCATACGTCCCAGCAGAACGCAGGCTTATTGTAACTAGTCCTGCACTAATTACTTATGTCCATGGTGATGCACTTAAATGTTAACTTTTTAGTAAAACATTATAATAAATAATGAAAGTGAAACTTGGTTTTGGTGTAGTTTGTCTGAGTCTACTTTTGCACTGTGGTGGACTTTTGAAACATGCCTTCATCTTCTGCTTTAAAATGGATGCCCATAGACCATTCATCATAATTGCCATTTTTCTTTTCTCATTGTAAAGAAAATGTCAGTCTTTTCAGCATAATATGTATTTCAGTTGTGCTACTAATTAGAAGATACGTATATTTTCACTTTAGAAAAGAATGAAAGACCTGTTTACTTAAACAAAATACTGATGTAATTCAACAACTGCCCTATGACATAAGTGTATTCTGAGTCATGTTTTCTGTTCTCTGGAATTACAGTCTGCAGTGATTCATGGCTTCAGTTGCAGCACATGGACATAAGTTTGGAAAAATGCTGAAGTATTCCTTTAATGATCTTATAACATGTTAAAAGGGCCCATATCATGTAAAAACAAAATTCTCACTTTTTGTAATTAATAATATGATGTAGTAAATATAAGTGCAGTGCACTCCTCAGTCTCTTTAGTCTATAAATGCAAACTAAGCTCCAATTTGAATGGACTGTATTTGCAATATCATTAAAACCAAAACATTTACATATTTTCTGTTCAGCAGATTAGCCCAACTTATTTACACTGAAGTTGTAAGGATAGTTTAGGCTTGGACCGTTTTTGACTGAGCCATAATACGTATGTGTGTTTGAGTGTGTGTATTTGTGTAAGAGGAGGTCGGAAATAGTCATGAAAAACTGATTATGACTATCTTTGGTACTTAAAACTGCAACTGCAAAAAAAAATGCAGGATATAGGACCTTTTAATGTTGCAGTGACTCTCGCTAGGGTGCAGTGTTGCACTACTTTTAAATGTGCTGTAGTCCTGCGCCAATCTGGGTAAAAGTGATAGTTAAAATAATTAATTGATCTGCTATTTGATTTAATTTCTGCTAAAACAGCATCCAGTGTAACTACATAACAGTGAGTCTAACCATTTCTGCATTTATTACACGCATCTAGGTATTTATAATTCTTAACCCTAAATGACCATCATTTGACCAGAAAATAAGTGAAAATATCAAAAAAAATGTTGCTGATGTTCGTAATCTCGTAAGGGCGTTTGGGCTTGACGCCACGTGAAAGCTGACACTTATGACGTCGCCAACCTGCCCGCCGTGGTGCGTGACGTAGTCGGGGGGGTCTACAGCATCAGTGTGTGTGTGTGTGTGTGTGAGTGGGGCTGATTCAGTTTAGCGAAGCGATTCATCTGAAATATGAATCGAAAGTCTTTCGTAAACGATTCATCGAATCACAAGGACTGTCAACCGAATACCATGGTTACTAGATTTAATGTAAGCCCCCAGAGTCGTCTTACTAAGCGTCACTTACACTATATGGACAAAGTATTAGGACGCCTGACCATTACACCAACAGGGACTATAATGACATTGCATTCAAATACATAGACTTTAATATCGAGTTGGTCCCCCTTTGCAGCTATAACAGCCTCCACTCTTCTTGGAAGGCTCTTTTTGGACACAGTTTGGGGAAGAACCTTTTCTATTCCATAAGGTCCATAAAGACATAGTTGGATGAGTTAGGTGTGGCAGATTCCAATTCCATATTAAAGTCTATGTATTGCAATGCAATATCATTAAAGTCTCTGTTGGTGTAATGGTCAGGCGTCCCAGTACTTTTGTCCATGTAGTGTTTAGTTTGACTCATTTGGGGACTTTTGAATCGGCCCGAAAGAGCCGATTCGTTCACAGACTGATTTGTTCACGCTCGATCGTTGCTGCTCGGGATCCAGAGCGAGTGCAGGGAGAAGGAGACCTGAGACGCAAACATGTAGGTTTAAAATAAATACCAAAAAATATACAGGCAACTCTCCCCAAATGACGAGTGCTTGGGTGCCACCTGGTCCTTCACCGTAACCCCGAGGTCCTGATCATCCGGAGCGATGGAGGCCGGGGGGAGCTCATCCTCTGCCGGGGCCAGTGGCTCAGAGGAGACCGAGACAGTCATTGGAGTGGGATACGGCATGGAAGGTACGTGGTAGGGGGTTTAATATTATTTTTGCAGTTGCCTCCAACTATGGGTTGTGTGTTTCAGTACAACCTCCTTTCAGATGGTCCTGAAGGGATGCAGGATTTGACCTTCTAGGCTGTGCACGTAATAAAAATGCAGAAGTGTTGCACCACAGCATGACAGCTCAGGTTCAGTTCGCTTAAATCCCCGTTTATGTCTCTGGATATGTTAGATTTTAGCCTGTTTTGATAAATGCTGTCCAAACAAACTTCAAGACAGCCCAGCTGCTTTTCCAGCAGGTGAGGTGTGTGTATATGTGTTTTGCACTTGCATGGTCCAAAAATATCACTTTCTTTTTTTTTTGCTCTAAAGCCGCAGGTTTGGGTAGTGTGGGCTGAAGGACAGGACTTGTCCTTGGCAGAAAGGCTGAAAGCAGAGAGTAAAATCAGCATTAGATAAGCAGTGCAGTTTTTTCAGGCTGTTCCAGAGCTCTGACAGTGCTGCCTGGTGTTGACAGCTGCGAGCTTCTTCCTGCACTGTTCCCTTGGGGGTTGTAAGTCCTAGACGGGTGAGGAGGGGGGTTTCTCTCAGGTTCTGTGCTCCCCTAGGGCTTGTGCCATGCTGTGTGGTTTCTCAGCAGCCTCTGCAGGGCTTCTTCATAGGGCCCTGGGGAGGGGAAGGGGGGGGGGGGGTGCCTGCTTGGCCTGTTTGGCCTGTTTGTAATGAGGCATGTGTGGTAGCATTCTGTGTCTTTGTATGAGATTAAGATTTTGATATATGTGTGTATGTGAGCACTTCGGTTGTCATAATACAAGGGTTTTGACTTTGATAGATAGTAAGGCTCTGTGATATTGTTAAACTGGGCTTAATTACCTGTTTTAATATGTACCCAAGGACACTGCGTCAAAAAATGAATTTGTAGGATTGTCATAATACCAGAATTTTGGCTTACAGATACAATGTTTCTTAATGCTCAATACTGAAATAATATTACAGCATCTGGTGTTTCTGAGTGGAACAAGTGTTGGCTCTATCACAGGAGATACATGGTGATGCCACAGCCATCCATTGCTGGGAGTTTAAAAGCTTTGCTCTCTCTAGGTGGGTGGAACTGAATATAACTTCCCTCCAAATTCCCTCCATCCTCTGAACTAGGTGTTCCCGATTTGGTTTGATGTCGATATCCAATATTGTTCATGCACATATAGCATTTATTAGTTGTATGTAGTGAATGTGGTAAAATGTTTTAAATTCAGATATCTTAACCCAGCACTACCCAAATGTTCTGCTTTTCTTAATTACAGTAAATGCACCAGTTAGAAATATTGATGTTTTGCTTTTTCTGCTGCCAGGACCATCATGACTCCGATATCATTGTTTGCAAAAATGTTAAATAAATCAAATAAAGAGTAAATCATTTAAACATGGTCTGTTTCAACATGTGATGAAAGGAAGGTTACTAGTGAGACAGTAAGAGATGTTTACCTAAGCCAGGCATCAAATCATTCCATTACAATATTTACAAACAACATTTACATAAAACAAATGCCTGTTATAATTTTATCCATGCCTTCACAGCACATTTACGTTCGTGAATACACACATTCCCTTGTGGAATAAAAAGATATTGTTAAACTTGTGTGGCCAA
Organism: Brycinus macrolepidotus; assembly: GCA_037974445.1. Taxonomy (NCBI): domain Eukaryota; kingdom Metazoa; phylum Chordata; class Actinopteri; order Characiformes; family Alestidae; genus Brycinus; species Brycinus macrolepidotus. The sequence goes on from JBBPCZ010000042.1 coordinate 32,344,712, forward strand.
CATACCTATTACATCTTTGTTATAAAAGATGTTCACATGACAGGTAGAAGTTCTTCAGGCAACATTATTAAACAACACTTAAATGGAAAAAAGACCTGAAACTTCCTTGTTACTGGTCCAATAGTTTGCTAGTGGAAAGTTCATGGAACCATAATTGTTCATTTTCTGAGAGGTGCACCATCCGAGATTTCTCTCAGACTAGTGATAAGGAAGGTAAGAGAGAAGCCAGCAGTTACTACTAAAGAGTTGCAGGAACTGAAAAGCCAGCAGTTACTACTAAAGAGTTGCAGGAACTGAAAGCAGCAGGTAAACATTTACACAGAGAACAGTGAACTGTACCACAATCTTCTCTATTCCTGCACATAGTTATGTGTCTAAACTTTCCACACAAGCGTTAAGACGAATCATAACTAATTTGGAACAGTGTACTCTTGTCAGGTGAACTGCAGCATGCTTTACACCGCATTTAGTCCTGAGACTAAACATATGGTCATCCTCTCACTGAAGTGAGGGCACCCTGGTCAGTGTTGCCAAATTATGCAAGATCACCTGTTTTTTTTTGTTAAGTGCAACAACAATAGCTGTGTATCAGTGACGTCACCTTGTAGTATTTTAAGTTTCATTAATAAACAAATAATAGTAATAACAATTAATTAATTTTCAAGTATTTAATCACTTAAAATAATTAAATAGTTGATAGAATATTCAAAGATGATAACATTCAAAGTTGCAGCCCTAATTACAGTGTGAGTTTACGTGTCATTGCATGTACAATCAAAAATGGGACGCCAATTTGGTTGTGATTATTGCCAAATTTTTACCAGAATAATTATATTAAATATTAATAATATTAACACATTTATATGTATGCCATGCATCTCTGTTGTAAGCAGGAGGGTATAACATCTGTCTTGGTGTCAAACAGTGGTTTCTTGGTCCTGCATCTCCTGACTCTACATAAACTAACTCAGTACAAGCTCAACTTGATTCCATATACCAAAGAACTCTTGTCTCAGGGATGTCCTTATGGGTCAGTAATGAATTGGGCACACCGTGTCCCTCAGCCAGTCTGTATTAAACCATAGATCAGAGCCATGTGAAATATGCCCACCCTCAGGGAAGCTTATTAATGTGGTCTCTTTGGGAGAGGCTCCAGCCTATTATAAAAGCAGCATATCTTAGGAAATAGGGGTGTAGTTACCTGCAGTACAATGATCTGGCCGTGCTGTGCCCGCTAATGTGTTTTTTCTACCACTGTGAATAAGGGCATACTTTACACTATGTTGGTAAATATTCCCGTTTTTTCCACTTTTGGGGAAACTGTGGTACACAATGTTGCAAAGCTGTTAAAATATGTGTTATTATTGAGATTAGGCCACTACACTATGTTTGTTAATAATACAAAAAATTGAGTTTCCATTTACAAAGCTCTGCAACTGAGCTGGATTGCATTGTTATAACAAATTGAAACTACCCAGACAACGCTGAATTGGCCACACTGTCAATATTAAGACTGATGTATGTGCAGATTAGCCCTGTTGTGATTGAGTGCCCCGAATGTTGCCTCATTTAAAAAACAGTCTGGACTGAAACACTCTTTATAAATTAGGTATATGTAAGTATATATAAATAAATACATGTAGAGCTAAGGTGCAGCAGGCTGAATGGCCTGGTTTATGGAAATTGGTTTTTGTGACATCACAGAAACAGTGAATTCAAATAGGTTGAAGTATTGTTTCAATACATGAACTAGGGAGTGAACAATGTGTTTTGAAACTTTTGCAGTGTTTACAAAATAAATCAAACTCTTGTTTCAAGTAGGTGCAGCATTTGTTTCCTAGTATGGGCCCTTTAAAACAATGACCAAAACGCCCCTATTTTCGTATGTATTCTGACCAAACCCTCTCACCCTCATGCCTGTCAAATCCAGTTAGCTGTCAGCCTCTTTACTGGCTGTGTATTCTTTTCTTCACACCCCTGCCTGTGATGTCAGACTGGAGGAAAATGGACAAATCTTTGCTTTATTTCTTTTAAGGTCTTTTTAGGTTTGTATTTTTTTTGCACCATTGACAGAATGAATGAGGCACGTGCCATCCAGTAATTTCAGACGCTCTGAATCTGGAGGGTGATTGGGTATAACCTTTCTTCTTTTGGGGTCACTGACTCCAAAAGGTGGTGTAGAGCTGCTGCTGTATTACATGTGCAATCAGAACTGTACAATTTCACCATTCAAATTCCACTAATGTTCGTCCCCCAGCTGCATGACCATTTCATTTCAACATGCACGTTATTCAGTACCTGGCACGCTTTAGCACATGCTCATGGTGCTGACAGAATTGAGAGGTTTATGAGGCCCTCACTCGGGAGAAAAATAAATAAATAATGTAGGAAACGTGTGAAGAAACAGAGTTTTAGAATTAACCAGATGGTTTATTATGTTGGCAGAGCACAGCAAAAACAGCACAGCATGGAAAGCTTACATAGACATTTTGTAATATTTTTAAATAAACAATAAACAAAAAAAAGTTTGATTTTTACTTCATTTTGAGTATTTTCTCATTGCATATAATTATATATTGTTATATTTTAGATGTGTTTAATATACTGGAGATCTAACGACTAATAACTTGATCAAAAGTTGATCCGGAACCGCATCATGATGTCTTCAGGTTTTCATATTCTTCCTGTAAGACTAATATATGTAAATGAGTTCTGATTAGGTACCCTATGTTATGCCTCATTCAAAAAGTCCAAGCAGAAACACTTCTTATAACTTCATTGTACGTTAATATGTTGAGTTTTGTGACATCACAAAAAGAACAAATTGGACTCGGACAGGAAATTCTCTGGCTGAATTCAGATTAAAATTTCAGGCCTTATTAAAGCACTAGCTGGTTCTAACAATTTCCATCGCCTGGTCCTGCTGAAAAGACGAGAGTTCATTGGGTTACGAGCCTAATTAGGAGAAAAATAATTGTGGCCGTCCACCCTGCCGTCAACCATGGGGAGAGTAAGTTGAACTGTTGAGTGGTTAGCAACCATATCTAAATGAAATGTCTTTTACCACTTAACCCTGCTGAGCTTTGCAAAGGAATCCCATGCTAGGCTAATTTACATAGCGAATCACAGACGAGAAGCAACTCAGCACTGGCAGACTTGAAAGACTGAAGTGCGGTCCCTGCCGTAGGCCTCGTCCCGCAGGGATTTTCTCATGAAAGTGTGTGTCGCTCTGTTTTCTCTGCATAACTGAAAGCGCAGGAAGCTGAAGCGCAGTGTTAATGGTGTGGTGTAACGGTAGATTAGTGCTCAGCGCGTGATCTTGTCACGAGAGGCTTGAGGAGACTCATTAAAAGCCCACTGGAAACTTGACTCCACAAGTGTAAAGGAATCTTCTCCTGCTTCTGTGCTGCTGCTTATGTAAGCGTGGAGACCATCATGGAAAGAGGCCGTTACATCATGTGGGGTTTTGCACAGCAGCCACGAAGGGAGTCCTGCTGTGCGTTAGTGCGCAAGACACTAAATGACAAATCACGTTTGGACTGATGGGAACCTTCTGCAGAACTCCCGCCTCTCCCCTTCTCTCTCTGTTTACTGCTTTGCTTTTGTCCAAGACCCTCTAAATTCTATCTTCTAGAGTCCAATGGAAATGTTTTTATTGTTATGAACTGCAATAAAGGGACCATATTGCATATTTTAGGTCCACTTAAAGACTCCATATCCTAGTATCCTAGGTCCACTTAAGGGGCCCATATCCTAGTATCCTTGGTCCACTTAAAGGGCCCATATCCTGGTATCCTAGGTCCACTTAAAGGGCCTATATCCTAGTATCCTCCGTTCACTTAAGGGGCTCATGTCCTAGATCCTCTTAAAGGGCCCATATCCTAGTATCCTAGGTCCACTTAAAGGGCCTATATCCTAGTATCCTAGGTCCACTTAAAGGGCCCATATCCTGGTATCCTTGGTCCATTTAAAGGGACTATATCCTAGTATTCTAGGTCCACTTAAAGGGCCTGAATCCTGGTATCCTAGGTCGACTTAAAGGGCCCATATCCTACGTTTACGTTACGTTTACGGCATTTAGCAGACGCCCTTATCCAGAGCGACGTACATCGGTGCTTTAGTAATCCACATCTGTTCTT
>JBBPCZ010000042.1:32348950-32363815 GCA_037974445.1 Brycinus macrolepidotus
TCTCTCTCTCTCTCTCTCTCTCTCTCTCTCTCTCTCTTTCTCTCTCTCTCTCTCTCTCTCTCTCTCTCTCTCTCTCCTCAGTAAACTCTATGCAGTGTGAGAGGTGTTGAGGTGTGCTGTTAGGCATGAGCAGCTCTGTCTTTCAGACTGAAGCAGCCACGCCGGTCCATGATCCCCCATAGCAGGGACCCTGCTCCGCTGAGCATCATGGGAAAAGAAACTATGGAATTTTCCAGAACAGAAAAAAAGGAAGGAAAAAAAAAGACAAAATCTGCCAGATTTTTTGCCCCATCCCAAACTCTCCCCTAATGGTCAGTAGAACTGTACATGTCTGAATAAGAGCAAATGAGCAAAAAAGCGTTGCACGTGAAGGACTTCAGGATGTGCATGCCTGGCTAAGAGGAGTGCATGGTGCAAACAATCCAGAAAACACTGCGACTGCTCTTCGATCATTCCATGGCCCACATATGACCATTTCCTCAGTCTCATTTAAGTGAGCTTCTTTACAGAATCTTTTTACAGTGTTTTTCTTTTGTTACATTGCAAATTCATGCTTTTTCTGAATTGTCACACTGTATTAATATGTCTTTCTTAGTTACTCATGAAGATGTTCTCATGGCAAAGTATAACGACAATGAAAGATCAAAACCTCTTAACTCCATTTTTTTGTAATTTGAAAACATTTCAGGAGAAATGGACTAGCAGAAGTAGCCCAAAATTACTTTGAAAATGTCACAAAGTTACCATTATGGAGATTTGAGGTTTTGTTCTAACAGCAACAATAAGACCCCCAAATGGGTTTAGTTCATTTTTCATTGATGTCTCATTGATGTAGGAGTAGGAGACTGCTATTTCATGTGGCAAACGACATATCAGTGGTTGTGACTCAGCCATCCCTACTGACTCACAACCAGAAGGCATTGCTATAATGACCTTTCAGGGTTCAATATTTCATTTTCAGGATATCAGTAAACAACAACAAAGGGCACTGGTGCAAATACTGTGTCGCAAAAAGATCAATGCTCCAACAAACTACTGTAATATATTAAAGTGACTAAAGGGTGTCTGCCCCTTTTTATGTTGATTATTTTCTTTATATATCATATAGGTCAAAGAGATCTGTAAGTCTAGTTTTCTGCGTCTTACAAATTTTAATATATAAGAATTTTACAATAGGTCAGTCATACTGTATATTGACTTCTGTTGTTTAAGTTAAAGGGAAATTCCACCAGTGTTTTAAATTTCAGTGACTGAGAGATAAAAACAAATCTTTCAGAGTGGTTTAATGTGAAATGGGTTATTGCAGAGTAATTTACTAGCTTGAATTTCTTTACACTGGTGATGATAGGAACCAAAGATTGTGAAGTCCACAGATATTTTTATATTTTAACAAGAATGCATCATCTATTATTTTTTCAAATTTTGTTCAAAATTATCAGAATCATGAATTTAATTGAATTATTGGCTGAGTGAATTGTTGCACTCTGTAAAATAGTAATAGTAAATCCAAAACAATACATTTTAAATTGATTCTACTTCACCTTACAACACCCAGCATGTCCCTCTGCCATTGGATTTTTTAAAAAGATTTTTTTAGCCAAAACCCTTCTATCAAAAGTCATTAAACTATGTCTCAGGAATCGGGAAATGTATTCATAAACGTTTTATTTAACAACTTTGTGTGAGGTAGCTTTAAGGAACATTAAGCTATACAGCCATCTGGTTCCTATCACCACCGTTATCCATGATTCAAACATAGTAAGGTTTTCTACAGTCTACAAGAGAATTTGACCCCAGACCACTCTGAATACTTCTTAATTTAATTAAGCTGAAATTCTGAAAAATTGATGAAATTCCCCTTTACAAAATTATTCCTAATGCTACATCCTTATTCTTCTTAATATTGAATCAGACATTCATGGTCTTACTGCCATGCAACTATCTATGCTGTGTGTGTGTGTGTGTTTTTGTGCGCGAGTGCACTTGCGCGTGTATGTGAATACTGAATGCTGTGCTCAAAGACTAACTATATATATGCTTTTCTTGTATTATTTTGTTAAAACCATTTTCCAGTTATATTTGTAAAGTTTTATTTCTTTCAACTGAAGAGATGTACAATTTCTTATTTATTATCTTTTCTTAAGATCTTTTGGTTGTAAATCTGTCAGCTTTATAGTTTTTTAAAAAGTCTTTTTGTATGTTTTTTCTTTGTGTTCATGTTGGATGAAGCGAATGTCTTGTTCTACTGTGCCGTTCAACCTTGTAATGGCGAAAACCAGTTCCTCAGAGCAAACAGGAATCAGCTCCTTCTGGGCGTTGAATTTGGTGTAGCATATAATCCATAGCAACGTAATTCAGTATGTGATTGCCTTGTGATTTGGAGAAATCAAATGAAATGATGAATTTATTGATGAATCAATGTTCCTTTTCCCCCAGCAATTATTAAGGAGCAGTTTGTGTTGTAGCTATAATGTACATATGTTCTAACCAGTATAGTGTATATGGTCAAAACAATAAGGTTTTATTTTCGACTGCATGTGAAAACATAGTAGGGCAGAATGGGGACACAGCAAATCATTCTTGTCCTCTGTTCCCAAACTGAGATTGTCAGGTGCTTTAGCTGTTCATATGTCTGGTGCAAAGCTGTATTGTTTGTGTATACAATGAAAAAAAAAACTCATAAGTAATCGAAGTGTGTATGTGTGTGTGTGTATGTGCATGTGTGTATGTTTGTGTGTGTGTGTGTGTGTATGTGTGCACTGTTGTGTGTGTGTGTGTGTGCCGGTATGTATACCTCGTTATTTGTTAAGGAATATGTGCTTTACATTTAGACATTTATTTCCAGCTGTTTTTTTTTCTGCATGTGTTCAGTACCAAGAAAAAAAATGCTGAAATATTTATCTGTAACCATCTGTGTCCATCTCTAAAAGGAAAAATTGATGGTTTCTGTGTTTGTACAGATAAGTAGATGGTAATGATGTAAAAATAAAGATATAATTAGGGAAAAAAGAAGTTTATCCTTTTTCTGGTATTATTTTGAGAAATAACATGTAGGGGTAGCTATGTTTCACACCCTTAGAAAATACATAATTGTTCTGACAGATGACAAAATCACTATGCTGTATTAGTCATACATTCCAAAACAATTTTTATTCATTAACTTAATGTGTACATAATGTTTTAACTTCATTTGTTATACTTTTGCAGATTTCGATAAAATCCATAACACATAACTGAAAAAAATTCCCAAAAGCATAAAGAGCGTTCATTTTGCATAATGGGATTACCAGGCTCTGGTATCACCTGTTAATTCAATCCATTGTTGAATTACGCAAAACCTGCTGTCAAGTCTGCTGATATCGAACAGACATGTGAGGGTTATGGTAAGTAAAATTAGTGCTGAGTCTCTTAAAACCCCCATCTGTCATGAGGACCAGCAGCATCTTACGTTAAACTTCACAGCCTGGTTCGGAACACCACTGCTGTGAACTCATTGGTAAGTTTCTCTAGAACAGAGCACTTCATATCTGACCACTCAGAATGACTGAAATACTGAAAAATCAGTCACATTTCCCTTCAAAATATGCATAATCATTCTTCAGATGGAATGGGCCTTCTTCTTTCTTACTCTGTTTGATAAAATATCTTTTATTTATATAATTCACTTGGAAAATCTGTCAGTTTTATAGCTTTTTAATGAAGTGGTACCATGAGAGCCTGTGCATTACAGTATGGTTTTTACTGTCTGAGGCACAATGCAGAGTGGAGTAATGAGGCCTAAAGTGGTTTATTGTGGTAATAAAAACAGTGGACGACATAAATATGATCAAATGATCATTAATGTCATTAATATTAATTGCGCTAAACAATTCTTCTGCCAAGAAATGTAGTCCATTTTCAGTTTATTGTTGCTGCCAAGCAAGCATCGTTGCATATTTCATGAACCATTCACGTTTTTGTCTTATAATAAACATATAAGAACACAGCAGTGTTTCATGCATAACCATTGACTTTAAAAGTAGTTTTTGCTCATTAAATTACGACCGTATCACACAATTGTATGTTAATTTCCCACACCGGGACTAAATCTCAAATGTTATCCTCCTCCCTGCATAGTGCACAATGTAGAAATTAAAATACTGACCATCCAAAGAGCCGTTTGGGATTCATCCACATTCATCCACAAATCATGCATTATTTGTACAGAATTCCATTCCATACAAATAGAGCATGATTTGATTTGCTTGTGCAGAATTTCTCATATGACCTTGCATACTATATGTGTGTTTAAGAAGCCATTCCGCTTGATTGTGACTTCCCGGTCAGCAGCCACTAGAGGCCTATGAACTTTTATGTTGACACATGGGTGTGCCGGCTCATCAGTAAGGGTTCACAGCCGGCCGGGGGTTTAGTAATAAGAGATTTTCTGTTTTCATTGGTTCTTGTCTGTGTCTGTGGTTGTATTGAAGTGTCCCCTGTGGCTGGTTTGTTGTCGGTCCACCCTCACGCTTACCCTGGTTTGTACCTGTCCTGTATGTTTGACGTTTGTTTGTGTTTTGGCCCTCGAGCCTCTTTGAGTTGTGTTAATAAAGAAAGTGTAAGAATGGAAATCCGCAGTTGCGCCTCCCTCTCTCGATGATACGAACCAAAAACGACAGATGGACCGACCTACCACTATGGCGCAGCGGATTTCGCCACGGGTTTGTGGGATCCGTGGTGGGCATGCAGAGCGGGGGACGCTGGACCCAGCAGGGGGAGGTACCGACAAGTGTGAGTCGGTACTCCATCCCCGAGCTGCTGGGGTGGATCAGCTCAGAGGACGAGGAGGATCGAGACGCCTGGAGTGGCAGGTCGGCGGACGCGGCAAGAATCCTGGCTTTGGGGGTGTTCACGGGCTTCCTCGTCTTGGACCCGGCCGAGGAGGAGCTCCCGCTGAGGCTCGTGATTTGGCGAGGCGGGAGTTCCGCGGCTCGGGGGCGAAGGAGGCGAGGAGGCTTGCAGTGGTAGGTCGGTCCATCTGTCACGTTTGGTTCGTACCAACTGCGGATTTCCATTCTTACACTTTCTTTATTAACTCAACTCAAAGACGCTCAAGGGCCAAAACACAAACAAACGTCAAACATACAGGACAGGTACAAATCAGGGTAAGCCCCTGTTCCCGACGCTGCGGCCCCTGCTCCATTTCCCTGTACTCCCATGGCTCCCGTTCCTGACCGGGGGCCGCTCTTGCCGCTGCCTTCCCGGCCGCCGCCCTGGAGTGGGCCTGGACCCCCTGTGGCTCCGGAGATGCGCAGTTTGGGGGGGATGCTGTCGGGGCCCCGCTGGAGGACCGGGAATTTCCAGATATTTTTAGGGGGGCGCTATGGGGATCCATAGATGGGCCTGGAGGACACGGAGGGGCTCCCGAGTGGGGCTCTGCCCCAGAGGACACGGAGGGGCTCTCCGACGGGGCTTCGCCCCACAGGACACGGAGGGGCGACGAGCACAGAAGCCCCCGAGAGAGCGGACGTGTGGGACCCACACGGGCTGCCCTGTCCGTACCAACGGCCAGCACAGTGACAATCCAAAGTGAGGCGGCCATGTGGGGCCCACGGGGTCCGCGATTCCCACCTCCACCCCTCCCCCGCCTTGGTGAGGGCCTGGTGGCCCTCTGGCACCCCGGTCAGCGGCCACTAGAGGCCGTCCTATGAACTTTTATGTTGACACATTGGTGTGTTCCCCGGCCGAGGGTTTAGTAATAGGGGATGTTCTGTTTTCATTGGTTCTTGTCTGTGGCTGTGTCCCCTGTGTCTGGTTTGTTGTCGGTCCACCCTCACACTTACCCTGGTTTGTACCTGTCCTGTATGTTTGACGTTTGTTTGTGTTTTGGCCCTTGAGCCTCTTTGAGCTGTGTTAATAAAGAAAGTGTAAGAATGGAAATCCGTAGTTGCGCCTCCCTCTCTCGATGGTACAAATCAAACGTGACATTGATTTATCACTCTTCTCACTTCGCTCTTTATGCTCCCTTATTTTACCTTCTCACACTCTTCTCCTTCCCGTCCAGTCTTTAATAATAAATAGTACACTACTAGATCAAATACTTTGGTTAACAGATTCCCATTACATGCTTCATTTTTGTATTTTATTGTTTGGAATAATACATAAGACTCTGTAATCATTTCTTTACCTTGATCTCCTTTACTCTTCTTCCTCCTCTACCTCCTCCACTCTGCCTACAGGGATTAAAGCAAACATACATTTTCTTTCAAAATCTTTTTTCAGGCCAAGCCATATTCCCCATCTACATTTTGCAAAACAAGTTACATTAGTCCTCAACACCTGCTATGCAATTGTTTGGAATAATACATAAGACTCTGTAATCATTTCTTTACCTTGATCTCCTTTACTCTTCTTCCTCCTCTACCTCCTCCACTCTGCCTACAGGGATTAAAGCAAACATACATTTTCTTTCAAAATCTTTTTTCAGGCCAAGCCATATTCCCCATCTACATTTTGCAAAACAAGTTACATTAGTCCTCAACACCTGCTATGCAAGTAGCATGATAAATATGTTAAAATTAAAATGATGCACTATATTTGTAGATTGCAACACGTATACTGTATGCCTTCAAATCCTATCACCAGGTAGTGGGATTCCTAAGTCCAGTTACCCCACTGCTGAATATGACCTTTTATACCTCACAAATTGAAAAATACATTTGTGGTGATGTGCATTCTCTTCACACTTACTAGTTTCTGGCTGAATTTGACACTGCAGTTTTCTCTAGATCTAGGTGAGCAGGTGGCCAAAACAAGAACAACACAAGACACCTGCGTGCATTCTCTACTGACCGGTCTGGTCTCTTTTAAATTTACAGATAAAAACAGGGACAGCTCCAGTCATGGACCAGCCATCAAACGTGAGGGCAGTTCCTGGAAAGGGGATGTCTAGTCACTCAGCTCAAAAGGATCAAAACCTGGAACAACCACTTGGATCTGGTTCTTAGCAAATGTTCTTCATCAGTATTCTCACTGCTCTAACACACACAGTTCTTTCAGTGAGCAATTGGGATTTTTTTTAGATTTTTACTTTAACTGATGTGTTTGAGCAGGAATAATGATAATCAGAACTGCAGGGTTCCCCATGAGGAACCCTGAGAACCACTGCAGCCATGTTCAAACACACCTCAGCAGTGTGGTTCCTGTTTTTCCACATGGAGTTTCTGTGCACCCAGGAACAGACAACTGAAGACACTGCAGTCCTTCACCAGCTATGATAGAATTTAAATGTCTCCTTGAGCATCTGGGTCACAGACATTGAATATTCAGGAATATCTCATTCACTTGGTTATCATTGCTTGTGGGTAGAATAGAGATCTGATCCCACAGAGCTGCAACATCTGCACTAATCCCTTTCAAACTATGCTGCAACACCATATAATTAAGATGTGGTGTGAACCAAACTATGGGGGAGTTCACTTACTGTTTTCTCCGAATTTTACAAGATTTACAAACAAAAAAAAAACAACCTAGACAATGCATTTTTAATTTCTATTAGAACTATAGTTTTTGTACATGTATTCTTTAGCATGGGGATAATGTTGATAAACGCACCAAAAAACATTTACTGTGAGGAAAACTGATGAAAAATAAGAAAAAAGAACAAAAACAAAAAAGAATTCTTGGTAACCTGGGTATTAAATCTGTTTCTTTATTTTCTCTTTCCAGCATGTTCACCCCCATAACGTCATCCAACTTTTTTCATAAAGCACTTCTTTACGTGTTCAATATTTAGCCATGGGGCTAACTAGCAATGTTACCTAACATTGCCTTACTTAGCTACCTAGCTTTCATGCATGTAAACTCCTTTAATGTCTAGTTTGTTTGCAAAATATGAACATTTCTGGGGACCTGTAGACCACACTAATACTGGTTATGGTCTACATGATTCAGCGTGTCACCTTGCCACCGAGGCCGAATCATTTTTTTATAATCAGATTATTTCCATGGTTTCAGAGATATTATAGATCCAGGCGGTTGCAAATGATACTAACTTAATCCTTCTCTCTGTCCTCCTCTATTTATCTCTTTCTCTCATTCTCTCTCTGTTACTATTCAGCATCTGTTGGAGAAAGTGTTTGATGAGGCATCTCAACACCTGCTTCTCTCAGAGTGCCCAAGGCCAGCAGTGCTGTGGGCATATGGAACAGCAGAGAACGGAGATCAGCTTGACAGGACATCCCAGCTGTCTTTCGCCAATCTGCAAGCCCTACTGCTCAAATTAGGCTTGAACCAAAGCCTGGCAGCCAGCCTTGTGGTAACTTGCTCTGCTATGATACAGTGAGGTCATCTATGTTCCAAATTATATGTTTTTCCTATGTAGGCCATTGTAGTTGACCTCGTTTTGAAGATTATTGTAGGGTTTATTTATTTAGATAGTCTTGCATCTTTTGCCAGGGCACATTTTACTGTACTAGGTAATACATGTGTCCTTATTTAGTGGATTCTTATGATGCCTAGTACACTATTATATAGGGGATAAAATAAGGTGTTCCATGTAGTCAATTTATTAGTGTCAAAAGATGATAGTATAGAATAAAGGCATGAGTTAACATTATCAAATACTTATGCAACTGATAACAAAAGTGTGAATCAAAACCCTTTTGATTGAATATTTTAATGTTTTATTATATATGGCCTGCTGACTGTTTTTAGTCTGACCATACTGATTGTATTGTATAAGGAACATCCAGTCAATACAGAGGGACCACAATGTCTTTGACGGCAACATCCAGTCATTGCAGAAGGACTTCCATGTCTCCAAAGTCAGCATCTAAAAACTGTGAGAAGACCTCTGTGTCTTCTAAGCCAACATCCAGTCACTGTGGCAGAACCTTTGAGCCTTACAGAAGAATGTCCAGTCACTGGAGGAGGATATCTATATATCCAAAACATTCATAATCATCTAGTCACTGCAAGAGGACCTACATTTCTTTAAGGCCAACATTTCGTAAGTGCAGGAGGACCTCCATGTCTCTAAGGCAAACATCCAGTAACTGCAGGAGGACCTTTACATCTCTCAGATTAACCTCCAGTCACTGCAGGAGGACATCTCTTAGGCCAACCTCCAATCACTAAGCCAGATATTCACCACTCTGAAACCAGCCTTGAGTCACTCTAGAAGGAGCTAAAGAGCCAAGAAAGCAGCGTCTAGGTGCTGGAGCAGCCACTGCTGACGGCAGAGGACAAGACACAGTTCCTGCTGCAGAACCTGCATGCTTCAGAAGAGCTCTTTTGCTCTCTCAAGCAAAGACCGTTCGTGACGGAAGAGAGTTTGATATAATTTGATATTAATTTGATTTTATATTGCCTTTCTACAGAAGAACAGGGAAGTGCAGAAGCAGTGTCAGGAGGCGATCATGGTCAAGTTTGAGGGGAAGATGGAAGGAAGATCATGGTGTTTAAAAGATAAGGAAAAACTGCCCAAAGCAGTGGATGAGCTGCAGCAGAAGATGGTGCTGCGGAAGAAGTCTCTGGAGAAGGCCAAAGCAGAACACAAGGTAGAGGTTCCATACTGAGAGTGAGTGAAAGCTACCTGTTTATTGAACTCTTATGACTGCAATGTATCTTGGAAAAAAGAGAAAAGGACAAGTAGAAATCTTTATCTTAGAGCTAGATAATCCAGAGACAGATAATCTCATTTCTTCTGTCTGTTATGTAGAAAATAGAAAGAAAGAGAGACAGATGCATAGATAAATACATAAAGAATAAACTGAATTACTATTTAGTTTGTGCACTACTAGAGGTGGGCTATATGATATTTATCATTATCATGATAAATTATGTCGCAAAATGTCTCAATGTGCTTTTCTTTTGTGTTAATCAATAATACATATTGTGACATACTGTTTTTTGAAGTATCATGACATCATAATTTCTTGAAGTATCATGATACATTTTTGCTGTATTGCCCACTCCTACACACTACTGTGCTAAAGATGGGAAGTGCTGTTCAAAAAGATTGGTGAATTAATGATCATTTGGTTTCAAATACTGTCGGTGTGTAGTTTATAATATTTTCTATGTATAAGCTTCTATTTTCTACATTGTAGTCATAACTGTACATTAAATGATTCCAAACTTCTGAACAGTATATATGTATTAGTGGTAAACAGTTCTGAAGCTAAGAACACAAATTAGTACAGCCTCCTCAGACACAGTAGTGACTGTGAAGTTTTTAGAGCATGGCGATGTGTGAAGTGTATGGATAACACAGGACCATCTGTTATACCTTAGTGGTCTCTGAGGTTTTTGTGTGGTCGGTGTTTCTTTACTCTGTTGTGTTTAGTCATAACACTGAAGAACAGGTTGTAAACATGAAAAATGAACTGGAGAAATTTTTGAAGTATGACATGCAGCCTGAGGAAACAATGAAGGACCTCAGGTACGTAGTGGTCTGTTCGTTCTTTTACTTATGATTAGACGCAGGTTTTTATTTTCAGAGCGTATTGGGTACAAACAGACCTTATTATCATGCCTATGGTTAGAATGTACAGCGAGCAATTGTTATAAGAACAAAGTTTCATCTGTAACTCATACAACATGCAGGCAGTGAAGATTCATAATCAGGGTCATGGTACCAGACTGTCTTTGTAAGAGACAACAGAGCCTGGCAGGAGTGCACAGCCACCTGGAGGCCGACACTCGGCAATGCAGCCAAGCAGCAGGGAGGGCAGACGCATTAAAAGAAGGATGAAACATTATGAACAGACAATTGAACAGAATTTGCCTTCTTTGGCACAGTAGTGTGCAGGGGTGCTTAATATAGCAAAAATACATCATGAAACTTCAAGAAATGTTCAAGTTAAACAGTACCTCACAATCTTATTTACAACATCTGATAGTTGAAACAGACAAAAAGAACCAATACAGTTAGACAGGACTAATTATGCAGCTGGTTGCTGTCCTTTAAACGCCAACAATGTCATGATACACTCTGAAAAGCATGTTGAGACATATTGTGACAATGTATAATGATAATGATATTTATAATTCATGATGAACATGATAATGGTATCATATAGCCCACCTCTAGTAGTGTACAAACGAAATAGTAATTCAGTGTATTTTTTATGTATTTATCTATGCATCTGTCTTTCTTTCCTTCTGTCTATTATCTATATAATCTGGATGTGCTTCTCTGATTTTCAATATCTTCAGTATGAAGATACCTTCAGTACCACCAGAAATAAAAAAAATTCTCAGTTTCTCAATTTCATCTTGAAGTGATGTACCACTTTTTTTTACATCCAATTCAGATACTGATACCACAGCCTTAAGTATTTACTGATACAGATACAAATCAGATACTGTCTTTTCCCCTTTTCAACAACCCTCTTTTTCCCTCTTTTCTGTCTTTCAATCACAGTATATAAGTAAACACTACTCCCCCAGGCAACCTAAAGCAGACCACCAGAGACCTTATTTGATCTATTATGTGCTAGTATGATCCACATTTGAAATACACTGGCATCAAAAAAATAGTTCTTCATTTTATGTTCAGCTGTGCTGTGCCCTCCCTGGTGATGGCTTTAGATATGATAGTGTGAACTCCATGGAGCAAAACCACCACTAGGTGACCCAGGATTTGTTATTGGCTGCTCTTATCAGGCACCAGCAGACTTCCTGTACCACACAGCTGGTTGAGGCCTGTCACACAGTGAGCAGGGCCACAGAGGAGGCCATACAGAATGAAAAATAAATGGCTTTTGACACAAAGGAAGCCCTGACATCATTTCTAGCGACTTGTCTGTTATTACAAAAGATGATTTTTGTGAGATACTGACTAAAATGAGAGATCTATGCCACAGTGTCCTGTTGGGTTACCCTCGAGGGCCACAACACTGCAGTGTTCAGCATTACAGTGCAAGCAGTGTTGGGGCTATCACATTGTAAATTGCTTTGTCCTGTAACAAAGAGGCGTAAATGTGAGCAAAGGGTTTAAACAATTGCAATCACATAACGATTACTGAAAAAAAAAAACAAATTTCCACAATTTAGTAATCACCCCAGATGTGAGTCGAGCTGTGCCATTTTTGGAGTCCAAATACTGTTGTTATTTTTTAGTTTAGTGCTGGAGCTACAAGGCTAATGTTGCTAACAAACGCTAGAAGTCAATAGTCACCCAAATCTTTTTCTATAAATACAACCCCCGAGTTCAAACTGCATTGAGCTCTTCATTAAGGTGGCACAGTCAGTGTGGTTTATGACTTACTGTGAGTTGTAAAAATGAACTAATGAACTAATAAGATTCTTCTTTATTTATTATGGCTGTTGTCACAAAGAAAATGTTTCTAGATCAGCACTCCATTAACACTCCAACACCCATTAAGGTGGGCTCTAAAAAGCCCCCCTGTTGTATATTGCCTGTCAGCTACACATTAATGTTTTGTTCATTTTTATAGCTTACAGTAAGTAAGTCCTTCTGTGTCTTAAACCTCATCCACAAACCTGCTCCACCTCAGTGAAGAGCTAAATGTGGTTTGAGTGGATTGACTGTTTTGGATATGTATTTATGTTGAAGATTTGGGTGACTATTGACTTCTGATGTTTATTAGTTACACAGGCCTGTATGTAGCTCTAGGACAAAACATGTGTTGACTGATAGACAGCATCTGAGGTATTGGAAAATTACATTTTTTGCTGAATCATATCATTAAGTGCATTTATAGTATTAGTTATGTTCATTAATATTTATTAGCATTTGTTAGCATACATTTCCTTGTGCTTGCATTCACATGTAACCTGTGCACATATGTGCTACCTGCAACAGCTGACTGTGAGACTTTTGATAGTGCCATTTTAAGAAACTTTACTAAAAGCTAAAAACATGTGACTGAAACATTTGACGTTGTTAGTGCAGATCATTCCTTTGTGATGGGGAGTAGGCTTTTCTAATTGAGCTATTAAATATTATTATTATTATTATTATTATTATTATTATTATTATTGAAGTGTAGGTTTGATCTTAATTGGATTTTCAGGCATTTTTATATTTTAATTAATTTTATTAGATTCCATTTTCTATTTTTTTATATCCATTTCTATTATTAATATATCCATTTCTATTTTTACTATATATTTTTTGTTTTTATTCTCTTAGCTGTTTTGTTATTCATTCATTCATAACCTTCATTTACCAATCAAGGCATTAGGAATTAGGTTTCTTATTTACAACGACAGCCTGGTAAGTGCCAGAAAGCACTTACGAAACAAACCAAACACAAAACAGAGGAGCAAAAAAAACAAACACATAGCACAGCAACCATATTTACCATAGTAAAATAATTAAACAGAATTTAAACATTTATAGGTATCATTAAAAAGTAGGCAAGTCTGCAAATAGGTCTTTGAAAGCTATAACAGATATAAATTAATAGTTTTAAAAATGATTGTGGTGAATATTTTACCTTAGATTTGAATTTTTTTGAAATTTTTTGCTATGTATACAATATTTTTTTTTTTTTTTTTTTCAATACCTACTGCTTTCATTGTATTTTGTACATGCATGGTTAGCTACACTGTAAATGAGTAAGTATATTTCTAAGTGAAAATAAAGGTGATTGATTGACTGATTGATTGTGTTCATAAATCTAATATCCCAATGTAGTGGATGGCAACAATGAATTGAAAAGATTTAATAGGCTATTATAAGTATTTGTAATGCTCCATTTTCCTAATTGCAGTTGGTGCTTTGGTTACAGAAGAGCAGACCTCCACATCTGCCCTGCACTGAAAGAAAATCCTGTTGGCACAGAGGGCTTCCATGTAACCTCCAGTTGCCCTTGAGGTAAAACAGCCACTGGGCCTGCCTCAAAGCCCAGCGCTGCCCACCTACTGCCCCTTGGAACGTCAGCTGAGAATACAGCTACTCCGGGTAACAGTCTACCTTTCTGAGAAGCAGCAGACAAAGATGGCCTTGTGATTATATATTATAGCACATTGTATCTTTGTTATATTAGAATCTTAGGTAGATCCCCCACCTCTGCAGAATACGTTATATGATGTAACCACTGAGTAGCATCTTCTCCCACATTACCATGGGGAATTTCAGTCTACAATGGCCAGTCATATTGCTGTGTCTGTGCATTCCTTCCTGAATAATGTGCAAAGTTTCCCTGGCTTTCATTTTCAGACAAGAACCTGCACATCTTTATTCTGCCTCTAAAATAAACACTGAATCCCTGTTATCCGTGCAGAAAAAAACTGGGAACTTCCAGGTAATAATTAAACTTTGTGTATACTATGTTGATATGTTGATATCCACAAAGTTAAAATGTGTAAATTAGTGTTCACAATAGTCATGAATCACTGTTGTTATTTCCAACCTTAATATGGAGACAAATTCATTTATTTGTGTTTGTCCAGTTTATTTCCAGAAGAGTATAAAGGAGCTCATAACATGCCCAACGAGTGCTTTGGGGAAATTTAAACTGCACAGCAAACACTGGCATGCAATTTTACTTTTTCAGCTTGAAACAAATCCAGTCTTGTTTTGTTTAGCACCCTTTTCTGGTATGCATTTGATATATCTCTATTACTGTTAATGAGAAGTATGGTGGTGTAGTTCTGTTTTTGTGTTGACGTAATATGGCCATGACTAAAGAGGCCACATCATGTGCTTCAGGAAAAGAATTTTCCCTCATTGCAGTCTGCATCCTCATTTAATTCAAACACTAAACAAAATAAAAGAACAATATTTCAACATTCATCTTCCACTAACAGTTGTTGGACCTGTATATTTGCTTTCGTTTTGTGCTAAAATCTGGATGATGGATATACATGGTTGTTTAGTTTTTTCTGTTAAACTAACAGCCTTTATATATA
>JBBPCZ010000042.1:32363915-32378529 GCA_037974445.1 Brycinus macrolepidotus
CATACATATATATATATATATATATATATATATACATATATATATATACATATATATATACATACACATATATAATTCTTGTACCATTTTCTCTTTGGGAGAGATGGCTATGAAGCTAAGAGCAAAGTCTTGCATAAGCTCCATCAAAGTGAATCAAATCTTCATTTGCTAGATGCTGCACTACTCCAGTTTAATGGGTATTCTCTCACAGCACTGTGACCTGGCTCATCCAGCTAGGCCAGTGTTTTCACTTCATTAACAGGCAACAAACTTCACCACAATTAGATACTGTAAAATTTTATTTCATGGCAGTAGTGTGTGTGTGTGTATGTGTGTGTGTGTGTCTGTCTCAAATGTGTGTGTACGTGAGTCAAGAAGCTATCAAAAAGAAAAATATATATATTACACAAATAAATTGAGCGAACATCAGCGGCACGACACGTAGAGAGAGAGTCGGAGATGAGTGAAGTTGGGAAGGGGGGCTGATGGCTGGTTGTCTTGGTTACAGGTTTTGGCAGCACTGCAGTTTGTTGCCTTTTTGCCCGTCCGTGGTGGGCGGAACGCTGATGTCCACCACATTGTTGCCCGGCGATTCATCATGGGCTGACCGATCGGCGATCTGCTTCTGTGATACGATGCGATAGATCTCTGCAATAGAGAACAACGGAAAGTTAGCACGCACCAGAGGAGATTAAAGTTCCTTCAGAGTCCTACTAGTAATTCAATACTAGAGCTTCTTCCACATTTGTTGTGTGGACTATTGAAAGAACAGTTCAACCATACATGCTAATGCTCACTTTACTGTTAGACACCTATGCAAATTGTTTAAAGCCATTTTTCTCAGCATGTGATAATGTGTCTTTCTCCTAGCAAAGTTAACATTACAATAAATGCAAACAAACAAGAAAACAAGATTTGCTTTGTTTGTAAAAAAGAAGTTGATATTTTATGAGTTGGTAAGGAGAACACAGGTTTGGTTCCAGATTTCCATTGCTTGGATTTGTAAAATTAAATGAAGGACTGACTGAGTCAAACCAGGTTTCTGATGGGAACTAAAAGTAATACTGGGCTTCCACAAGGAACACACTGATATAATCTACATGAAATCACTATTTACTGCATAATGTTACTTGTATTTATTCTTTTTAGATTTATTTAGTATATTTAGTAATATTAAAGTAAAAATCCACTTAATGCTCATCTAAAGATTTTTAAATATTATTTTTGCAGGTGCCTAAGCCTTTTGCACAGTACTGTAATGCCTTCTTAAAGGAATGGGCTCCCGAGTGGTTCAACTGTGTAAGTGTTGGATCACAAGTTCGATCCTCAGTGGTGCCGCAGCCATCAGTGGCTGAGAGTACAGGATATTGATTGGCTTTGCTCTCTCTGGGTGGGTAGCATGGCCCTCCCTCTCCCACCATTACTCAGCATGATGCTAGCCAGCACAGGCATCTATTAGCTAAAGTAACAGAACTGCTAGTTAGTGTTCTCCAATTGTGTTACGCTGTCCAATGATGTTGTGTTAGTGGCCATTCAAAAAGACTTGAAGGAAACACATGCTAGCCTTCGCCCTCCTAGTGTTGGTGGTATTGCATGACAGGGGAGTTCTAGCCAATGGATGGAAGGAAAAAATCATAGTAAAAGGAATGTTTTATCAAAAATAAACCCCTTTCCTCTCATCCTAAATGTGGTCGACAGGCCAAGACATGTTTTGCGTCCAAAGTTTTTTTAGTTATCTATATTACCCTCATAGCTCCAGTGCACTAAATAAGTAACTAAAGAAGTAAACTCTGGCTATTTTTGGGTAAGGGGAAAATTGTCCATCCATCCATTTTCTGAGCCACTTCAGCTCCAACCGTGATCACAGTGGGTGCTGTAGCCTATTCTAGTGCTTATATGTGAAAGGCACAAAAACACCCTGAACAGGTCACTAGTACATCAAAGGGCATACACAAACACATTCACATCTAGGCAATATTTGTGCAATATATTGTGTGTTTTTGGACTATGGGAGGAAACCAGAGCTCCCAGTGGAAATCCATGCAGACACATGCAAACTCCACACAGAAATAGCCCAGGACTCTCTCAAGCTCAGGGTGGCAACAGCACTAACTACCCAGAGAAATATTATGTACAGTGAATTTTTCACTAAACTATTTCTTTAACTAATGGAACATAGTTTAGAGTGTATCCATTATTTTGACATATACTGCAGCTGTGCTCATATATTAACTGATCACTAAAATACATCAATACTGTTTTATGTTCCATGTTGGATATAGCCAGCGCTGGATATAGAAGGAATTTCAGATTAGTAGATTTGCGATTTACATATATTTCTAGCAACAACAAAATGAACTGTAGTAGTTCTTTCAGTCAGAAATGCTAATGTTGTGAACAATGAATGAAAGTGAAATGTCAGCAAGCATCATGCATAACATGCAAATTAGTGGTTACTATTTGCTATTTCTTCAGTGAACATACAAACAGTTCGTACTTTTAATGTTTTCTAGGTACAGCTGGTTAGGAGGCCATATTTTAACATTTCTAAAGCTAAATTTTTAAACAATAAGTACCAAGTTGGGAATAGGACGCTGTCCTTGCTCATCTATCTGGTTCTTCACTTTTCTCCTGCATGCTGAAGTGCACAGACTGAATTTGCAAGCCTTTAAAGGCAGCAGGGATGCAAAACACATTGTTTTTTGGTGCAGCATTGATGTCTGTATTGTGAGACCACTAAAGGCTTCAATAAAACAAACTCAGCACTATGAGAAGTCACAGAATTTCCATCGTGTTCTCCGCCAGAACATTAACCAATCTCAGATCATGGCCAACGTTCTGTTAATGGTTCTTCCAGTCTGGTCCACCCTGAAATCATCTCTAACCATGTCACATGAAGATATTTCTGTTCTGTCATTCTATATCACGAGTCATTGTTGCCTTTGTTGCATTATCATTACAATATAATTGCACATCACCTTATGTTAACATTATGTTAACATTTCCTACATTTTCCACCATTGTAGTTTACATCTTCATTCTAACAACACTAAAAGTAAAAAACAGCAAGATTTCAATATTCATCCTCCACTGACAGTTGCTGGACCGAAACTCTGTCTGTCATGGCGTAGAAATGAATGGCTACTTTTGGCTCCTTCCACCAAAGTCTTTTAAACTAATAGGTATAAGCAAAGCCATGCAACAAATCTTAAAGCATTAAGCTATTTTCTGCCTGAGAATAGAAGCAGATTCAACCAAAAGGCAAAATCCGTGAGCTTCAGCAAAGCATATCAAATCCTCCATTCTGGGTGCCGGATAATGGTTATGGGTATTCCTTCACTGTGACTAGGTTGATTATGCTAGGTTATAGTTTTGGTCCTAAAGCAGGCAATTTAACATCACTCCTAGGGGCTATGGCCACCAAGTCTGTATGTGCTCAAGTCTATATATTCTGAAATGGAATCCATAGCAAAGCCCCAGCTAAATGCTATTTATCTACATATACAGCCACAGGCTATGAAATCCTCATAATCCCTGTTAGGGAACTGCTGCTTCAAGATACCATATGCTAGAGTTTTAGAAGGCTGTTTAAAGGTTGCACAGTATGCTACTGCAGCTGTCATAAACCAGGATGGTTTATCACTGGAGGCATGTAATAAACTATGGTAAATGAAGGCATTTAATGTAATAGAAGAGGATCACCATGCTTGCACCTTTACCTTATGAACATTGACAGCTTTGCAGGTCATCCACACATTTTTACAGCATATCAGCTGCATCATATAAACCAATTAAACCAATTACATGAGTACTTACTGTTGTGCAGTAAGTCCTGTTCTTAGTTTCTGTTTCATTATATGCTGCACACTTTTGGAATAACGTAAAGGATTCGCAAACAGAGTGTTTAGGGCCTTATTAAAGCAGTCTTTTTTTCTCAGCAGCAGGTTTTGCTCCAGTTTAGGCTTTTTACAGCACATAAAACCAAATATGTTCGTTGGCATACAAAACGGTCATAGCGAATCCTGTGCTTTGTTACTGTTTTATTACAAGCTGCTAAATCTCATAACAGCTCATGTCAATTGCAAACCCAGCCCCCACTGATCTGCTTGTGTTCAGGTGCTTGAATGGCAGTTATGTGCACATTGACCTATCCATGCTTGAGTGATTAGGCTTCAATGCATATCGGGTCATACTTTTCTCACAAGACTACATTCTGACAGATGCTTCACAGCGGTTTTTATGACCTGACATAAACCTGAATCACTGCTGCAGTGGGTTGGACTGGAGCTGCTAGCCAGCTTGAGCAATATTCACACCCCCGTCTCTGAGTGGGAGTAATACACTGGCTCTTCAAACTGTTAAAACAGGGAACTCGTCATTTTTTTAGGGGGGATAAACATGTTGTACCTGTTAGAATATTCTTGAACGCCTCCTCCACGTTAGTTGAATCCAGAGCTGAGGTCTCAATAAATGACAGATTATTCTTCTCTGGAAAAGAGGAAGAGAGCTGTTACCATTTCATGAATAGCCTGTGAAAAGTCACACTCCTAAATGCATGACTGCTAAGAGTGTGCTTAAATTGGTAAGCCCTCCACTGAGCTATACTTAACCTGTCTTACAGTGTAGCTCTACATAGATCCCATTCACTGCTGGTTTTCCAAGCTATTAGCATTACTCAGTACTGTATATGTGGGGTGGGCCCTTTTGTAAGATAAATTAGAAATGTCTTAACCAGCAAAAAGCTATCCCTTTAAAGCATGACTCAGTGTGAAATGACTCAATGTTACTTTCAAAACATTTCATCCCTGGTTCCTTGGCAATATCACCTGAGTCCAATGCACTACCAGTTTGGCCTCGGGCCTGCCATTTTCAACTGGATTCCCCATTTGCAATGTCATACCACAAAAACATACTAATTAAACCTTCTGCAATTGCCAATAGCAAAGCTTTGGAAGGAATATCTGGGGGCCAATATACAGCAGTACTAAACAGGAGCCATCCTATGTCTTTTTTGCCAGGTTGGACGAGTTTTACATAGCGCTGACAAAAATCCCATTCAGCCAATGAAAAATCATGCTTGTTTTGTTTTGAGGCATGAGATGACTTAAGGTTCCTGCAGAAAAACAACGCTATCAAGCTGGACTGTGCTGTTTTATCTCATTTTGACAAGCCAGACAGGCTGAATCCTTCACCATTATAGCTCAGATACACCTCAAAAACTACATCCAGTCTATCCTAACAGCAGGGTTGAATGATTTTGGGGAAAGTATCTAACTATGATTTTTCTGACCAATATTGCATTTGCAAATGCAATTATTTAAAATAATTTAAGCACCAGGATTTTTTTCCCCTAAGAAGCTCAGTACATCTATTTTTTTCAGGCTTCAGCACTGAACATACTGTGCCAGACTGCCAGTTCACAAGCTCTGTGTTATTAGGTTACATTTCCCCACTTGAAATGTGCTAAGACAACACTGAATAATGTGGCATTTAAATAAAATTGCACCGCTTGTCATTTGCACTTTAAATTGCAATTTCGATTAAACGTTCAGTCCTAACTGTGTGACCTTTCACACACACACACTGATAATGAAAATCACTTGATTAATACATCCTCCAAGTTTAGGATCTTTAATCAAAACTGTGTGCTCCTATGTCTAGTTAGGATGGATTTTTGTCAAAGCTCTCTACAGCTTGTCCAACCTTGCAAAAGTAGGTATGAAAATGCTTTGATATCACATGGAAGGCATGGATATGTTTTAAAAACTACAATCCATGGTGAACCTGTATCAGACCTGATGGTTCTATAGAATTCAATGTGTCTTGAATCGAGGCTACATTTCTGCAGTAAAATAATCACTGGGGGATTTCCTACCTGAAGAATCCATGGAAAAGGATTTAAGGAAAATCAGGTTTATTTTTAACCATATTATCTATTTTTAATAAAAAACTATGTGCTGATATTTCTAATTAGAAGGAATGGCATTTTTGTCAATGTTCTCTAAAGCTTGTCCAACCTTGCAAAAGTAGCTATGATAATGTTTAATAAAAAAGCATTAATATCGCATGGGTATATTTTTGAAACTACAATCCATAGTGGATCTGTATTAGACCTGATGGTTCTGCAGAACTGTGTCTTGAATTGAGGTTACATTTCTACAGCAAAATAACCACTGGGGGATTTCCTTCCTGAAGAATCCAGGGAAAACCCAGGCTCAGATTTAAGGAAAATATGGCCTATTTTTTTGACCATCTATTTTTACCCTTCTACTCAGTCCCCCTCAACCTATTTCAAACTGTCCCCTCCTTCCCTTCTCTCATGCCCAGCATACCTGCGAAGGCACGAGCCTCATCGGTGGGCACTGCCCTCAGGTGACGCAGGTCGCTTTTGTTGCCCACCAGCATGATGACGATGTTGTTGTCAGCGTGGTCCCTCAGCTCCTTCAGCCAGCGTTCCACATTCTCATAGGTCAGATGCTTGGCGATGTCATACACCAACAAGGCACCCACAGCACCTCTGTAGTAGCTACAGGAGAGGAAACAGACAAAGATCAGCCAGGCTTGGTTTTGTGGTTGATTTTACTGATTTGGACTTTCTGGCATGGTCAAAATGACCTTAAAATAACACTATTTTTAACCTAATCTCTACTCTGAAAAAAACAAACTGCTGTTTAAATATAGTGTAATTATGCCACTCATTTCCATTAAGACAAAGGAAGTAGTACAGACCTTGATAACTTAAAATTGTTAATGGAAAAAACCTTTCCTTTCACTGAATGGGATTTTCTTTAGATCAAAATATATACATCATTTATTAACATATACTTTGATGTATTCTTGTCAATCTTTAGTAAACCTGATGCTTGAAGACAAGAGAAGTAATTCACAATTAAGTCAAACAGCCACATTAACATAATCTGAAGCATACCATTGATTTCTATGTGCAATAATTTTAATATGTATTCCACTACTTAGTAAAGAACCATAAATACAGTTGACTCATACAGCACTTACAACTGAAACCTTCTATAATAAGAGTGTTTCAGTGAAGAGGTTTCCTTTTGACAAGTTCAAGGAAATGTGATAAAGTTGTCGTAATCGACCATGTGATTAAGTTGCAATAGGCAGAGATATGCAGGTTAAGAATGCTGAAGCATTATTTTAAAAGGCTTTACCTTGAAGCAGTGTGTGACAGAGTAGATAAACTCAATGTCACAGTAATACTGTGAAGAGTGGAGAATACTATGGATCACATTTTCATCATCTATTTATGACTGTGATTACCATGATAACCATTCATTTCTCACTGACTGAGTTGATCTCTATCACAATCTAATGAATGTGAAAAACTGCAGTAAATAGACCAAGCAATTGATAGAGTGGAAGGTACAAACCTTACATTTTCAAAGCGTTTTAGTAAAAGAAAGGAAACTCCATCTCCACACTTATGATAGTTTCTTTCAGGCATGTTTTCAGTGGACATGGAAATGTGTCAAAATAATTGTCCATGGTAATCGACTGTACACTATGGACGTGGCAGACAGAGATTAAGTTGAAAAACCCTCTTCTGAGCCTCCTTAATCTATGTGAAAAAGAGGCCACAATGGCCCATTTGATTTACAAGCCCCTTAACCTCTTTTAAGCCTGCTTAAAAAACGTCCAACGGAATTCACTATGGTCTAGTGCACTCACGCTGAGGTGATGGCCCTGTAACGCT
Organism: Brycinus macrolepidotus; assembly: GCA_037974445.1. NCBI lineage: Eukaryota > Metazoa > Chordata > Actinopteri > Characiformes > Alestidae > Brycinus > Brycinus macrolepidotus. The sequence continues at coordinate 32,371,633 of JBBPCZ010000042.1, forward strand.
CCTGGCCGGCCGTGTCCCAAATCTGCGCCTTTATCGTCTTGCCGTCCACCTGGATGCTGCGGGTCGCAAACTCCACCCCGATTGTACTTTTGCTCTCCAGGTTGAACTCATTCCGTGTGAAGCGCGACAGGAGGTTACTCTTTCCAACACCGGAGTCTCCGATAAGAACAACTGTATGAACAGCCCCCAAACAGGAGTGAATCAGAGGCCATCATTATTATCATCATCACTATGGAAGATTCTTATGTCCAAACCACATAATATACTACAGTATGCATCACATACTAATGATAGTGTACACTAATTAGTGTGATAGAATGTAGTTTGGAATGCAGTCAGAGTGACCTATCCCAGAAACACTCCAGGCCTTTTTTGCATTTTGCTGAATTACTTTGCAAGCCTTAATGTGACATAATGAGGCTACAGAAGGGGTGGGCTTCCTTGCATGAAGCCCTATTGTTTGCATATTTACAAGGAAAGAAAGCAGAACTTCTCTTCTGGCTGTCTCTCTTTGCTTCAGGAGGCCTAGAAAGTGAGCCCTAGATTGCTTTGAGATCATTGATGAAGTAAAGCCATGGAGAGATGTGTGCCCCCCCACCCAACCCATTCCCCTGTCTAAATATCTGTCAGCGAGCCAAGGCTGAAGCTCTGATGATGCAGGCTTCTCCTCCGGCCTGTCTAATGGAAGCCCTCTGTTAAAAACCTGATTGTGGATATGTCTTCGTTACTAGGTCACACATTTTTTCCCTTCTCTATTGTGATCCATCTTTTTCCACATAGAGGCTGATTTCAATTGCGTCAGCCTTGTCTTCCAGATGGGCTATTTGTAATGAAAACAGAGGGCTAAAAACGTTAAGACACAGAACGCACCGGTGAGATTCATGCACACGACCGAGGTACAAAGATCTTCTCAAAGATCTCATTTGGGATGCAAGGACCACATCAAACGCTTCTAGGTCCACAATGCTGCAGTTATTTGGTGAAACGCATTAGACCCCCCCGGCCTTGTCCCTGTGAGCCCACACGGCTTGAAAAGCATCCGAGCTAAAATAAAAGAAAAGAGTCAAACCAGATGTTGGTCGATCGATGTGGATGCCTGCCGATGGCTCTGCAGGCGTTACCGTGTTGCAATGACAGATATTATTGTGGCCAAACAGGATATGTGTGGGGCAAGCCGGTGCAAATTAGAGGGCATTCTCAAAGCACGAGATAAATAAGAATATACTCTAAAGCCCCCCGTCTATATTATACAGCGAATCGGAAGACAAAAGAAGGATTGTGAAGCCCCTGACCCCACCGATGGAGAAGGGAGAACGCAGCCCCTTTCAGGATTTTACCTTTGAACAAGAAATCGTATTCATCGTCCCTGTTGCCCATGTTCCAGAAGACTGAAGAGAGTCCGAGGATAGGCTCTGGGCGTCGTATCGAGTGCTGTACACGGAGAGGAGGGAGGAGAGAAAAATAAAGTTAAATAGGAAAGACAATGCGCCAGTGCTGGCTGTCACATAGAGCTGACCGCAGGAAGAGGGATCTCTCGACTCTGCAGAAGGGGAGGAGTCCAGGGGAGCGTTCCCATACCGTCCGCTAGGGGGCGTCAAACACTCCTGCTGTGCAGCAGTGGTGCTTTTCTTTCATTAAATGAACAAAAGTATTGGGACATACGTACCTGTTTTTCCGTGGTTTCTTACATTATATGGACAAAAGTATTGGGACACACGTGTTTTTCGAAGGTGAGTTAAGATTGACCTCCTTACTTCCAGTAAAGGGCAATCTTAATTTTTCAGCATACCAAGACATTTTGGACAACACCATGTTTCCAACTTTGTGGACACAGTTTGGGGAAGGCCCTTTTCATGACTGTGCCCCAAAGCACAAAGCAAGGTCCATAAAGATATGGTCAGAAGAGTTCTGTGTGGAAGAACTTGACTGGCCCGCACAGAGCCCTGACCTCAACCCCATCCAACACCTTTGGGATGAACTGGAACGGAGATTGCGAGCCAGGCCTTCGCGTCCAGCATCAGTGCCTGACCACATAAATGCTCTACAGAATGAATGGGCAAAAATTCCCCACAGAAACACTTCAAAATCTTGTTGAAAGAAGAGTGGAAGCTGTTATAGCTGCAAAAGAAGGACCAACTCCATATTAAAGTCTATATATTTGAATGCAATGTCATTAAAGTCCCTGCTGGTGCAATGGTCAGGTGCCCTAATACTTTTGTCCATTTAGTGTATTTATCCTGTGTTTTATACACTATAAATGCTCCCTTTACAATTATTAAATCCATCTCGTTTATGGTCCACCCAGTGCTGTTAGGTGTTCAGCTTGACACCTGAGCATCACCAACAGGAACAATACTCACAAGGTCACCAGGCATCAGCTAGAGGGGGGTAAAGTCCCCCACTAGCTGAGGAGCAGTGAACTGCATTCTCTGGAGTGAAGGAGCACCTCTGATGAGTCGGACTGATCCAGAACTACTCAACAGTGCATGCAATCAAATCCTCACAGCAATGTTCCAGTCTCTTTCCAAAAGAGTAGAGGCTGTTACAGCGGTAAAGGGGGTTCAAACTCTCTACTAATATCTTTGATTTCACAAGAAACTTTGTATAAGCAGGTGGCATATAGTGGAATCAGTCTGCATTTGCTGTTAGCATTTGTTGGGATACTCCTATGTTTCCTTCTTTTTTCCAAGGCTGGTCTTACAAAAGTCTCTATAAAAAGCCAAGATGCACTGAAAAAAGTTATGCAATTTACTTGATTTAAATGTGTACATCATTTCCACATGGATAAAATATATTACAGCAACCAGTTTGTCTTTGTTTTGGCAGCAACTGTTAGTACTACATTGTCACAGCTGGAAACATTTTTTTTTTAAATCATTTTTAATATATAGGTTTTTTTGACAGTGGTAATATATGTTTAAAATGATGTGCTTGAATAAAGTAAATCCAGTGACTTTTTTATTTCTCTCTAATTTGGTTATGTTCATTTTCATTACTTGTTAGGTCTCCCCCATTACATGATGCCACCAGTCTGGGAGGATGTGGGCTGACCCATGCTTCCTTTGAGACACATGAAGTGCCATTGCATCATTTCAGGCTGCATTAATGCAGTGATTAGTCAGCTCAGCACACTTGGAGGAGAACACTAACTGCTAATTCTGTTATATCGCCTAGCAGATGCTTGTGTTAACTAGAATTGTGGGGGGAGGAAGGGCCATCCTACCCACCCAGAGAATGCATTACCAGAGATTGAGCCCTATCCTTAAAGAGGATTATTTTTCCATAATATGTAGGATTAGGTGTTTTGCTATGGAGATGTATGACAATTAGCATGCAAACTAAATATATTATGTATGTTTCTCTTCTTCCAGATACCAGTGATGGTATTTGGCAGGTAAGGCATACAGACCTTTTGAAGAGCTCAGTATGGACTGGTGAAAATTACCATTAATTGCCAGGTACGTAATCTGAGATCAGGGGCTGCATGTAATTGCACAAAATAAAATAAAAAGAAGTCCAACAAACTACTTTGTTCCAAAGCTACTCTGCTGCTGTGACTTAAAAGCCTACTGTGATTAAAACTGGACTGTTTTGCTGACATGCGGTGCTTCCCCTTCTATCTGTTGCTGTGGTGACAGGCCCACTGAGACATGAGGTATCTTGCATGGTTAGTTCATCATTATGGGTGTTGGCTTTAACGCTAAAGATTAACTCAATCACAGGCTGCTGTAGGGTGTGACAGGCGAAACTAAACTAAAGTTACAACTCAGACGCAATAAGTCTTAGAAATGAATGTGTCTGGTGTGTGTGTGTGTGTGTGTGTGTGTGTGTGTGTGTTTGTATTGTAGAAATGCATTTAAATGACACATTTTAGGAGTCTGTAATCATCAAAGTTCTATCAGCAACCACCTAGAAAAAAGGGTTCTCTGAATGTTCCATGGTAGAGGAACCCTTTTTGATGAAACACAGAACCAACCACCAGGCCGATGAGCAGTACCGGGCCGTGGATCGTTTGGTACCGGACCTCACAGAAAGAATAACACCTTTTAACCATTATTAAAAAATACAATTATTGAATAAAAAGTAAAAACCTAATGGAAAAACATCCATTTTGTCTCGGAAAAGTGGGGGGGGACGAAACGAATGATTTTGAAATGGTTCTGGCACCCATGAAGCTGCTGTAGGTTCAACTGACGTATATATGTGACATCACAAAACCATGAATTCAAAAGAGACTTTTCCTAATGTTTAGCTGCTATAAATGGGCTATGTGGACTGGAGAGTAAATTGTTTATTTATTAAACTGTGTAATTAAAAAAAAAAAGCTTGAAAAAATATATCCCATCATAGGGGCTCTTTGAGGATTCAACTAGTTCTTTGAATTTTTAAAGATGCATATGTGACATCACTAAAAAGCCTTGAATAATTTAAATAATAACTTAAGTTATAACTCAGGTTTAAATGAAGTGACATATAGCATAACTACTAGTAAAGATTGTAGCCAAATGGCAATCCCTGCATGTTCTACACAGTCATATATCATAAGCTGAGTTTTTAATCATTACGTCAGTACAGAAGACGGTGTACTTTACTAAGCTCAGATGTTTGGCCATCACTCGTTCATATTTGCTTTTACTGTTGTGAATAAAGTAACTTCCTTTTAAAATATTCCTTATCAAATACGAAACCCTGAGGTCATGGAATGACAGGATAGTATAGAATGCTTGTATAGTCAGCAGTGTTTCCCTGTTCCTGCTCTGCACTTTGGTTTTCCTGCACGAGTCACATCATTAGCTAATGATTGAGGGCTTTTTGAGCTGAATCAGATGTGTTGGAGGAGTGAAACACGAAACCGCAGGCCAACAGAGCTGTGGATGTGTAAACTAAAATGTAGACTTTGAGTTGGTAAATTCTACTAAAACGAACCTGTTAATGTTCATATCTCTATGTTTTTAAATGTCATTTGGTCCACATGTTTCTGAGCTTGCCTCAGCACATATTTTTTTTTAGACCATATGGCTAAAAACTAAATTAACACTTTGTTCTTGGATGCATGGACCTACTGATTTTTAACAGAATAATAGAAGATCCTGATTGGATAAACTATTAAAAGTTACTTCCAGTGAAGGACAATCTTAATGCTTCAGCATACCAAGACATTTTGGACATCACCATGCTTCCAACTTTGTGGACACAGTTTGGGGAAGATCCTTTTCTATTCCAGCATGATTGTGACTCAGTGCACAAAGCAAGGTCCATAAAGACATGGTTAGATGAGTGCTGTGTTAGAACTTGACTGGCCCACACAGAGCCCTGACCTCAACCCCATCCATCACCTTTGGGATGAACTGGAACGGAGATTGCGAGCCAGGCCTTCTCGTCCAACATCAGTACTTTTGTCCATACAATGTATGTATGTATGTATGTATGTGTGTATGTATGCAGGTATGTATGTAGGTATGTGTGTATATATATAGAGAGAGTATATATATATATATATATATATAGAGAGAGAGAGAGAGAGAATAACATGAGAGAGAATTTACGATGAATAATTTCTTCTATACCGTAGGCCCTAAGTGCTTTTATTCGTGTGTGTGTGTGTGTGTGTGTGTGTTGGGTGGTTATAACCACACGCTACCCCTTCCGATGACGTCAGACATCAGCTGACCTTGGAAGATGACGCAAGTTGAGTGAAAGATGGCGGCGTCCTTGTGTCGATGTTCTGAGGTGAGGTTTCTGCTCTTGTATCCAGTTTCTTCAGAATTTTTCGGTTGAGTTGTTAAAATTACGCAATGATGGGGGAAACAGCTCTGTCAGGCTGAGTTAGTCTCGGGGAGTCTGGCTGTTACGCGTTTCTTCTCTCTAAAACCCGCATTGCAGATGTTAAGACCCCGTTCGTTCATTCATTCATTCATTCTGTCTGTCCGTCTGTCTGTCTGTCCTTCATCACCATCACCAGCTTAACATGCGTGAACTTTATCATGTACACACCACATGGCTGCAATACCACACAACTCCAACACCACACAGCTCCAACACAACACAACTCCAGCACCACACAGCTCCAACATTACACAGCTCCTACACCACACAATTACACCATTACTCAATTCCAACACCACACAGCTCCAACACTACTCCTCACACACAGATCCACTGTTACGTCAGAAAGTAAGGAACCTAAACCACCTTACAATCAGTCTGTAGCAATAATTTAATATGTACCTTTTACTTTTGTTTTGTTCAATAAAAGTTCAATAAAAATCTTTATAGGCTGCCAGGTTAACATCAAAAATAATGCCAAGCTTTGGTAACTGAAAACGCTTGTATATATATATTTATGTATGTGTATGTATATATATAATCTTCGATTATGTGTCTCTTTTTAAAATACATTTTGCAAATTTTACACCTATAATAATACACTACAATGCGCAATAGTCTTATCATGGGCAATATCACTGCTTACGTGATTATTATGTGCAATAACGGACTTGTCATAGAGTACAACTCCAAACCCCTATTTGTGTTAATTAGTAAGCTACTTGAGCAGTAATTTATCTACCGTATTTATATCCATATCTTTTACTGACCACAACATTTTGTGTATATGGTGTAGTGAATTTTGTACAGAGTGTTTTCTGGAGAGTTTTATTTGTATTTGACTTATTATATTCTATTATATTTTAAGTTGTTCTTGTCTTTGTGTCTCTGTGTGCCTGTGCAGTTTCCTCCAGGATCAGTAAACTTTTCTGTTTCAGAATTTTACATAAAGGTACCAGCTGTCCTCGGGCCTACATGAAATATATTGTATACTGTGTAGGATTACAAATTTAAGAAACTGTTTAAAATATGTTCACATGAAAACCTAAGGTGCAGTACATTGTATTTAGC